>VXBQ01016536.1:50414-61129 GCA_013400175.1 Phainopepla nitens | reverse complement strand
TCTGTGCCAGCTGAATTTGGCTCGGGAGGGGCAGCGGGCACGGCCCCGGCTGCCCAGGCCCTGCAGAGCCCAGCACCAGCTGCTCCCTGAAACGGGCTGGAACATCTGAGAGTCAGAAACCAGAGGAAGTGGGCTGGGTTGGAGCCAGGATTGCATTTAAACTGGGATGGGGAGAGAAGGGAAAGGCTGCCTGCAGATCCTGGTGTTCTGTGTGGGGCGGCACGTGGGGTCAGCGCTTGAGAAATGGGATTTCTCTCTCTGCTCTGCCGGGGAATGGGGAGCAGCTCACCTTTCACCTGGCTGTGACCCCATTTCCCCTCCTGGGAGGCTGGGGATTGCAGCAGAGACCTCCTCAGGGCAGGGCTCGGTGGTGTTTCTGGGTCAGAAAGGCTACAGAAGGTTTAAAAGATGAAAGCCTTTTCGAAGAAAAGACTTTTTTCCTCCTTCTGTTTTCATCGTAAGGCAGGCTCCATGTACTCTTGTACATGCTTGTAATATCTTTGATTTTATTCTTAGTAATTTCTGTGTTCATTTAAATGTAAGAATAGTAGCAGATAGAAATAAATCACCCGTAAATAGCCTTGCTAATTATCAGAAATGGTGAGGAAGAGAGTTGTGAAAAATCAGACTGAGGGTAAAGAGAGTTCATCTCTCCAAGACAGCTGAGAGTTCTCAATGCAAAAGCACTTAACGAAGGGAATATTACCCTTTAATTGCCCTGAATAAGTCAGGCTGTGCCATTGATTAGATGCAATGAGTAAATCTAGGTGTGCTGTATTTTGTATTTTGATTAAAAACATGGCATAAGCAAATGGTCTGTGGTGTTTGGCTGTATCTGTCCAATTAAATCCCATTATTGATCCCAATCAGGAAACATTTACGTGGCAGCTTCTTAATTGTTTGTCTTTCACATTAGAGGTTATTTTATGTGAAGTTTTTCCCCTCTCAAAGCAGATCCTGATCCTTGGATCTTTGGATCCCTGACCAGGAGCTCCAAGATCCCTTGGACTGAGTTAGCAGTGGGATCTGGGGATGCTCTGGTGAGCCCTGAGGCTCGCTGGGGATGGGGAGCAAGGAGCCAAAAGCAGGCAGAGAGCCTGGGGAGGCAGTGAGGGATGGGGATGGGCTGGGAGAAGGATGGCAGGCCAGGCTTTTTTGGCCATTTCCTGGAGATGGGATGGGGCTGGAGCAGAGCTGCTGCTGGTTCTGCAGCAACAAGAAGCTCCACCATGAGAATCCCAGATTGGTTTGGGCTGGAAGAGACCTTAAAGATCACCTCATTCCACCTCCACCATGGCCAGGAACAGCTCCCACTAGCCCAGGCTGCTCCAAGCCCTGTCTAGGCTGGCCTTGGACACTTCCAGGGATGAGGAAACTGCCCTTGGAGCAGCCCTTCATGCCCTGGGAAGGTGGGCAGTGGCCAGGGCTGCAGGAAAGGAGATGAAAGGTGCTTCAAAGGCATTTCTGGGCTCTGCAGAGCAGTGCAAGCAGCAGTTGGCTGCTTTCAAGTCGATTGTTTCAAAACATATCTTGGAATGAATTAATAACCAGACACAGCTGCCACCTTGTTAACACGGGGAAGCGCTGCCTGAACAGCTCTGTGTGCCTGAGACATAAAGTGAGGATTAATCCTGGCCTTGCTCTGCTCTTGGACCAGGCACAAAAGGCCTGGTGGTGGGAAGCATCACGTGCTGTGCTGGAGAAGGCCCTGTTCTGCAGCTCAGGGCGTTAATCCCCCTGCAGGACAGCAGCCTTTGGCTTCTGTCACAGCTGCCAGCATTCCCCCCCAGATCCCTGCACCTCGAGAGGTGGCTATGCTGTCACTGCCTGGGGACACCAGCACTGTGCACAGAGGGAGGAGGCAGCCCCTGGGTGCTCAAAGCCAATACAGTGATCCTTAGGATTTCAGCTTTTCTATTTTCCATGTATTTGGAATCCTGCAATTCTTTAATGTATAACTCTGAACTCACACAGTGTGAGCTGCTGCTTTCCCATTTGGGTCAGACACAACAATTCCTCTCCAGGCTGGCAATCAAGGACACCTCACTGCCTCAGGCCTGAGAGATGGAAACAAAAGTGAATTTTGGGGGGAGCAAACGTCGGATAAATGCTTTCATTACCTGGAGCTGTAATTGGAAGATTAACCCCCAATATGCAAATGGACCAAACTTCTAAAAGTGTGAAACCCGTGACTCATTGTCCATTTGGGGTGTAGCTCCTGGGGAGCTTTCTCTGCCTCTGAAGGCCCTTCAATAAATATACCTGCTTTTTATTCCCTTAACTCTGTCTGGCCTCTGCTTTTAGCTAGCCCACAAAGGCATCAACAGGGAGCGAGCAGAGAAAGGTTATCCTGTGCCACCCAGCTGTGAGGAGGGACAGCAGCTCCAGGATGGGACAGAGTCACCTGGAACAGGCTAGGGAGATGCTTTTGGGGATTAGGAACTGGGTATTTGGGTCTTTTAGCGTGCTGGGTGCATCCTGCTACAAGTGCCAGGTCAGGGCTGGGAGCTGCTGGGGGCTGAGCAGAGCTCAGACATTTTAGGGAGAGCACTCCAGGGGCTGGAGAGTTTGTGTGGGCTTTAGATGTCTGAGGTGGAGATCACTGAGGCCCTGAAAGTGCCCCTCAGATGCCTCAGTTTCCCTCTGAGCAGCTGTGGGAGGCTTGTGCTGTCACATTTAGGGGATGTGAATCTTTCCATGCCCAGGGCACTCCTGGGGCCAGGTGTGGGCGCTGCTCAGGGGGTGCTTGTGAAGAGCCCCATGGCTGTTTTTAACCAGAAGCCTCAGGAGCAGTGTGAGAGCCCCTGTGAACCCCTCCTGAATTTCTGGACGTCATTCTGGCACATTGTGTTGAGTATTTCATTTCTCTTGCCCCTCCCGTTATGTCTCTGTGGGCACAAGTGGCCCTGACAGACGGCCAGACGTGACAGCATTGAAATGTTGTAGCTGGAACATAAAAATTGATTTGATCTCTTGGCTCCTCCTGCTTAATGAGTGAGCCTGGAGCTCGGTGGCTCTGTGGATGAAGGGCTCAGGGCAGACAGAGCTGCCTGTGAGACTCTGGGGGCTTTCCCTGGGGGAAGGAGTTTCGTTTTCCTGGCAGCAAACAGGTTTTGAGTCATTGAAGAATCATCTCCCTGTGGAAGAGCCGGTGCTGTACTCTGTGCTTGGGTTCCAGCTCACTTGGGAGCACTGGGAGAGGTGCTGCACATCCAAGAAGGCTCTGCTTTTTCAGGAGCAGTTTGTCACCACTTTTGCCCGGTGTTTGTCACTGTACCCAAAGTGGAGTTTGTCCTGGATGCTCTGCTGTGAGGGGCAGAGCAAACAGAGCCAGGCCCTGCCCTGGCCTGAGCAGGAGGTAATCCAGCAAATGCCCAGGGAAGGGTGGCTAATTGGTTGTATTTCAACACATTTGGTTGTTAAGGGCTTTGATTGTGGCATGGAATTGTGGATCTGTCGCCAAGTTTGGGCTTCAAACGGAGAAATAAATGATAAACGATCATTTGGCAGCAGTGAACCCGCTGCACTCCTTCTGCATGTTTATGTGGTTTTCCCTTCTCCCATCTGCTCCTTCCCCCAACTCCTCCCCGTGGGCTCTCAGCCCCCCTTGCCTGGCTGACAGCATTCCCAGCCCCACAGAACCGTGGAATATCCTGGGCTAGAAGGGACCCATCGAGCCCTCCCTGGATGGGATCCTCCTGCTGCCACCAGAGATGTTTGATTGACGAGAGCTGAGAAGCAGCCCCTAAACATAAACCCTGGGATTGCTCTGAAAATTGCCCCAGGCACTTCCCCACTGCTCCTTTTGCTCTGCTTCCAGACAAATGGTGCTGCAGGCAGCATCTGCAATTGGCTTTACTTCATCCCTCTCATCATTGCTGCCTCTTTTTTCCCTCGTGCTGGGAAGGAAACACTGAGGATGAGTTTCCTTGTTCCCTCTGAGCCCATCTGCAGAGGTTCAGGGCAGGAGAACAGCACAAGGAGAGAGCTGAAAGCAAACAGAGAGAAGAGCAGAAAGACAAAACAGGGAATGCAGAATTGGGGTGGGGTGTCAGGTATTCCAAAGGCCTTCAAAACCCTGATTGGGCAGCTCAGAGCTTTCCCTGCATTTCTGCTCCCGTTTTCCCAGGCTGTTTCTCCTCAGATCCATTTGTCCCTCACGTGCTGGTTCTGCCTTGAGCAGGGGGGTTTGTGGTGAGGTTGGTGAGTGCCCTTTCCTCTCATCTGAGTCACTGATCAACTGACACAGCCGTTCCTGACGGTGTTCGCATTTTGGAGAGATGCTGGTCTCCTGTTTGATCCCGAGCCTGTTCCTGCAGGAAGGATTTGTGCACCCTATTAACAAACCCCATAATAGACATAATAGACATGCACCCTATTAACAAACCCCAGGGGTATTTACTTGTGTCACTGCTATAAGTTATCACCTGTGAGAAATTCTCTGACAGTTTGGGGTTTGCTGTTCATTGGGTGACTTCTTATACAGACAATTTTGAGGTGCTACCAAGTACATGCACAGCTGAGGTAAAACACATTTAAAGCGCTGCCTTTTCTGAGTCCTGCAAGCAAAATTATTCTTGGAAATATGACAGGGAGCACTGGCCAAAAAGCATCACAGATAATAAGCTGAAGGCACCAATATAGGTTAGAATTAACACAGTTTTTGCCAGTTGGTGTTTGAGAACAATTTTCTGAGGGCTCTGCCTTTGGGCAGGGAGGTGAGCTCAGGGTTCCTGTTTTCCTTTACCCTCTGCAGGAGGAGGGAGAAGGACGAGGGGAATGCAAGAATTTACTTGTATCAGTGCTGTAAATGTTCTCACCTGTCAGAAATGCTGTGATGGAGGTTTTGCCTGTTCATCGGGTGACTTCTTACACAGAGACTTCTGAGGAGGCTCTCAGTGTGTGCAGGGCTGAGCTAAAGCACTTTTAAAGCATTTCCTTCTGTGAATTCTACAAGCAAAATTACTCCCAGGAATATGATTAGGAACAGTGACCAAAAAGCATGACAGATAATAAGTTAAAGCACCAATATCAGAATTAATGCAGTTTTTGCCAGGTTTGAACACTTCTTTCTGGGCTCTGCCTTTGGGCAGGGGGGTGAGCTCAGGGTTCCTGGTTTTCTTTCCCCACTGCAGGAGGAGGGAGAAGGATGAGGACAATGTGTTCAGGTCTTTACTTTGCTTTTCGCTCCCCTTCTCCCTTTCCTTCCACCCAGCATCAGATCCTCAGATTGCTGCATTCTTCCCGCACAAGAGAGGAATTTGCATTTTCCTCAGCACTGGGATTCTGTCAATGGCCATGTGGCATTTTCCTTTTCAGCACTTCCCCAAAGAGCTCCCTCGTGGTTGATGAATGCAGAAACTTTGTCATAAACTCCACCACCCTTCCCTCCTGTTCATCTCCCACTGCTGCCTGCTCAGGGTGGGTTTGGCTGGCAGAAGCCCGAGGTGCTGAGTGAGCAGATGTGGAATTCTGTCATTCCACAGATCCTGGGTTTCTTGCAGCCTCCTTGTCTGTGTGAGAGCAGATTCTGGGCTTACCTGCAGCCCAGCGTTAGGGAGGGCTGTGGTTCCTGCTGCAGTGGCTCAGTTCAGATGGAAATGTGGGGCTGATGCAGAGCAGGGGGATTTGGAGACCAGGTGGGAGGGAGGAGAGAGCCTGCACGGGGTCAGACCACCTAGAAATGTGTTTTGCTCCTGCAGCAGGGTCAGCCTGCAGCTGTGGAATCGTTTAGGTTGGAGAAGGCCTTTAAGGTCATTGTTCCTCTAGCACTGACCCCTGTCCCCTACACAGCTTTTAAATCCCTTCGGTGGCTCCACCACTGCCCTGGGCAGCTGTGCCAGGGCTGGGCAGCATTTCCATGAAGGAATTTTCCCTGATATCCACCCTGAGCCTGCCCTGGCCCAGCCTGAGGCCGTTCCCTCTCCTCCTGTCCCTGTCCCTGGGAGCAGAGCCCAACCCTCCCCGGCTGTCCCCTCCTGGCAGGGACTTGTGCAGAGCTACAAGGTCTCCCCTGAGCCTCCTTTTCTCCAGGCTGAGCCTTCCCAGCTCCCTCAGCCTCTCCTGGGGCTCCAGCCCCTTCCCAGCTCCCTCAGCCTCTCCTGGGGCTCCAGACCCTTCCCAGCTCCATTCTCTTCCTTGGACACGCTCCAGCCCCTCAAGGTCCTTCTTGAGGAGCCCAGAACTGGACACAGATTTTGAGGTGCCCCAGCACAGGGTGGTCACAGCTCTGGTCCATGCTGGACACAGCATGGCTGGGACAGCCCAGGTGCCATTCGCCTCTTGCCTACCTGGGCACACCTGGGCTCATGTCCAGCCCCTGTTACAGCACCCCAGGCCCTTTCCAGCCCCTCTGCCCCAGCGTGGAGCTGTGACCCAAGGACAGGACCCTGAGCCCATGGGTGTGACCCCATGGATCCACCCTGGGCTGACCCCTCTGCAGGGCCTGCTCCCTCCAGCACATCCACGTCCACCCAGCCTGGTGTCACCTGTGAACTCCATCCCCTCATCAGGTCATTGACAGAGAGAGCAGAGGGATCTCCCCACAAGAGCTGAGGTAAAATCTTGGTGTGGATGTTGGGACAATCAGTTCTTTGGCCGGAATTTCAGCTGCTGAACACAGCAGAACTGACCAGGACATCAGTGGTGGGCACTCCCGTGGAATTCCAAGAGGAATCTCTGCCCTGCAGGTTCTGTGTGGTGTTTTCTTTCTGAGGTGAAATAATTCTCATGTTTGTGTCCCTTTTCCCTTTGTTTCCAGACAAACGATGCTGCAGGAAACACCTGGAATTGGCTTTACTTCATCCCTCTCATCATCATTGGCTCTTTCTTCATGCTCAACTTGGTGCTGGGCGTCCTATCAGGGTAAGGCACTCATGAATTTTTGTCCCCACCTGGGTATTAAAAGGGAAGACGTGTTGATTTTAGCACTGGGGGGATATTACTGAGAGAAGTGGGTGACACATCCCGCTGTGTCCCCTTCCCACACACCCTACCCCGTCCTCTCCTTGCAGGGGATATTTCTGTAGAGCCCTGGCATGGGGACAGGCTGGTGAAAAACCCTGAACTGAGATGATTCTGAACCCAGACCCAGCACTCCTGTGTTGCCTTGAAAAGCCATCAGGAACCTGCTGGTGCCAATAAAATGCTGGGGTGGGACATGGGAATGTACATTATGCATTTGGTGCAGCCTGGGGAGAGGGGAAGCTCAAACTCAAGGCAATTAAAACATCTCAAGTTTGGGATTTTTTTTTTTTGGTGGTGGTAGTTTTTTTTTTCTCTTGTGTTTGATTTTTTTTTGACTTGTTTTGTTTGTTTGATCTCCACCTGCTTGAGCCAATGTCTGGATTTTGGGGACATGCTGGTCCCTTTGGTTCAAAGCCCAGGGGTCAGCCACGGATTTGGTGTTTGTTGCAGCTGAGTTTTGAGTTTGGACCTTTGCAGGAATCAAGGTGCCAAGTCTGAAGCTGGAGCATTCCCAGCATCTGGGGAGATGTGATCTGGAATTAACACACTCCAGGACTGTAAAGCTGTCAGGCTTTGGCACCTCATTCTGCACTGAGTTTCCTCTTAGGTCCTGCAGGTGACTGAGATCACAGAGATGTATTAAAATCTGGATATTTTTTTCTGCCTCTTGGCAGCAGGGGAAGAACAAATGAGTTGTTGCTGCTGAGTGGGAAAAGCCCTTCAGTGCTGCACCTTTCCTCTTCCTTTTTGGAGCGGCTGGAGAAAGGAAAGTGTTTCCCAAAGAACATATCCATGCTGATTTGTATTATTTTGTTATTATTTTCCTCCTCAAAGCACAGGCTGTGAGCAGCAATGTTTGAGGAGGGGAGAGGGCTGTGAGTGAGGCTGTGTCACACCCTTCAGTGCAGGAATAATCATCATGATCAATAACTGATCAAAGCCATTTATAACTGATCACTAACTGACCAAAGCCATTTATAACTGAACAATAACGGATCAAATCCATTTATAACTGATCAACAACTGACCAAAGCCATTTATAACTGAACAAAAACTGATCAAAGCCATTTATAACTGAACAATAACTGATCAAAGCCATTTATAACTGATAATAACTGACCAAAGCCATTTATAACTGATCAATAACTGATCAAATCCATTGTAGGGCATCCTGGTGTATCAGAGGCTCTGTCTGATGGCTGATTTTCAGGAATTACCCCAGCAGGGCTGAGTGTGGTTCATTAGATGCCTCATCTCCCTTGTTGCACAGTGGGATTTAAAGCAGCCCAAAATCCCGCAGGCTCCTGTTCCTTTGTGCTAGAATCAAAGGGGTTTGGTGGGTGGGAGCTGGAGACCTCTGTCTGACTCTCCTGAAAGCCTCTTGTTGCTTGGGGCAAAATATGAATATTATATAAATGTGTATCTCCTCTTAAAAACACAGCTCTGTGCAGGATACCCTTTGTCAGTGGTGAAGATGAGAAAATCTTCCTCACCGAGGGGAGCTTTTAATTTCTGTTTCACAGAGTAGTTTGACATGCTTGCCTGGAATAATTCCTGGGGAGAGGCTGAGGAAATAAACATCACAGCACAGGCGTGGAGCACAGGGCTCCTGGTGGGCTTGGAGCTGCAGAGCAGCGAAAAATAAGGTATCAAATGTATAAAAATCCTTCCCAGTGAGGGTGGGGAAGCCCAGAGAAGCTGTGGCTGCCCCTGAAGTGTCCAAGGCCAGGCTGGACAGGGCTTGGAATACCCTGGGACAGTGGAAGGTGTCCCTGCCCGTGGCAGGGGGTGGAAGACAATGAGCTTTAAAGTCCTTTTCAACCCAGGCCATTCCATGATTCCGTATCTGAAGAGAGGAGTGATATGAAGGCATCCGAAAAAAGGGAAGCCCCTCAGAAAGCAGAGACTGCTGTCCATGTTGGCTCTGCAGCCAAAATCCCAGACAGCAACATGGAAAAAAAGAAAAAAAAAAAAAAAAGAAATGTCTTTTGGAGTTATTCTTTGCCTGGATTTCACTCCAGGACACAAAGCCATCACATCCCAGGGACAGCATCAGCCCCAGCTCCTGCCATGGGCACTCCTGGCAGCACCCCCTTCCTGCACCCCTTCCCTTCTTTGTTTCAATCAAACAAAGGGGACTGAGGGTGAGGGAATCCACAAACAGGCCCTGAACGGGGCAGGCTCAGCAACTGCTCACCTGCTGCTGATTTTCATGACCTGTGCACCTCGTGGCCCTTTCTGTGATCCTGCAGGATCCTGGGAATGCCGTGCCCTGCTCCCCTTCCCCTCCCGTTCCTGAGGGCAGAACTCAGGGATGTGATGCCCCAGGAAACAACTGCACAGGTGAGGTTGGGTCACAGCTTTTCTGAGCTTGTGAGGGGTCTCTGTTATGTCCTTTTTCACAAAACCCCTGTTGGAATCACAGAATATCCTGGGTTGGAAGGGACCCCCAGGGATCATCAAGCCCACGCTACTCAGGCTGTGTTTTATTTTCCAAGCCTTGCCATGTACAGGATGGGGTTAAGCTTCAAAATCTCCCTACTTGCCCCTTTTTAGGATTTACCTGCCTATTTTTCCTTGGTGTTAGCTTTGAGCTGTTCTCTCTATATTTATGCACCTCTGCGGGCAAACAGGAAGCTGCAAATTTCTGAAGGAGGTGAGAAACTGCAATAATTAACATGGCAATAATTAATGCCAGAATCCCAGACTAGATTGGGTTGGAAGGGACCTTAAAGCTCATCTCATTCCACCCCCTCCACACCTTCCACTATCCCAGGCTGCTCCAAGCCCTGTCCAACCTGGCCTAAATCTGAAATGACAACAAAAATTATCGAGCTTCCTCTTAAATTGTGCAGAGTTTTGCCATAAATCTCGATGGAATTTTCTGCTTTTCTGGAATTATTTGGGAACCCATATCAACACTGAGCAGATACCAGTTATGAGTGGGTTTGGCTCCTGGGTTTGCCTGTTTGGGCAAATCCTGGAAAACTGACCCTGTTGGGATGCCCAGATTCACCTGCTCCCAAAATGTGCAACAAGAGATGAAACCTCAATTGAAATAAAGAGCAAACAGCCTTCCCTCTCTGCTGATTCTTCTGGAATCATGGGGCAGGATGAGAGGAAATGGCCTCAGGTTGTGCCAGGGGAGCCTTAGGTTGGACATAAGAAGAGTTTTTTTCATGGAAAGGCTCGAGGAGCATTGGAATGGGCTGCCCAGGCTGTCAAAGTGTTCCAAAAACGTGTGCAAGTGGCACTTGAGGCCACACACGGTGGCTGGATTTCCTGATTTTAGAGGCCTTTTCCAAGCTTAAGGATTCCATGGTTCTGTAAGAGCAGCAAAGGCAGGGAAGTGCTGGGAATTGTGGAAGTTTGGCACAGACAGAATATGGGAATTAACCCCAATCTCTGGCCCAGCTGGGATGCCAAGGAGCTCAGGAATTCCTGGTGGTGCCACAGGGATGTTGGGCTTTCCATGGGTGCTCACCCCAGTGCAAAAGGTGAGGCTCTGACTGGGGAAACTGGGATCAGCTCCTCCTTGCCAGGCTGGGTATCACCAGAAAATACAGAAATTGTATCACANCCATCCCATCCCATCCCATTCCCACCTTGGTTTCCTGCTGTTCCCTCCCTCAGCACCACTCCAATGCTGTTTTTCTCCTCCTGCTGCTGTTCCTCTCCCAGCTCCCAGCTTTTTTCCACCGCCTGCTGGGATTATGGAGTCTCCTACAGCTCGGGTATTAATTTTGCCT
>VXBQ01016536.1:30795-46425 GCA_013400175.1 Phainopepla nitens | reverse complement strand
GTTTGTGCATGGTTTGATGAGGCACTTCACTGCCACTGGAGTCCTTGTGGGGAATGCTGCAGCCCACGGGGGCATGCACATCCAGATTTAAAAATCATCCTCCTCTCCGCACAGGCAGCAGCAAGGCTTTGAAACCAAACAGTTGTGACCTTTGCAAAAAGATCAATTGAAATGGAGCTATGGAAAGAGGGCAGCATCTGAAACTCAGCCCTTCCTGGTGGGGCACCCTTTCCAAAGCATTGCTGAAGTTTGCTCCAGGGGAGATTTCAAGCAAAGCTGCTCTGGCTGCTGGACAATAGGCCTATGGGTCTTGCATCCAAATAAGAAGGAAGGGCTGGTGCATTTCCTGTAAATTTGATTTTGCTTTTTATTCAGCTGGTGGACATGTGATGCCTTTTCAGTGCTCCCTAAAAACAGAGGGCAGACAAAGTTAAGGGAATAAAAAGCAGGTGTATTTATTGAAGGGCCTGCAGGTATATTTGGGGCAGATGAAGCCCCCCAGGAGCTACACCCCAAATGGACAATGGGTCACAGGTTTCACACTTTTATAAGTTTGGTCTATTTGCATATTGGGGGTTAATCTTCCAATTTCAGCTTCAGGTAATGAAGGCATTTACCCCAAGTTTGCTCCCCCAAAACTCACTTTTGTTTCCATCTCTCAGGCCTGAGGCAGTGAGGTGTCCTTGATTGCCAGGCCTGGAGAGGAATTGTTGTGTCTGACCCAAATGGGAAAGCAGCAGCTCACACTGCGTGTGGAGTTTGGAGTTATACATTAAAGAATTGCAGGATTTCAAATATATTAAAAATATAAAAGCTAAAATCCTAAGGCATCACAGGGACTGTGGGGAGACCTTTGGAATGGGTGCAGCAGGAGCCTGGCAGGGGACACAGCTCCAGCTGTGCTGGCACCTCGCATGGGACAAGGGGCAGGGGAAAAGAGGCAGAAAAAAGAGATTTAATTCTTTTTCTCACCCTTTTCTGAGCAGTCTGGAACCTGGATGCTTTATCCCACCAAACCCCCTCCCCATGCTGTGCCCAGGCTCCCTGGGGGATCTGTGTCTCTGCTGTCCCGGCATCACTGAGGTTTTTGTGGTGTTGGAGCAGCTCCTCAGGAGGCAGCACAGCCCCATCCCGACCTCCCTGAACCCAGCTGGCTCAGGGACTTGCCCTGCTGAATTTCACGACAAGTTTTCCCATCCTGAGGAGTTTTGCCAGATTGAGATCATAAAACCTCCTCCTGCAAGATGTGCAGAGGCTGGAGGAGAGCGCTGCTGATTAATTTGTCACAATGGCAGAGTGTTCTTCTGTCCTCCTTCCCCTCGTCACAGAGACAATCCTTCATTTCCCTGCACATTTGTTCCCAGCTCACTGGTACCTGCTGTGATCTGGCTTTGCCTGGTGTTAATTATTTGCAGCAGAAGAGCTGCATCATGGAAAGAGATGAGATTCTGCTTTTCTCCTTGCTTTTAGTCTGTTCCAAGGCCGTGCTTAAAAGGGAGGGGAAAGAGAAGAAAAAAGCAGATTTTTTTTCCATTTTTCTTTGCTCATCACCCTTTTTAACAAAGCCATCATTGCAAACATGAAATGAGGAAGAAATGTGTGTTTCTTGCAGGAGGGGCAGAGAGCAGTGACTGATCCTACTGAATGTGGGTCCTTTGCTCCTTCTGTGGTTTTGGTTAGTCCAGGAGAGCTAGACTTCCTTTATTTGCCCTTCTCTTAAGCCACAATGGAAATCAAAGCCTGAAGTGCAGAAATGATACAGAAGAGACCTAAATTTGAATTTCCTGGGGCCTCTGCTTTGTCCTGGGAGTGGAAACTTGAACAGAACCAGAGGTTCATCCTGCAATTGCAGCAGGCTGAGGCAAGGAGATAAATGAGGTTTTTGAACTCCTTTTTTCTCCTTTTGTCAGTGCCTCCTTCGAGCCAGGTTTGCCCAGCTGTGGCACTTGAGTTTTCAAATCAGATTAGGGGGAATCAAAGTCAAATTGGCACAAGCTGAATGTAAAGACAAAGGAAAGGAGGGAGGAAGATGCACTGAAGGCTTCACCTCTGTGCTGTTCCTCTTCTTCTCCCAGAAATACAGGACATTTCCCATATCTGGCTGGCATTTGAGGCCTCCTGTGGCTGTGACAGGGATTAAAGTGACTCTGAAGCCTGGCTGGGTGCTCAGAGATCGTCCTCTCTGAGATACTTCCATCCCTTCTCAGCTCCTGGAGGACACCTGAGCTTTCCCCTCTTTAGAGCAATGAGGAAGAAGCAGGAGCAGCTCTCCCTGTGGAGCCAGTGCTTATTCCTCAGCCCTGGATATTGGGATGGGTTAAGCAGCTCTCTGGGCTCAGTGTGGACCTTTCCCTGTGGAATCCTGGCTGGCTGCAGCTCCAGGTGAAATAGAAACAAAAATATGTTTCTTTGGGAGCCTGAGCAGCTGATGGGACAGCCTGGGGTGGGTGAGGAGCCAAGAGTTTTGTCAGCTCAGCCCTCTGGGCTGTCCTTCTCTAATAAGCTCTGACTTCCCAGCAAACTGCAGTAAAACTTATCCTAGAGGTGCCAGCTGTCACCAGCACAAAGGGATTCTAAAAAATCTGGCTTTTCAGTGAATCTGCTGTTTGGTTTCCTTTCATTCCAGCAGTTTTCAGTGTGCTCTCCCTGTGCCCCACGGACGGACTTCCTTTCACCTCCCTCAGGTTTTTTCCTTGCCCAAATGAGGTGTATTTCCATGCTTTTTCTTCTTGTTCCATATGGCCTTTCCAATCAAGATGCTTTGCCTGTGTTCAGTGGTGACCTGGTCCTGATTTTTCGAACTATTAGAAACCAGTGATTTAACAATACACCACATTCATCTCTCTTCATATTTTCAGAGCAGTAAATCAAAGGCATCAAATTATTTTTAGTTTTGCCTGAAGATTTCTGGGGATTTTGTCTGTGGATGAGGATAATCAAAGTAATTTCATCCTGAACTTTTCCTGATCCTTGCTGTGGTAAAGATCTGATGTTATGGGGAAGAAATCCATGTTTTTGCTGCCCTCCTTTCATTCTGTTTGCAGCCCTTGTGGGTGCAAAGTGCCAGCTATGCCAACTAAGATTTGTCCTCTTGGGTTTGCATCTTCCCAGCTCTGGGTCATGTCCAGACAGCTGGAAATTGCACTGCTTTTCTATTCGCTCCTATCTATTCAGATTTTTCTTCCCTGAGCCAAGTTTCTAACTTGTAACAGTGTCTTTCTAACTCACCAACATCTTCCCAGCTTTATGTGCCACAGGGAATAAATCTCTCCCTCCTCTCCCCTATCCCTTCCCCTTGTCCCTTGCCTCCTGTTGCTGCTGTGGCTACTTCAGCCTCTGCTGTGGTTGCCTCTCCGCCTCTCCTCCTCTCCTTCAGGAGTTTCAGTGAGAAACTCCAAAGGTTGGTGCCTTTGGGGTGCCTGATCCCTGATCTGATCCCTGCAGGGCTGCTGCTGTCTCCCTGGCAGCCCCTTCCAGGCTCTCAGAGCTGCTTGTGGCTGAGATGTGTCCTTTGGGAGAGCAAAGAGCCCCTGGTGCTGCTGCTGCTGAGGTGACAGAGCACCCAAAAATGCTTCAGGAATTGAGGATTGTCCCCTGTCCCTGCTCCAATCCTGGGCAATCCTCCTGTCCTTCAATCTCCCCCTTCCCACCTGGTGTCCTGCCTGCGTCCCTCTGCCCTGCCAGGAGCTGCCTCAGCACCCAGCAGGGGTGGGGATGCTCAGCAGCTCCCCAGGCTCTTCCTGCACCTTCAGCCAGGTCACTGAGCACCTGCTTCTCTCTGTTTCCACTTCCCAGTGCCCCTCTCCTTCCTGGCCACTGAGCACCTGCTTTTCTCTGTTCCACCTCCCAGTTCGCCTCTCCTGCTCTCTGTGGGCTCTGTCTGCTCAAACCCCTTCACTGCCTCTGCCTTTCAAAGAACAGCTTTGCAGAAGGTAAAATAAATGTTTAACCCCACTGAGGCTCTGTGTCCTTCACTGCACAAACACTCTCAGCCACAAAGGTGTTGGGGTTTTTTTGTTGCATCCTGCAGAGGCCTCCCCTTATAAAGGATTTGCTGTTCCTCAGGAAGACAAAACACAGAGTTCTGCACCTGCAGAACAAATTCTGTTCCTGGAGCATCAATCTGCTTTTCTGTAGTGCCTGGATGCTGCTGTGGTTGGGGGTGAAATGTTCGGAATATTAACTGGATCACATCCTGGTGCAGCAAGACAGGAGCGGTTTTGCAGGACTTTGTGTTTGAGGTGGGAAACCCAATCATCAGTGGTTCTTATATGGCCCAAGCTGTATCCTTTCAATAAATCCCTTTTTATTCTTTTACTCTGCCTAGTTCCTGTTTCCAGGTCAGCCTCTCCAGGCAACACGGGCAGGGCTGGCTGTCCCCATGCCTCCTGAGGTGTCACCTGCCTTGCAAGCTCGGCTTTAAGCATTGCCTGGATGCACTCGGGCTGGAGACGAAGCCAATCCTAAAACTCACTGGATTTTTTGTTCTTTTTTTTTAATGTTAATTTGAAGACTTGAAATCCCGAAAGTTCTTCACAGCTGCTTTCCAGGAGCGGCTGGCGGAGTCCTTCCAAGACCTGCCGCTTTCTCAACAACTCCTCAGCTCCGGGGATGGCGGCTGCTCTCCCGTGTAAAGTCTGAGACTTCCTGAGATCTGAACGTGGGATCCTTCTCAATGAGGAGCTAATTACCTGTGCTGTAATTACGAGTCGCTAATCACCAGCACTATTAGCGGTGCCGTCTCATCTCCCTCTGCCTCTTCCCCGCGAGTGGGAAGCGTTTCTGGCTGATTTCTGAGCAGCAAACCCGAATTGCAGAGGTTTGAGGATGGAGCAGCCCCGCACTGCCGCTGCCCTGGGCGTGTGCCGTGCCAGCAAAGCAGGAGGAGCATTCAGGATGTTCCATCCCAGCTCCCTGCTGTCACACAGGCACGTTAATCACACGCTCAGGGCATGAAGATTGTGGTTTGTTGATTTTTTTTTTCCTCTTTGGCGTGACAGTGTTTTTAATTTAAGGCCAGCGTGGATAAAGTACTTGTAAGAATTTCATTCCTTTATTATGTTTACTGACTGTGGTGGTTATTCAGGAGCTGCCGCTGTCTCTCGTGTGGCTCGGGGGGCTCTGGAATTGCCCTGCAGTGGCTGTTTCAGCGCATATTTCACACCGAGATTGATTTCACTCCTCCACCCACCAAGGTGGAAAGCAACAACCATCCATTTCCTGCTGACATTAAGCACCGGCCACTCTGGAGGAGAAAAATGTGAACACGTGGAGCCTGACTGGATGTGGTTCCCATGATGGATGCACTGCCTTGGAATCCTGTTTGTTCCTGCTGTCTCTGTGGAATCAGCTACAGCGTGGGCAGGGACACCTTCCACTGTCCCAGGCTGCTCCAAACCCCATCCAAGCTGACCTTGGACGCTGCCAGGGATGGGGCGGCCACAGGTGCTCGGTGCTGAGACCTTTCCACCCTCACAAAAAACATCATTACACATCCCAGAATTGGCCAAAGGGTGGAAAACCAGCTCCGAAAAAAGTCCTGGAGGTAAAACTGGGCAGGAAGCAGCAAATTTCTTGCTCAGGTTTTTCCTTTCTGGTGATTTGGGAGATTTTTGCAAGTCAATGGCATAAATAGGAATTATGCTGAATAAAAGAGGAAACCTATTTACTGCTCCCAACCCTTCCCATGGGGCTCTCTGTGTTTTCATTTGGAGCTGGCAGGGAAACTTCAGTTGAAATATTTTTAGATGAAATACAGCATTTTGATATCATTTCCCCCGCCTTTCTTTGAATGTGTTCTGAAATTTATTGAAGAGCTCTCAAAGGGAAATTCTGGGAGTTTTCCAGTTGCAGCAAATGGGGAATATTTCAGTTCCTGAATGGTGATGGATACTGTGGAAGAGACACACATCATTTATTATTGCATTTCATCTAGAAAACCCTCTTTTTAACAAGTTCCAGCTTCACCAAACCTCTCTCCCATCTCCTGAAGTGAGAAAGAACAAGTGGAGCTCCTTTCACCAGGAAGATCCTAAATCAAGACCCTTCAGTCTTGAACCTGATTGTGCAGCAGCTCTGGAGCATTCAGAAGGAATTTAAGGGGTAGAGACCCCAAGACCTGCCTTCTCCTGGAAGTTCCATTCCCAACTCCTACAGCAATGCCTGGACAAGGATGTGGAACAGCTCGAGCAGGGGCCCACAGGAACCTCATGAGGTTTCACCAGGCCCAGAGCTGGAGCTGCCCCTGGGCCAGGACAAGCCCTGGGGTCAGTCCAGGCTGGGCCAGGACAAGCCCTGGGGTCAGTCCAGGCTGGGCTGAGCAGATGGAGCAGCCCTGGGAGAGGCACCTGGGGGTGCTGTGGGTGAGAGCTGCACCTGCCCCAGCCCTGAGCCCCTGCCCTGGGCTGAGCCCCAGCGTGGCAGCAGGGGAGGGGATCCTGCCCCTGTGCCCTGTGCTCAGGTGAGACCCCACCTGCAGAGCTGCCCCAGCCCTGGGCCCAGCACAGGGAGGAGCTGGAGCTGCTGCAGAGATCCAGAGGAGGCTCCAGGGGGATCAGAGGGATGGAGCAGCTCTGGGATTGTTCAGCCTGGAGCAGAAAAGCTTTGGGGTGACCTCAGTGTGGCCTTGCAGGGCCTGGAGGGCCTGGCAAGAAACATGGAGAGAGACAATTTACAGGGGTCTGGAGTGCCAGGACACAGGGAATGGCTTCCCACTGCCAGAGGGCAGGGATGGATGGGATATTGGGCAGGAATTGTTCCCTGGCAGTGTGGACAGGCCCTGGCACAGGGTGCCCAGAGCAGCTGTGGCTGCCCCTGGATCCCTGGCAGTGTCCCAGGCCAGGGTGGACAGGGCTTGGAGCAGCCTGGGACAGTTGGAGGTGTCCCTGCCCATGGCAGGGGTGGCACTGGATGGGCTTTGAGGTCCCTCCCAAGCCAAACAATTATGGGATTCTGTGGTGGCCAAAGCTGCCACTTCCAGGGAGCAGGAGGGCACAGGTGGCTTTAACCTCACCGAGTCCCTCACTGGTGCCTCGGGAGATGTGTGTTTGGCTGTACAGAACTGCTGAAGGTTTGCAACTTCCAGCAGTTTCTCCCTCATTTTCTTACACTTTGAAAGTACAGACCTTCCACTGGAGATTTTGGACTCTGATCCTTGTGGTCCTTTCTGGTTTGTGATTCTGCAATATAAAGTTGTGATAAAAGGGACAAGTCCTGGATAACTTTTACTGTCCTCAGGCCAGACAGGACCTGGCAGAAGATGAAAAGCTCTGCAAGGAGAGCTCTCCCTTTGCTGCTCCTGAGGGGTGAGGGAGCAGTGCCATGGCTCCTCTGCTGTCCTTCCTGCCCATGGGGGCCCTCCAGGAAACCTCCCACTGCTGCTGTCTGCTCCACAGGGAGAGCTCTGCTGACGCCAGCCGTAAGGCCTCGCCTGGAAAATGAAATGCATGTTGTCTGATCTCGTTGCTCCTGCTCCAGACACAAATCCAGACTGAGGGATGGTATGTGGCCCCAAGCAGCAGGGGCTGAAGCAGGAATGAGAACATGAGAAGGGAAGAGGGGTGACCCAGCTGACACACGCAGGATCTTGGGTCACCCTGGGGATGTGCTGAGTGCCGGGGAGGAGCTGTTGGCTCAGAGCTGAGTTTGGACTCCCTCTGTTCCAAGGATGGGCTCAGGGGCTGTCCTGGCAGGTGGGGACAGCAGAGGGGAGGCAGGAGCCTGGGATGTGCTGCCAAAATGAAGATTCCAGCTCAGCTCTCCTATCAGTGCTGGATCCTCCCTCAGTCCCTTCTCCGTGGGTCACACTCCTGCAAACGAAGCAAACTTTGAAGCACCAGCTGCAGATTTTGGATGCAAAGCTGTCCCTGGCACTCGGAGCTCCTTTCCCCCCCCCCATTCTTCTACCCTTCTCCCAGCTCCTGCTCCTGCTTTTGATGAGCACGTGTGTGTTGATTAGGTGGGATTTTAGTAAAAATCATTAGTCAGCTGATTAATTAATAGTTAACTGAAGGTGTGAAGGGCACAGAGGGTTAAGATGTGCTGGGGGACTGAAGCCTCATGATCCCACATTTATGCACACCAAGCTCTTGTGGGAGGCACTCCAGTGTGTGCTTAAAACAGGGACTGCAGGGGCTGGTTCAGAGCTCCCGAAATGGCAGCTGGGCACCTTCATGTGTCCAGAAAATCAGAGAATTTGCAGAGGAATTACCTTGCAGAAGGCCCCAGTGTGGCTTGTCAGGCTGGTGTCTGCACATTTTTCTCACCTTCATTTCAAGCTAGAGCAGCAGGATGGACCTGGATGTGATTTCTGTGATGGCTGGATGACCCTTCCTGTCTGCCTGCCCTCTCTAGTGATGATCTTCAGCAAATAGCAGGATCATATTTATCCTCAGCCCAGAACATCTGGGCTATTTCACCTCAACCCATCCCCACTCAGTTCTAATTTGACTTCTGCTTGTCGCAATCACCAAAAGCCTGGGAAAGCTCGAAGAAAAGCTGACAGGGAAGAGCAGATCCCTTTAGAAAAGTGCTGATGCCTGTGACCCAATCTTTGCTTCTAGAGGAGATTGTACTGTGGAGAGAGCTGGAGGATGGTTTTTAGCGTTGAGGATCATAACTTGTGTTTCATGACTGGCTGTGGTGCGTGCACACGGAATTTTTCAGGTCTTTTTCAGGATGAGAGAAGCAGAGGAATAACTTGCTGGACAACAATAAGTCCCTTGCTGTGGTTTCCACTCCCTACTGCCACCTTGGGCTCCAGAGGCTCCCTGGACTCCTCTGGAAGGCTGAGGGAGGGCTGTGTGCCTGCTCTGGTTGCCTGTGACGGGTTTTCCCTCCCTTCTGTTCCCGCAGTGAATTTGCCAAGGAGCGGGAGCGCGTGGAGAACCGCCGGGCGTTCCTGAAGCTCCGCCGGCAGCAGCAGATTGAGAGGGAGCTCAACGGGTACCTGGAGTGGATCTTCAAAGCAGGTGAGGCAGCTTCTCCTGACCCTCCTTGTGTGTGTTCTGGGGCAGGTGAGGTCTGGTGATGGGCTCCAGTGTTGCAGTGCACCCCCCAGTGATGGGGTGGCCAAATTAAGAAAGGATTTGAATTTCTCTTGGTCTCCCTTAAGAGGTGAAAAGTCAGAATTTTCTTTCCCAATTTGGATGGATGCTAATACAGGACCCCTCATAGAATCTTCTGGACTTCACCTCACACCTGAGGCTGTCTGGTTGGACCAGTGCCAAAAGTCCTGTTTGAGCAATTACTGCTAAACACATTGAACAAAGGAACCTCGTGGCATTTTTGAGGTGTTTTAGCAGAGAAAAGGATCTCCTTCCCTCTGGCACAGCTTTTCTCTAAGAGTTTGTTATTTTTGTTGTTAATAAACCTTCTTCTGTTTCCAACACTGCCTTTGATGCCACCTTGTTGCTTTTATGCCATTGGGAATTGCTGAACAAAACCCAAAAGTGATAAACTCTCTGAGAGCTCACAACACCTGGCTCAAAGAATATTTTATCAGCCTGGTGGTGGGCTCCAGAATTAGTCCTTGGTGTGGCCAGGCCTGGGGAGGGCCCAGCCAGCACTCGCTGGTTTTGTTGGAATTCTGAGTGTTTGCACCAAAATTATTGCAAAAAGATCTCAGCTTGGTTTAAGCAAAACTAAAGGAGCTGAGCCAACTTCATTGCTGAGATCAAAGCAATTGTCCTAACACAGGGTAATGTAAAAAGTGATTGAGTGCTCAAAGCCTGCACAGAGGGGAACTGTGCCCTTCCAGGAGTAATTGCTGGTTTATTTATTTACTCCCTGCCCCAGCTGGTTTATCAGCCTTTCTTTCTGTGCTGCTCAAACCCACCCGAGTGGCATTTTTTATGAGCTACAATGATCCCTTGCACGAAACTCCCCCCAGCCCATATTAACATTGCTTTATGACCACAGGAACTGAACACTGCTCTTTATTGCAAGGACCCAGACACATTAATTTAATAGAAAATAGCATTTTTATCAGACTGCAACGATTACCAATAACCTTCCTGCCTTATGGAGGAGCTGATATTTGTATATTGACATAACCACAGTCAATTCTTTCATGCAGCACCAGGAAAACGGGGGGTGATTTCCTCCTTGCTTGCTTTTCAATGTCTGAGCCGAGTGAAAAGGCCTTTTAAAACAATGATAGGGAGGAAAAGAAGTGCTGGTTTCCCAAATGGATTCCTGGGTGCCATTCTAGACAGATCAGCTTCATCTTTGCTCTTTACAACTGAAATGTAAAATAGAAATATCAGCAGTTTATGTGGTGCTTTAAACCCATTATTTCTTGTAGCACTGCACAGCGTGACAATCGAGGGCCACTTGTGCTGTCAGACTTTTATTCACTGTGACTGTTCAGCAGCAGCTCAGGCAGCCACCCTTCATTCTGTGCTTCTGGAGGAATCAGAAAATAAAGAATTCCCTTTCCTTTCCCTTTAGAATTTGTCTTCTCATTAGTTTACAGCTTTTGTGCAGCCTCAAACTCAGATTAATGCCTGGCTTGCCCAGGGTTCTCTGGGCTTCTCCCTTTCTCATCCTGTCTTGCATTTAAGGCTCTTGGTGATTTTTGGTCTCTAAGTCCTGATCTCCATCAATAAAACAGAGCTGAGAGTTCCCCTGCAGGGTTGAGGGTGGCTTTGTGTCACTTTGGGGCCTGCTCTGCCCATCACCAGCTGAACTGGTGAGAAACTTGGGATGGAGAAATGGTAAAATGTCCAGTCAAACCTCTGCTCCAGTTCCCATCCCTGTGGGAATTCCTGGCTCTTCCATTTCCTTGTTGCCAGGGCTGAATAAATGCCCCACCAATCTCAAGTGAAACTGCTGGAAAATGCACATTTTTTAGCCTAATAACACATGATCCAGGAGGTTTTGTGGAACAGGGAAGTGCATGCAAAAGAGCTGAATCAGGGAATGTTAAAAATACTCTGGAAAGGCATTGTTGAGAATACAATAGGAATATAAAAGAGCCTCCTAGTACAGCTGAATAATAACAGTAATTAAAATCAGCTTAGCAGGGTTAATAAAATCTTGGAATAAGAATGCAGCGTGAAGGCAAAGCAGAGCAGAGAATCCAGGTTTTAGGACTGAGGCACTGAAAATTGGGACTGTGCCCTCAATGGGGATTTCCCAGCTCTGGAATGATCTGGAATTCCTTGTCCAGGTCTGGTTTGGGGATTTCAGCTCTGGAATGATCTGGAATTTCTTGTCCAGGTCTGTTTTGGGGATTTCATCTCTGGAATGATCTGGAATTTCTTGTCCAGGTCTGTTTTGGGGATTTCAGCTCTGGAATGATCTGGAATTTCTTGTCCAGGTCTGTTTTGGGGATTTCAGCTCTGGAATGATCTGGAACCCCTTGTCCAGGATGCTGAGGGGGGAGATGCAGCCAGGAAGGACAGACAGAAGGGGACAGAAGTCCCCTGCAGCAGCCCCAGGCAGGAGCTATTTGCATAAAGGGAAAAGCAAAAGCTCCTGAGATTCTGCTCTAATGGAACTCTGGAGGATTTGGTCATTATTCCTGGGAATATCTAATTGTTTTTAAATCCTTCTGCCAGCCTTGACCTCGTTGACTCTTGGAGCAAAGAGTGCCACATGTTAACACTCAGTTTGATTTTAAAAAATAAACCAACCCCACTGAGCTGTGTCCTGCCCTCACTTTAAATCCATTGCCTTTCTGCAGTGAGGGGAAGAATTCAGGAGTTCTTTTAATTACTTTTCTTTCTCTAATCTCCCTCTACCTTGTTTCATCTCATTTTTTCCTGCTCTAGAGCACCCAGAACCAGTCAGCCCAATCCCCTCACCCGGTTTCCAATATTTCTAATATCCCTCCTGAGCATTTGGTTTGTTCCTTTTTTTCCCCATTGTTTATTTTTGATGCAAGTCAGGAAGAGTGGAAAGCTACATTCCAGTGCTTCACAAAATGATGTCTTAATCCTTAGATGGTTTTTGCTCTGTAATTTTTTACATATTCTGTGTAGCTGCTGGAGCTGGACAGGATGTACACTTGTTCTTTGCAGTGCTCAGGTTTTTAACTCAAGGGTTGTTTTAGGACCAAGGGAAGTGTGAGTGACTAAAATCACTCCTTTATCTGTGCCCCACCTCCCCTCAGTCAACAATAATTTAAATTTAACATCGTGGTTATTGCTCATTGACCACTCTGAAGTGTCTTCAGTGTTTCTAATTAATGTCTGATAATTTGAATTACCACAGAATCCCAGACTGGTTTGGGGTGGAAGCCTCATTCAGCCTGGCCTTGGGCACTGCCAGGGATCCAGGGGCAGCCACAGCTGCTCTGGGCACCCTGTGCCAGGGCCTGCCCACCCTCACAGGGAACAATTCCTGCCCAAAATCCCATCCATCCCTGCCCTCCTTCAGTTTGAAGGCAGCTGTGCTTTCCAGAGGAATTAAAATGTGGGGAAGCATCTAAGGCAAAAACCATCTAAGGATTAAGACATCATTTTATGAAGCACTGGAGTGGAGCTTTCCACTCTTCCTGCCTTGCATCAAAAATAAACGAGGGGGAAAAAAAATGAACAAACCAAATTCAATCTGTGCAAATGATTTTGCCCCTGCTGCTGTCTCCACTAAATTCCTCAGAACTGCAGGAACTCCAAGGCTGGAATTTTTGGAGAACTACAAGTGCTGCACACAGAGTGAAGAGCTTATAAGCCCACAAATATTCTTTTGAAGATGTTTCTCTTATCTTACAAGGACATGAATCATTTGGAAAACACTTTGCTCAGAGACTCAAAGTCTTCTTCCCATTCAGGGCTAATCAAGTTTCTCATCTCTTGCATTTTAATTCTTTCCAAATCCACCTTTTTCACACAAAACTGGAGTGCTTCTGTTCTCCTGGAGTGCCAGGCTTTTTGGGAATGGTTTCACCTCTCTCTCCCAGCCCTCTGTAATTTCGAGGCCATCCTTTGGCACAACAGAGCTCTCTGAACTTCATGTTTCAGCTGTCTTTGAAAGAACAGAGCCCTGAGCCCCTGGGCAGGCATGGGAACAGACACCTCCAGCAATGAACACCGTGGGAGATGCCAGGGCAGGGTAATTGCCACAAAGACAAAGCAGAGTTCCCTGGGAGAGTGTGACAGCCACTTCTGAGGGCTGCTTTTTTGTCAGCTTTTTCTATTTACCCAGCCAGAAGTTCAATTCATTTAGTCTTTGTTTCTCCTCACCTCTGTTGCCTGTTGAGTGTGAGTTATTTCCAGTAATCTGCTGCTCCTTTGAGCCCCAGTGTCCTCTTTCCCCACACCACAGAGAAGGAGAAGGGGCACCACTTTCTCTGCTGCTGTGCCTTTATTTCCAGCCCAGTCACACCCAGCTCTTAATGACCAAAAATTCCTCTTGCTGCCGAGACACCCCTGGCTCTGATACCCTGGCAAAGCCCCTGAGCCTTTGTCTGGAGGCTCAGAATTGCTGATCTGGTCCCATCTCTCTGCTGAGCATTTCTCCTGATGCAGAGGCACCGTTTGGGAGGAGGTTTTCAGGTGCCCAATTATCTCCTTGCAGGCTCTGTTCGTGATGACTAAAGGCAAAGCAGCTCCCGAGCCTCTGTTCGGGATGCTGGTGGGTTAAAATCCCCTCCTAGCAGTGCTCAGTGACCTGCTGAGCTCTCTTTTTAGCCTTAAAAACCTCCTGGGGTAGCTGTGGTCCTTTGGATTCCCAGAGGACACGAGGCAGACGGGAATAATCATCAAGGGAGAGAAGCTGGGCACACTGCAGGAGGAGAGCGAGGCTTGAGGGAATTTCAGAGGTGAAAGAGGGTCGGGTTATTTTAAAGGAACAGCAAAACTGAGCCCAGCTTTGTGTTTATAGATGGAGATTTGTTTGGGCACCAATTCAGCACCCTGAATTTGGGGCAAAGGTTTGCAGAATTGTCTTGTAAGGGTAATTTTTAGGTGAGAATACAGTGTAGCAGCAGCCTTTGGGAAGGGTCTCCTTGCCTAAGCCATCCCTCCCTGTGTTTCAGGGCAGTCACACTGGGAATTCCATTTCATTCCTCCCATATTTTAGCTCCCAAACATCAGTACAGCTTTCCCTGGGGAGGACTTCAGAAGAACCTTTTGCTCTGAGGTGCTGGTCGGTCAGGGAAGCCTCTTGAACTGTCTAAAAAAACCCATTTCACTCTTCTGACCTGTCTTAAGAAGACTTGAAAACCACCTGAATTGTAGATGGGGATTGCAGGCACAACTTGTGGGTTTTTGGAAGGACTTTTTACCTTTCAAAGAGCAGCTTTGAGCTCTTCTGACTTTTTTAACCCTCTCAGCTCTCTTTTCTTTCACATCTCTGGTGCATTACTTTGCACTTTTGTATTTCCTTCCCCTCTACTTGGGTTTCCAGCCTTCCTCAGTCCTTGGTATTATTTTTCAGCCTTCTCAATTTGCTGTCTTATTAAAATATCATTCCCTCTCCCTCTCAGATGATTAATAAAGAGATTATATAAGGCTTGTGCGGCTTATATAGGCTTATATAAGGCTGGTCCCTCTGGTATCCTTCTAGACAGCTCTCAGCTACACACTTTGAAGTTTGGCCTCTGGTTTGTTTGTATTTATTTTTCTGAAGTTACTCTTCCATCTAGACTGGCTTAAATGGACTTTAAAGCAAAGTTTGGTGGGAACACGATGTCAGATATTTTAGTAAGAGCCCAAATCACATCGACGGAATTATAGTTGAATTTACCATTTATAAGAATAGAAATAAGGGTGGAGTTTACCAGCTGCCACCTCAATGTTTTGTTTGCTTTGAGTTGTCTTTTAGCAGATTCTCACATCAGTTTCCAGCAGCAAACTAAAAATCTGTGGCTCTGAGTGCGTTCTCAAGTATTGACACAGCTCTGCAAACTGGCCAGGGGGGTGGCAGTGCCCTGGGGAACCTCACAAAATTGGGTTGTCTTTCACACTGATAAAAATTATTCCATTTTGCGAGGTTGGTTTTTAGTGTTTCCTGGGTTTTTTTTCATTTAGGAAAGTGCAAGGTTGTGTTTTGGAGATGAGTAGCAGAGGAATGGAGGGTGGTGTTGCAGTCACTGTGGCAGGCAGAGCTCCCCCATGGAAAACTTGCTGTGGATTTTATTTGGACAAAGATTTGACGTGATGGCTCTGTGGTGACAGCGAGTCTCCTGCCCTGCTGCTCTCACCTGGGCCACCACTCTGCTCCCCATGGCTGAATCCTGATTTTTGGGGACAAAAGAGCAGCAATGGGTGTGGAGCACCTTCCCCAAACTGTCTCTAGTGTGGATGGGCATGAGGGACCTTTCTTGTGGGGACTTGTGAGGACCTGTGGTCCTGCCTGGTCTGGAGGAAGGTCCTTGGTCCCCAGAGGTGCCCTGGGGATGAGAGCTGGGTGAGGAACCCACAGTGGGTGGCTGTGAGGAGGGGTCTCACAGAGGAAGGGATTTGTCTGGAATCCTCCCCTGTTTGTTTGGAATCCTCCCCCTGTGTGAGAGGGACATGGGCTGAGAAGCACGTCCCTGTGTTGCCTGGAAAGGCTGCCCTGGAAACAGAGACTAGGCAGAGTAAAAGAATAAAAAGGGATTTATTGAAAGGATCCAGCTTGGGCCATGCAGGAACCCCTTGGGGCTGCACCCAAGCAATCCAGCAATGGGCCCAAAATGGATCC
>VXBQ01016536.1:0-30756 GCA_013400175.1 Phainopepla nitens | reverse complement strand
AAGGCATCACCTGAGCCATGAATTCCTCTGCAGGCTCTGTCAGGGGGTGGGCTGGTGGCACTGGGGTGGGCTGGTGACACTGGGACAGGTCCCCGCTGCCCCCCAGCCGGGGTCGGAGCAGGGCTGTGAGGAGCCCGACACTGACCCTGGTGTTTTCCTTTTCCAGAGGAGGTCATGCTGGCCGAGGAGGACAAGAACGCGGAAGAGAAGTCCCCTCTGGACGGTAGGTGGCTTTGCTGGCCATTTTCCTCCTGTGCCACGGGAGAGGTTCCACTGCTGTCACTGCCACGCCTTCCTCCCGAGCAGGAGGATCCTCCCGCATGCACCCGGCACGAATCCGGCCACTGAGCCCCTTCTCCCGGGGCCTCTCCAGGCTGCAGGTGGCTGAGGAGCAGTTACGGGACACCCCACACCGCCCCGGGATGGGGACGAGCCCTCGGGGTCGGTGCCCACGCCCTGCCGAGGGTGGCTGGCTGTGTGTGAGGGGGTAGAGGCTGCCAGAAGGATGGAGAAGAGCGAATGCGCTGACCGGGAGAAGGCAGGGCTCCGAACGGATTTGAGCCAGGGACTGAGCCCCCTGTTAGCTGTAAGCAGTAAGACATAACAGGGTGTGGTGATCCTTCCTTCCGACGTGCGAGCCCGGCGTGGCAGGACGGCCGGAGGAGCCGAGCAGCGAGGCCACGGGGATGCTCCCCCTGTGCCTCCAGCCCCGACAGCTCTTAGGATGCGCCAGCCACTCAAAGCTCAGTTAAAGATTCTTCCCTCTCCCTTTTCTGACCATCTTTCGTCCTCCCATGTCTCCTCCTTTCCCCTCCCCTCCCTCCCCCCCCTCTTTTTTTTTCTCCTCCCATTCACTGTCAGGGAGGGCCGCCTCGGAAGGGCCGATTCCTCAAGGCACGGCGCCGGCAGAGACTGGCAGCGGCAGCAGCTACAACAGTGAGTGGATTGCAAATCACCAGGGGCTTAGGCGGCACACAGGGGCAGCTTCCCCCCGCAGCCCCCGCGCCCAGGTCACCGGTGACAGCCCCCAGGTGGTTTTGTGCCTGGCTCCGAGCCGTGCAGCTCCTCGGAGCATCGTGTGCTGGTCCAGCCCGGGCCAGCGCGGTGACCTGCGCCGGGAGGATGCGGGGCTGGAAGAGCTGGGGCTGCAGCAGGTCAGGGCTGAGGTGTGCGTGGCCAGTCCTCGTGTGCGTGTCGGGGGTGTGTGCGAGCTGGGGAAGCCTGTCCGGCACGTGGGAGCAGCCAGGGCTGGCAGGCTTCGGCCAGAATTCGTGTCTGGAGGAGCAGTCTGAGAGGCTGAGTGCTGTGAGAAACTCCAGGTGGGCGCAAGGCACGGAGTACAGACCCAGAGATACTCAGGCTCCTGTTACCCCAAAGCTAAAGGAGCCCGAGAATGTTCCCAGCCTGGTGTGGAGCAGCCCACGTCTATGGTGGAAAATTCTGAGTCCCCAAAACAGAGGGATGTGGCATCCAGGGTGCCCGGAGAGATGGCACAACCTCACTGCCAAGCACACGGAGGAGTTTTCCGGGGGAGAAGATAAAAAGCTGCTCAATTCATGCCAGGGAGTGTTGGAAAATTTGAATCCCAGTGCTGGTTTTGTTCCAGCACTGAGGATGGCCCTGGACATGCTGGAGTGTGCTGGGACAGACACAGCCTGAGGGACCCGCAGCTGCTCTTGCTGGGACTGAGGATTCAGCCTAGAGCTGGGTGGGGCAGCCAGGAGCACAAAGGGTTATTTGCAAAACAACGGATCCAGATCACAGGTTCAGAGCATCCTCTCCTCTCCGAGCCTCTCGGAACCCGGGTGACGCTCTGGGTGTTCCCTTGAAGTGACTGAAGCACAACCCTTAGGAGCAGGAAGCGCATCCGTGTCTCTGTCAGGGCAGGGCGATCCGTGTAGGGTGAGGGGATGTTGTGGAGGAGCCTCCCCGGGGCAGCGTGAGTGGCTTTGCTGTGTGTGCCCACGGACCAGTCTGTATCACCACACCGTGGGGTGTCTTACTGCTGATAGAAAGTGCTGCTTAGTTACTGTCTGTCTCGAAGCTGTCACCAAACTGTACCAACGTGATTTTTTTTTTTCTGCCACTTCTCAAGGTTCTGCAGGTAGGTGGTCCTGGGAGCAGCGTCCTCAGTGCTCCTGCCTCACCCCCCATGCTCTGGGTGGACAGTGCAGAGGTCTCATTCCCTGTTGGAGTAAATGTTTGCCCTCCCCACTAAAAGCTGCTTTTGGAGGAAAAAAAAAAAGTGTGTTTTCAAAGAATTCTGACATCCCCAGAGGGCAGGGATTGCACACTGGGTGCTGCTGAGAGGCTGCTCACTGATGTGTGGCCGCTTTTTCCACGTGGCCTTTCTGCTCCTTGAGGCATGGCTGGGGGCTACACTGAGCTCTGCAGATGCTGACTCCTTCAAGGTGCCCACTGCAAACTGCACCGGCGGTTTCAGGGGTGGCAGCACTCATCTCCCAGCCCAGTGGGGCTCAGGAAGCTCCAATGTCCCTGCCCAGCCGTTGTGCTGTGCTGCAAGGCCCAGCAGCTGCAGTGACCCCCCCACCCTCCTGCATCTGCTGCACGAAGTGCAACGTGCAGAGCTGTGCCTGGCAAACCTTCAGGAGCTGGAAGGGCAAAGAAGTGAAGCACCCTGGCACGGAGGCGTGCAGAGGCCCTGCAGGGTTGTGGGTTGTCCGGTTTGCTCCAGGGTACCCTGGTGGGAGAGCTTTAAGCTGGCATTGGGAAGGAAATGCTGGCCCCGGAGAGTGAAGGGAGGGGGAGAGAAAATCCACTCTGTATCCTCACAGGGCATTTTCTCTTTGATTTGCACGCAGTGTTGAAAAGAGCCGCAATAAAGAAGAGCAAAAACGACCTGATTCATGCAGAAGAAGGTGAGGACCATTTCACAGACATTTGCTCCGTTGGTGAGTACTGGCTTCGCATCCCCCCAGGTTTCGATCTCCACCTGAACCTGTCCATGTCATGTTTCCTCCTCTGGAGTGGCTCCTTTGCTCCAGAAGCTGCAGTTTCCTGAAGGAGAATGAATTTCCACTGCTGCTGCGGCAGCACTCGACTTCCCGAAGCAAAAAAGCTCCGTGGCTTCACCCTCTCCCTGTGCTGCCTGGCTCAGCTTTTGCATGCTGCACTCTTGAGAGAGCCCTGCAAAGCCTTGGGACCATCCCTGCTGGGCTGGCCATCCCAGGATTCTGCTTGAAACCTGCTCATTCATGCCAAGGAACCCTAAATCTGCCAAACAACACTGTTGGAGGGAGGAGAGGAAGTGGCCACAGTCCTGCTGTCCACTAACGCCCAGCTGGGGTGTCACAGCCTTTGCTGTGGGAGTGGTCACTGGGAAGTGCTGGGCAGTGGCCTCAGTTCTCTCATTCTTGCCTTAGAGGAAGATCTCAAAGTGATTTTAAAGCCAGATCTGAAGATCCAGTGCAGAGCAGGGCATCCTGCACTGTGGGGCATTGCTGGGGTGAATTTGGGACCCTCGGGCTGAGGAGGTGCTGTCTGTTGTGCAGCTCCCAGAGCTGATTCCCTGCTGAGATCTGCCCAGCTGGGGAGGCAGAGGCAGCTCTGGGCTGCCAGGGGAGGCTCTGGGCACTCAGCACCCTCCTCAGGGAGCTGCTGGAGCCAAAACCCTTTCAGCCGTGGGAGAGGCATCTCCTGCTGCTCTGCAGTCGGGTGCTCTGCTTGTCCCCGTGCCTGTTGTTGGAGGCTGTTTTGCTGCTGAAGCAGCAGATGTTCTCATTATCTTCCAAAGAAATGTCTTGGCAGCCCAGTCCCCACGAAGCAGCAAATCCTGGAGGCACAGGAGGAGCAGCACAAACAGCACATTTGAGAATCTGTGTCCGTGGCTGCTTGCAAAGCATGAGTGCCCCGACTGCCCTTTGGAAAGCTGGCATTGATGTTTTCAGGGGTCACAGCTGCTGCTGGGATTTTTTTTTTCCCCCCTTTAAAGGAAGACCTGGTTGCAGAAAATGAGCGTGGCTTGGCATGTTCCTGACACCAGCACTGAGCTGCCACAGTCCCCTGGGCTGCAGGGTTTGTGGTGAAACTGCTGCCACTTCCAGGAGAGGTCTGGTGCTGAAAAAGGGCAAAAATGCAGCAGCCTGTGTGCATTTTTGGTTTGGTTTGTTGTTGTTTTCTCTGGGATCCCTGCATGGATAAAAAGGAATGGTCATTTTTGGAATATTTGCAATAATTTTGAGACCTTTGCCTCCAAATCCCAGTCCCTCCAGGCTCTGGGCAGCCACACACCAAAAGATCTTGGAGTTCAGCATTTCAGGTGGCAGCGGGTGATGGAGCATCTGGGCTCAGGAATAATCTGAGGCAGGGCTGGGAACTGTCTCGGGAGCATATGGCAGGGAAAATAACAGCAGAGCTTTCCACCCTCTGCAAGTGCTTCACCCACTTGGGAAAAGTGGTTTTGATTTTGATCCATGGAACGAGGCAGAAAAGAAGGAATGGATTAAGCAGCTACTTCTGCAGGCTTGTGAAGGGGCTGAAATGCAGAGCACAAACAATCAGATCACGTGGGCAATCACGCATCAAGGATCTGTTTTGGAGAAAAGGGGTTTTTGGATGGTTTTCTGTGATGTCTTCAGATGGGAGCAGAAGGAGCGTGGAAGAACTGACAAATAATCCCCGAGTGCCACGTGAAGATGCAGCTCAGGCTGGGGGAGACTTTGCCAGGTCTCTTTCTGGCCATTGGCTGAAAATGTTGCACTTCAATTCAAACATAAGCACCTTGATGAGTTTTATAACTACAGTATAAAGCTCTGTAGTGGTAAACACTTCCCAGGGGGTTCTCTGCAGTCATTCTTAGCTTTTATTCTTTTCTTTCCACTCCCACTTGCCTCACACCCCCTGTGCTGAACCAGAGGGCACTGCCTGGATTCCCAGACACCACAGCCTGGAGAAGGGGATGTTTTCCATGGTAGAGCAGTTTAAATATCACTGCTTTGCTTTTCTGGGAGATCAGCAGAGAGGGAATGAGGGGCTGTTCCTTTGCTGTCTGGGAGTGCAGAGGGGCTTGGATATCTGAGAGCTCTGTACCTGCTAAGGAGTGCTGTGATATGAAGCAGCCTAAATCCCAACCTGTGGCTCTTCTTGTCTTAAAGCAGAGGAGGAGCGCTGTGATTTCTTCTCTTCCAAACTGCCAAAGGCAGCATTTTCAAACCAACAGAAGAACAGACTGATTTTTTTTTCGGCAAGGAGTTTGTTCAAAGCCTGGCCAAGGCCAGCTCTGCTTTTGGAGTGCTGGTGGATGGCCAGAAATGTGAAATGGAGCAGAGGGCTCACTTTCCATGGGGGAACATCACACTTGTATAGGGCTGTGAGGCTTGGAGAGCCCGCTGCTGTCACATCTGGATGCCTCATCCTTTCTCGGCTGCTGTGGTTGATGTTGCAGGATGAGGCTGGGTGAGATTCCCACCCTGCCCAAGTGTTGACACGGAGGTGATCACACCCTGAGATTTGGCTGCTGAAGGCAGAGCTCTTTGTTCATGTCACTGAGGCCAGGGGAGTCACCTGCTCCAGGACAGGACGAGGACATGTCCTGCTCCTCCTGCTGGGATGCTCCATCCTGGGCTGGGGAAGGGCAGTAATGACACCTTGTCACAAACCACGGGCACAGTCAGTGGCCAGCCTGGCACCATCACTATTTCCCCTGCTTGCAGCAGCTTCTGTGGCTGCTGCAGAGGAGCCCCAAGGGATCCTTGTGTTGATTTCCTGATTCCTCCTGCCTCAGCACCGGCCAGAGATTGCCTTTTCATCTGAGCAGTGCCTCTACCCTGGGGGGAGAGCTGACATCAGGAATCATTTCTTCCATCAGCTTCCTATTGCTGAAACACTTGACTCTCTGCCAGGGTTTTGTCCCGGAGTGGAAATGGAGCTGATAGAGGCAGAATTGAGACAGATGAGTGGCTGTACCCAAAATCTGATGCATGGGGGCAGATTGAGCCCTCTGCTGAGGAAATACCTGAGGCTGCAGAGTAAAATAAGGAGAATTCACTCCATTCCATAGTAATTGGTCCTTGGAGCAGGGAAAACAGGGACCAGTTGCACCTACCCAGCTCCACGAGGACGTGCTCCACACCGTGGGCAGAAATACCCTGTGCTCTCTGTCCCTGTCAGCCAGGAAACAGTGATGAGTTTCACTGGGACAATCAGGATTGCTGCAAAGCTTTGGAAGCCCAGATTAGACGGTGCAGCTGAGCATTGATCCATCAAGTTTTAAAATCCCAGCCTTCATCCCTCATTACAAGCAAGATGCCCTTGCTCAGCCCATTCTCAACATTCCCAGCTTCCCGCTGAGCTGTTTCTGGTGCCTGGAAAGGCTCTGTGTGCCCAGGAGCCCCTCTTCAGCCTTTTCCCTGCTGGGATGGGCTGTGTTGACTCTTCTTTCTGTCCCAGGGTCTCCCTTTGCCCGTGCCAGTTTGAAGAGTGGCAAGAACGAGAGCTCGTCCTACTTCAGGAGGAAAGAGAAGATGTTCCGCTTCTTCATCCGGCGCATGGTGAAGGCTCAGAGCTTCTACTGGGTCGTGCTCTGCGTGGTGGCCCTCAACACCCTCTGTGTGGCCATGGTGCACTATGACCAGCCCGAGAAGCTGACCACTGCTCTCTGTGAGTACTGGCCACTCCTGCTCCCTCAGCAGCTCCGGCGTTTCTGATCCCGCGGTCACGTCCCGGCTCTCGGCTTCCCTCCGACCTTGGTTCTCCTGACTCACCAGTCATGGAATCACAGAGTGCTTTGGGAGGGAAGGGAGCTTAAATCTCAGCTTATTCTATGCCCTGTGCAGGGACACCTTCCACTAGACCCTGTCCAGCTTGGCCTTGGACACTGCCAGGGATCCAGGGGCAGACACAGCTGCTCTGGGAATTCCATTCCAATCCCTCCCCACCCTCCCAATTCCCTCCCAACATCCCATCTATCCCTGCCCTCTGGCAGTGGGAAGCCATTCCCCTTGTCCTGGCACTCCAGGCCCTTTGTAAATCGTCTCTCTTTACCTTTCCTGTCAGCCCCTTCACATCCTGGAAGTCCACATTTAGGTCATCCCAAAGCTTCCCTTCTCCAGACTGAGCAATCCCAATTCTCTTTCAAATCATATTTCAAATTATTGAATCACACAATTCAGAAAAAATCCACCAGGGTATTAGTCTGAGAGAGAAATGTTATCCTAAAGGTTATTGCAAAGCTGAGATTCAATCAGGTGTAAAGCCTGGAACAGAGCAGGAGGAATTGTCCTGGAGTGGGCAGGAGGAATTGTCCTGGAATGGAGAAGGAGGAGAGTTTGTCCTGGAGCAGGGCAGGAGGAGGAATTGTCCTGGAGCAGGATGCACAAAAGGAAGGGGAATGATGCCTGGGAAAAGCAGGATTCTCTGGCTAACCCGTGTCCAGAGAGCTGCAAATCTGTGTCACTTTTGCAGCTGATCTGCACCCAGGGGTGATTCCTGCTGAGGACACACCCAGAGCTCTGCCAGCTCTGATATTCCCGGGGTGGCTGCAGCTGGAATGGCCTGTGAGATGCAAATCCTCCCAGGTGCTGATTCCTGTCAGAGCCTTTTAAAGGTTGCAACTTTACAGCTCATTTTTGGTTCCTCCTCCCTGGTGGGGTGTGATGACGTGGGATGGGTGGCACGGATCCTTCCTGTGACATTAGGTGACAGGAATAATCCCAGAGGGAAGATTATCCTAAATTTGTGAAAAGATTTTATTTTAGCTGGTTCCTGTGGTCACCTGGTGTAGCTCAGAGTCTAGAAGTGCTTTTGAAATATGAGTTCTGGGGTTTTCAGTTGCTCTGATGAACAAGAAATGACATCTCCCTGAGGTCACAGACTCACTCACAAAGCTTAGTTTTAAAAAAAAAGTGGAAGGTGAGGGCTGGAGCTTTTTTGTTTATTTTAATGAAGTTTGGAGGCTGGGACTCTTAGAGCTGGAAAACTAGAAATTCCTCATGCTGATAGTGCAATTTTTTTCCTTCCGAGGGATGGGATGAGGTTTGTTCCTGGAAGACAAAGCCATTCCTTTGGCCACTTCTGACCCTATAAAATGGCCAGGAACAAATCTGTTGTTCAGTACTTGACCAGACAAAAATTTAAGTAAAACTTCTGAAAAAAGCAAACAGAAACTAGGAAAAAAACCATCAAATATTTTCAACAGTCTAACAATGTCGGCTTAGATCTTTAAAGATCCTTATCTACCTAATTTGCCTTGATTTCTCTATAAATTAGATCCTTAAATATTTCTTGCCTCAGATCCTCAGGTCTTACCTTATTACAAGGAAGGCAAACTTCTGAAGTTTTTTTTTACTAGACCTAAGAGGTCAGGAATACTGACTGCTCTGACATCAAAAGCTCCTTATTAATATTTGTTGAAATATTTAATGCCACCAGGTAATGGAGCTCTAATGAGAGATGTATAATAAGGACAGAAATTGCTTTCAAGTCTTTTTTTTGGCAAGATTTCGACTGAAAAGAGAGACAGACTGTACAGAGAAGTCACTCTTGCTTATTCATTACCTCACTTTACCAGAGGAAATAATAAGCTAGATTGGCAGAGTAATTAAAAGTTTGAGGATTAGCATTTCCTCTGGAATTAGGACTAAATGTTTAGGAAACAAACCCCACACTTGAAGTCTTTCAACTCAAAAAAAAAGGTTGCAGATTTAGGAGTTTTGGGAGCACCTTATGCAGTGACTTTTCCAAGGGAAGAAATCCACAAGCCAAAAACTCCTTCATGTTCCAGTGAGGGCTGGAAGGGCTGGTGCTGTCTTTTGAAATTAAATATTCACCTCCAGCCTGGAAACTTATCTGAGACAGTGGCTCACAAATTAGGCTTCCAATCTATCCCAGCTGAAGACAAAAAAATAGGGAATAAGTTGGGATTAGGGATGGATCCATTTTTTATTTTTCTGCATTTGTCCATAACACCCAATATTGTCAATTAATGTCAGAAGCACTCTGGCAGCAAGTTTGAATTTCTTGGTGCAGAGTCCCACTGAACTGGGAGTGGGGGGTAAACTGCCTTACATTTAATGGAAGAGGCAGAAAACTACCAAAAAATTGGCATTTTTTGGGGATTAAATTCTCAGCATCCTCCCAGCCTTTGCACCATCACACTGCCCTTTGCCTGTGAGCCCTGAGGGGAAACAGGGACACACCTGGACAGGGGCTTCAAAATCATTCCCTGGAAGAAATCCCAGAATGGGGCAGGGAAGGGACCTGGGAGGGTCACCTGGTGCCACCTCCCTGCTCCAGCAGGGCCATCCCAGAGCACAGGGATGAATGAATCCTCCATGAATGCTCGTCATGGAGATTCTGAATGTACACCAGACAATTTTTGTTTGTTGTGGTGTTTTTGGGGGGTTTTTATTTGTTTGTTTTGGGGTTTGCTTTATTTTTTCAGATGGTTTTCTCCAAGAGAAGAAGCAGAGGCTCTGTGGGCTCATTTTGGGGATGATTGTCTCTGCTCTGGGCAGAAACCTTTTTTAGTGTGATTTTTTGAACAAAGAACTTTGGAGAACTGTCCTAAAAAGCCCTTACAAGTTCAATCTCTTAAATTCCAAGTATCCCATACCTCCAAACCCTCCAGAATTCCAGGGTGAGGAGCTGTGGGACTGCATTCACACCTGGCTGTGCTTTGGGGGTGACCTGAACCTTTCTGCCCCTTTCCTGGAGGATGGCAGAGTTTTCACAGCTTCCTATTTCTACAAATCCCTAATTTAATTCTGAGTGCAGGGAATGCTTGGTGCCTTAAGGACTTTGCTGGTTGTTTTGGTGTTGCAGGGATGGCCAGACTGGACGTGTCCCCTCACTCCTGCCTGGATAACTCTGCAGCACAAACATCTGGGAAGGAGCCCAGCTGGGGCTGAGCCCTCCAGGAATGCTCCTGGAAAGCCCCAAGATTTGTGCACAAATCCAGCAGATAGAGGCAGAACGAGACAGCACAAAACCAGAGGATTTGAAAGAACTCCTGGAAAGAGTTGGAAAAATCCTTTAAGTGTGAGAGTGACAGAGTTTAAAAATTAATCCATGATGAGAGAACATCGCTGCAGAGGAGCAGGACCTGGCTGCTGTGATGCAGAGCAGGAGAGAAATCAAAAAACTCTGATGATGTTGTTTCAGGGAAGGTGCTTAGGAAGGAACTGAGGATGCTTTTTGTGAACTCTAGCAGCAGGAGAGGAGCACAGGAAAGCCTGTGAGGATCTGCTAAACCCTGCAACTCTACCCAGGCACCTCTAATTCAATTATACCTGTCCCTCTGGGGAGAAGTTTAATTACATTACAAATTAATTTTATTTAAAGAACAGTTGGTAAAAGCCTACGGGTCTGCATTGATTTATTTTTCCCTTGGTCTTTTCTTTTAACTTTTCTGTTTTGAATTGTTCTGATTAGCTTTCTCTGCTTGATGCTCCATATCTCTACAACTGCTTTGGAAAAAGGACTGCAGGAGCTTTGGAGAGAGGCTTGGGATTTCTTTAGCCTTATTGAAAGAACTGATGAGGAATTCTTTGAATTCTTGTGGTTTCATTAATAACAGGCCATACTTCATGCCCCTGCAATTATCCTCAAATTCAATCAGAGATTCTCCTTCTCTGCATGGAAAGGACTCCAGGGCCAAACAGGATTTCTCTCCTGCTGCAGATGGACACTGCTCCCTGAAGCACAGAACTTTGGTTAAATAAGATGCAGTTGCCTATAACAGAACATATTTCATGCATGTGTTTCATGATTTTATTATCATCTCTTCACATTCATTTCCACAATATTCTGAGAAAGAAGAGATTTCTGTCAGAAACCAACTCTGGAATGGCATCACTGAGGTCTGGTAGCAGCAAAGATGAATTTTCAGTGGAGGGCCCCTCAAAATCCCTGCTGGAGATGCTGTGGAGGTGCAGAGGGAAGGGTTGCAGTCAGGGCTGGGCCTTTGGACAGGAGCAGGAATTCCTGCTGTGAAAGCAGCTGCAGGCACTGCTGCAGGGCAGGAGGCCCCAGGGATGGGGCTGGGGGTGGGCTCCTCTTCCCCTGGCTGAATCTGTGGGGTGAAGTTGGGACCAGAGCTCTCTGGATCTGTGGCATGGGTTTTTGGGACTGTGGGGAGGAGGTTTCAGCACTGAAGTTTCACTTGGGGCTGCCCTTCCCAAAGCTCTCTTCTTTCTCCAGCAAATCCTGCAGGGATCCTTCCTGGCTCCCTAATCTGTGGAGGTCTAACCCCCAAATCCACAATGTCTCCTTTCTGATAAATCCAGTGTTTAAACACAGCATTTGAGCCATTCTCAAATGGCTCTTCCTGCCCAGTGCTGAACCTCATGTTTGGGGCAATTTGGCCTTTTTTTGGTGCTGCTGTTGCCTTTGAAGCCAAGACCCAGCTCCCTCTGGATATCAATCTGCAGCATTTGCAAGGAAAAGGCTTTCTGGAGCATATTTGTTTCTGTCTGCTGAGCATTTCACATCTGCTTGGGCAAAAAGGGGGAAGTTTTGCCCCGCTGAGGTTCTCCTGCTCAGTTTAATGTGAGAGGAGAGGGAAGTGTCAGGCTCAGCACCTGCTTCTGGTGCCATTGGACTTGGAGATGGGGCAGAAATAGAATTAATCCATGGGTGATTGACAAAAAGGAGCTGGTAACTCTAATTAGGAGCCTAATTCAAAGATGTGGGGTGAAGGGATGCTTGCCCAGCCTTTGCCAACAGCACAGCTTGGAAATGAAATAAGAGTGTTTGTATCAAACCTTTCCTCCTTAAATCACATCACAAAATGCTTTTGAGTAAGGCAAATGAAATTAGGAGAGGTTTGAATACCAGGAGACCCAAACAAACAACAAAATTGCATTTTCAATTATTTAGGCAGGGCCTTCTCAAAAGAAATCATGTGTTGGATGCAGCAGCCTCTCCTTGGAGCCAATTCCTTCTGCCTGAGGAGTTCAGGGGCTGAATTTCCCTTCCCTCCATCCCAGCCTCACTGGGCTGTGATTTGTAGCATCTGGTACCTGCTGAGCCACAGCTCTTGCTGCCAGTTCTGGGCTCTGCTCTGGAATTCATCAGCTGGCAAAGGCCAAGGGTGGCTCTTGCAAGAGCAGCAGAAGGAAGTTGCTCTTTAGATGCTCTGAGTTTTAGACGTTTCCTGGCTTTATATATATTTTTTTTAATACAATCAGATATTTCTTGATTCTCTTTTGCAACGTTCTAGCTTTTTTCTTGTGTGATATTCTGGATTTGCACATGTGTTTGCAGGGTGTGTCAGTCTGATGGTGACACCTTTGCACTTGGGATGCCCAGGGTGTGTTCAGCCTCCTGCTGGAGCAGGGACTGAACATTAATCCTTGGCTCCTTCCTCTTTTTTTGCTCCTTTGGGACGATGCTAATTGCCTTGGCAAAGTGTCCTGAGGACTGTTGGTGCAAATTTGCATTTCAAAAACGCTACTGAGGATTTTTGTTGTTCTGTGGAAGAATCTGGGGAGCACCTGAGGTGTGACTGGGACAGGTGAGGCTGGGCAGAGAGGAGGGGATGAGAATCTCCCTGCTAGAGATGTGACACGTGTGGGAGCTGTGCAGTGCTTCCTGGAGGATCCACAGCCTCCCCCTGTGCTTTCATCAGCTGATTTAACAAGGTCACACAGCATTGCCTGGATATCAATCCTTGGGACTGGGAGACTGCACATGGAAGTCATTCCAGTAAGCACCACTTGCTGAGTGTGAGACCAAAGTCCCTCTCCAGCTCTCCTGGAGCTCCTTCAGGCCCTGGCAGGGACTCTGAGCTCTCCCTGGAGCTTTTCATCTCCAGGTGAGCTCTCCCAGCCTGGCTCCAGCACTGGGAGCAGCTCCAGGTTTGCTCTGGACTCGTTCCAGCAGCTCCAGGTCCTGCTGGTCCCAGGGCTGGGGCAGCTCTGCAGGTGGGGCCTCACCAGAGCAGCTGGAAGGTCAGAGGGATTCCCAGCAGTGAATCTCAGAGGGATAATTATGGATCTCTCCTTGCCCTGGGATCCTTGGTGCTGGAGACAGCAGTTTCCTCACTGAGTCCTTGCACCTCCTGTCAGAAAGGAGAGGAGAGCTGCAGCTTGGTCAGGTGTGAAGAGGCTTCTCCTCAAGAGCTCCAAGCTCAAGGTGAGAGGGAGTTGTGCTGCTCCTGTGCCCATGTCTTCCCTGAGCACTGAGATCCAGAGGGTGGAGCCTGCCTCTTCTGGGAAAAAAAGCTGTGGGTCTCAGATTTTGTCATCTTACTCCTCAATTGGGAACACGTTGTCCTTGAGAGTCTCCTCTAATGATCTTGCTCCCGTTTTCAAGGAGAGCAGGTCACGTGGGATAATGAATACTGAAATTTCCTCCCCTTTTGCAAATGCTGGCACAGGTGTCCTTGCAAGCTCCTCACTAAGGTGTTAATAAAGCCTCTCCCATCTCATCAGTGCTTCCTGGATTTCAGGGAACTTTATGCCCATGGTGTTCCATGACTGGCTTTCATTTAAAATTTAGAATTTCAAACCTCTTTTTATTTTTGGGTAATTGAAGCTGAGTTTTTCAAGGCATCTCCAAAGACACCCAGAATGGACCTGGGCCAGCTGTGCTCCCTCCCCGTGGGTGTGCCAGGCTGGGAATGGAAATCCAGGCAGGTGGGAAGGAGCCTCACTCCCTGCTCTGCTCTCTCCACGCTCAGCTGAAGCTGCAGATTGCAGGAGATCAGAGAATGGTGGAATCATGGAATCTCCAGAGCTGGAAGGGACCCCCAGGATCACCCAGCCCAGCCCCTGTCCCTGCACAGACCCCCCAAAATCCCCCCCTGGGCATCCCTGGCAGCGCTGCTCAACCCCTCCTGGGGAGCCTGGGCAGTGCCAGCACCCTCTGGGGGAAGAACCTTTCCCTGCTCTCCAGCCTGAGCCTGCCCTGGCCCAGCTCCAGCCCTTCCCAGCTCCTGTCCCTGGCCCAGAGCAGAGATCAGAGCTGCCCCAGAGTGCAGAGCACCTGGAATCCAGGATTATCCTGCTGAAATTTTCCTTGGATCTGTTGCCCCTCTTCTGTCTCTGTGCACCTCTGTGTAAAGTTTGGCACCATCTCCTCTTTATCATTCCTGGAACATAAAACTGAAATTACAGGAGACTTTATTGTAGCATCTGTGCTGCTGCAGCCTCTGAGAACCTCCTTTGCTGCACTAAACAAGGTGATTAATCCCCACCTTTTGAGGTTTGATTCTTTTCCTCATCTTTTCTCCAGAGAGAGAGGTTTGCCTTCTGCTGTTTGGTTTTTCTTGGTAGTGTAGGTGGGTTTTGCCTTTTTTTTTGGTTTCTTTTTTGTTTTTAACATTTCACTCTTGCTGTTGCTTATTGGCCTCCAGATCCAAACTTAAAATGCCAAAGGCAGTGTTTGCTGTAGCTTCAAGTCCTAAAAACTCAGTGTGTGGAAATTGAAGCCTCCAGCTCTGTTCCTTCTGCCCTTTGTTTCATCATAGGTGATAAATTTTCCCATCAAAAGCTTCCCAGCCTGTGATATGTGAAGGAAAAGGAAACAGAAGGGGCTCTTCCATAATTACAGGGCTATAAAGGCATAATAAAAATAAATGTGGTAACAGGAGACACAACACCTCTGAATGTGAGCCCTCAGAGTCAGCACTTCTGTTGGGTAGAAAGGTATTTTTATCATCAGAGGATGGTACAGAAACTTACACCCCACACCCAAAAGTTTCCATCTCTTGTAAGTACAGAAGTCCCAAAACATCTCTGCAATTAAATTTGACCTTTAAAAATATTAGATCCAGGGCTTTCCTTTGAAATTCCTTTCTAGAGACAATGAGAATATTATTTAATGCTCCTGCCCCCACCCAAGAGTACAGGTGAGCACTGCCTTCCCAGCTGCACACAGAAAGAATTGTGCCAAACTCTGCCTGGGTCCTGTTTGCCATTGCACAGGGATTTTCTTCTGCCGGCAGGCCCTTGGTGCTGTGAAAAAAAGGAACAAAAAGTTCCCCACGTGAAGAGCTCTGCCCGCCAAGGGCTCGTGGATTAATTCAATCTCTTTTCCTGTCTCCAGATTTTGCAGAGTTTGTTTTTCTGGGGCTGTTCCTCACTGAGATGTCTCTGAAGATGTATGGGCTGGGGCCAAGGAATTACTTCCACTCTTCATTCAACTGCTTTGACTTTGGGGTGAGTGATGTTCAGCAGGGTGGATAAATCATGGAATGGTTTGGGGTGGAAGGGACCTTAAAATCATCTCATTCCAGCCCCCTGCCATGGGCAGGGACACCTTCCATTATCCTGGGGTACTCCAAGCCCCGTCCAGCCTGGCCCTGGGCACTGCCAGGGATCCAAGGGCAGCTACAGCTGCTCTGAGAAACTGGAATTCCATTCCATTCCCTCCCAGGGAACAATTCCTTCCCAATATCCCATCCAAGCCTGCCCTCTGGCAGTGGGAAACGTCTATCCTGTCACTCCATGTCCTTGAAAACCCTCCCTGTGACAAGCAGGTGTCTCTCCTGTCATTCAGGTGCTGGGCATTTGAGGGTGAGTATGGAAATCCACGGGAAGTGCTGCTGGGAGTGTCTCCTGTGAGGAGCAGTCCCTGTATAAATTAGCAGTGAAATGCATGCAGCTTCCCTCATTATCCTCCTTTTGGAAGGGATGTGACAGCTGGGGGATTTCATTTCCTCCAGCCCCGGCTGTTCGCAGCATCAGCACCTCTGAGTGCTCTGATTGCCAGGAGATTCTGTCCCTCCCATTTCAACGAGCTGATTGAAAGATGAAAAAAAATAAAACCCAAAAAACAGCCCACATCTTCCTGCTCGTGTCACCCACTGAGCAGCCTTCACCTCCAGTCACCGGCAGAGCTTTTCAGACACTGCCAGGAGCAGAAGGGTAAACACTTGATGAGGTCACAGCAGGTCAATAACTCGAATTCTTTCAGTGCAGAAGTCCAGGCTCAAACTGCAGCTCTGGTGTGAACAGCAGGGCTGGGTTTGGCTCCACCTGACAGAGAGCCTCGTGTGGATGGTAATTTATTCATTAGAAGCTGTTAGCTGTAATCCGTGCTCGCAGGGAACTCGGCCTCTCTTATCTGCAGCGAGGGCTGAGCAGGACTCAGTCTGTTCCAACAACCCAGACCTGGAGCTTTAAATCCAGCCACGGCCAAAGGGACAGCAGCTCAGGGCACTGCTCTCCTCACCCAGCCCTGCTCTGACATTCAGGCTGTTGTTTCCAGTTTTTATCTGCCAAAATCCTGGGAGTTACACTTCCTCCATGAAGCCAAATTCCTCTGCTAGCACAAGGGAGGAGGTGTTGTCACCTTCAGTGAGTGACCCTCCTTAAATCCAAGGCTCTGAGTAGAGCCAATTTATTCTCCTTTTGGCCATGACAGCAGCAAAGCTCAGAGTAAACAGAATTTGAGATTAAATCACCCACCTGTGGTGTTGCACGAGGCTGTCCCAAATGTGGGGCTCTGTTTTTAGGGTGTCCTGGCAGCTGTGCTGGCTCAGAGGGTTGGGATGGGTTGTCCTGCACAGCCCAAGGGACAGTGCCCAGACCCAGACTGCCCATAAATTGTCACTAGGGGTGTCCCTGCCTTGTGACCCACGCAGGGTCGATGTCCTGATGTCCTCTGAGCTGCCCCCCAGGCTGGCTGCCAGTTTCCTTGGATCCCTGTATCCAGGGTGCTCCTGCCACAACAGGAGCTTGTTGGGGACAGGTGATGGAGGAGCGTGCACAAAGCAAAAGCTGAACTGAGGAGGTGTGTGAGCTTGGTGGGGCGTGCAGCCCTGGCAGTGAGCTCTGCCAAGGGTTTCCCAGGAGGGAAAGCTGTTGATCTGTTGCTAATTCCTCCTCCTTCACAGAATCCATAGGGATCCTCCTTCTGTCTGTGTTTTTTCCTCCCTCACCCACCTTCCAGCCCCCAGAAGGAGCACTGGAACATCACAGAGCTCTGTACCCAGTTTTGTCTGACAAACCATTGAGATGAAACCGTTCAGACACAGAGGGTGAAACAACAAACCAGAGCAAAATCCTCCTGGGGAGCGGCAGTCCAGTGGGGTCTTGTGTGAAACAGGTTCCCAGGAGGGCCTGATGAGGAACATTAATTATCAGTGTCATGTGGAGGTGATGCCTTAAGTTTTAGCTTTCATATTTTTCAGACTCTGTGCTGGTTTAATGTGCAGTTCTGGGTTTCATATGAAGGGTTGCTGAGCTCTCTTCACAGGGCAGAGAGACAAAACAATTCCTTTTTCACTGGGGACCAAGGACAAATTTTAGGCCCAAGAGTGGAAACAACAGTGAAGAAGAGAGAAAGAACAAAGAGGATGGAGCTTCATCACCTGAGGCTGGAATTGCACAATGAACTCCAATGTGCAAATGGAGCAGAGCTGATAAAAGTGTGAGGCCTCGTGCCCGGGATCCATTTTGGGCCCATTGCTGGATTGCTTGGGTGCAGCCCCAAGGGGTTCCTGCATGGCCCAAGCTGGATCCTTTCAATAAATCCCTTTTTATTCTTTTACTCTGTCTAGTCTCTGTTTCCAGGCCAGCCTTTCCAGGCAACAGAGGGGTTGAGGAAAGGTTTTTTTTCATGAGGGATTTCCAGTGGTGGGAGAGAAGTTTTAGTTCCTTCTTCAGGTGTGAGACAGTGGAATTATCAACTCTTAAGGCTCTTCCTTTCCCTTTGTATTTTCTGGAAGCTCAGGGCACAGTGTGTATTGCAGGACACTCAAGCAGTGCTGGAATTCTCAGAGACATCCAAGTTTTTGTCCAGGAAAGGAGTTCCCAGTGCTGCTGCCCCCATTAATCCTCCCTCCCACTACACAAACCAGCTGGGCTCTGGTGATACCCAGTTCTAAACTGGTGTTTATGGTGTGCTCTGGCCAGAAATGTTGGGTTAATGTGAATGATGCCAGCAGTTGGCAGGGAAATGCCTGTTTGATCCTATTAACTCTGCAGAAACCTGTGTGGGTTTAATTGTCCTTCCCAGCTGTGCTAAACCCGTCGCTGTTTGTCCTTTCCCTAATGAAGGATTTTTGAGAAGATTTTTTTTCCTTCCTTGAGGTGAATTCTCTGCCATCATCAAACCAACCAGGCAAAACAAAACTTTAAAAGCCCACCTTGATTTGGGATAGTTTTTTCTGTCCCCCGAGGCTGAGGGCCAGGCAGATGATGGGATGTTTGTGCCAGAGGCTTTGCAGGATCTCATAATAATTATTGCTTTAATTGCTCTCCTAAAGACTCTCAGCTGCCAGAAGTTTCTGGTAGATCTTACCCAGAGCTGCTGTTGTGCAGCAGATGCGGAGTTTTAGTCCTTCTGATGGGAAGGGGAGGGTGAGGCAGTGCCCTCCTGCACCTCTGCAGGTTGTGTGGGGTGGGAAAAGGAGCTGTTGGCATTTGCAGTTGAGCCAGCATTAAAAAAATCTAATTAAAAATGAAGTGTCCTTCAAAAAAAGGTATTTTAAGGTAGCTTGATTGCTGGAGAAGAACACAGCAAGCTCCTCTCTGTGTGGAAATCACAGGGTGTTCTCCTCCTGGGTGTGGAGGAAGTTGGGATGAGGTTTCCCAGTTCTCCTGGCTAATTTAGGATTCTCCTGAAGATTTTGCAACAAACAGCCTGAACTCTGATTCCTGAGCCTCTCAGGAAGCCCCAGAGCAGCAGCTGTGCTCTCTCTGAAGTGGTCTCTCCCTGCAGGTGATCGTGGGCAGTATTTTTGAGGTGATTTGGGCTGCAGTGAAGCCGGGAACCTCCTTTGGCATCAGCGTCCTGCGAGCCCTGCGGCTGCTGAGGATCTTCAAAGTGACCAAGTAAGCACAGTCAATTTTATTTTTGTGAGTTCTGCCCACTGCTTGCAGTCAGCACGATAAAGGGATGAATCCTGGAATTATTTAGGTTGGAAAAGACCTTCAAGACCATTGGGTCCAACCAGTATTTCCAAGGCCACTGCTCACCGGTGTCCTTAAGTGCCACGTTTGCAGGATTTTAAATTCCTGCAGGGATGGTGACCTGGCAGCCTGGCCAGGGCTTGACAACCTTTTTCATGAAGAAATTTTCCCCAATACTCAGCTTAAAGCTGTCTGGGACAATTTGAGGCCGTTCCCTCTTGTCATTGCTCATTCCTTGGGAGAAGAGATTTAACTTCCCAAACCAAGCTGAGGGCTCTGCCCCTTCTCAGGACAGCAAGTGACACTCTTAGGCCACTGATGCTGAAGTTCCCCTGCCCTGATTAAGTGGATTTTTCACTCTACACGACAGAATTGAGCTCATTGCGTGACCAGAGGCAGATCCCTGCAGCTCCCAGGAGGAATCCTGCATTATCCCAGTGCCTGAGGGCACAGCTCAGTGTCTGCCTTGCTCAGGAGAGCCACCAAAGTGCTGGCAGCAGGCAAAGATTGCTGCCCACCCCCTCTCAGTGCAGTTTTGCTGGAAAAACTTCTTGACTCTAGGCAGTTTTCTTCTTTTCCATCCCTTTCATAGCAAGTTTTGTCTGAAACTCTCTGCCCTGGTTTGTTTTTCCTTTGTGTTTAGCAGGAGAGGCTGCAGTGCTCCTGCTTTGAATAATCAATGGGATTATTCAAATGATGATTTGAATGGATTTGATTATGGTTGGGATTTTGGTTCCCATGTCCCAAATCAGCGTGGCCATGGACAGCAGAGTTAAAAGGTGACAGCAGGACCAGGGGACACAGCCCAAGAAGGGCTAAAATTCAGTGAGGAGGACAAGGACAAGCTCCCCATGTTTTCCTCATTGTCCTGACAGAGCTGAGTGGGGTCTGGCTTCTGCAGGAATCAACTCCTGCTGCCTTGGGAGCATCAAATCCTTCCCCTTCTCCAAGGAGCGAAGCTCAGCCCCTTTAAACCCTGAGCAGGCTTGCTTCAGCTTATTCCAAATGGAAGATATTCTCCCAAGAGATGAAATTTCCCCCTGAAACCTTTGTCACTGTGTTATGGGTGTCATTCTTGCAGTGGCATGTGAGATCCTGCTTCTCCTGGGATGGACATCAGAGAAACCTGGGGTGGGTCAGTGCTCCAGCTAGGCCTGGGGAATGGAAGAGAGAGGGGGAAAAAAAGGCAAAAAGAAAGGGAGTTAGATGAGGAGAAACACCATCAAGCTCTGAGCTTCTCAGACAAATCCATGGAATCCCTTCTGCTGGAGAGCCACTGTGGGAAGGAGCTCAGAGTGGGGGTCTGTCCCCACACTGCAGCTGCAGGACACTCAGGGGAGAAGGAATCTGTGCAGGGAATTGCCTCTGGATGGCAGCTCCCAGTGTCAGGAGCTGGAAAGGAGAGAAGCCTCTGGAGAAAAAGACAGACAAATCCTCTCTGTGGCTCTAAATCCTTCTTTTCCTCCTGCCTGCTCCAGGCTCCTGTGTGTCCAAAAGGAGCTGTCCAAGCTTGGTGGCTCCTCCTGCATTTCCTGATCCCTTGGTTTTCCTCACACAAACACTCCCAGCCTGTTCCCAGCAGGGAAGAGCTGTTCCTCAGCACCCTCCTGGAATGTGCCAGGAGCTGTCCCAGGGGATGGGGAGATAAAACCAAACCAACTTCAGCCCTGGCCAGGGATGGGTCAGTCAGGGCTGGGCTGAGCCATTCCCTCTTGCCAGGCTGGAATTTAAATTCTGGATTTGTTTCCATGCCCTGAGGCCACTGCTGATCCTGGCTGTGAGATTCCCACAGGAATGTTTAAAATGTGGGGATTTAATCCACTGCTGGATACTTGCAGAGGATGGGTTGGAAGGACACCCTGCAGAGATGTCCAGGTGGGAATGAGGTGTTGATTTGTTGATTTGTATCTAATGGAGGCTGGGGCTCGCTGCTCCCATCTCCAGTCTCCTTCTTCTGACACCCCTCCTGACTGCTGTGCCAGGGGAGGAGGTGCCAAAGGGAGGAAAAATCCCAGAAAAGGGTCCTGAGGAGCTAATCCAGACATTCACTGACTGTTGTGTGTGGGTGCTCACACCCAAGTGACCATCTCTGCTCTTGTGATTCTCCAAGAGATTTTGCCACTTCCTGAGCTGTATTTTCCAACAGTAGAAGGGAGTTTAAAGACTCTGATATTCCTTGCTGCTATTTTCTTTTTTTTTTTAATAAATAATAATAATATTCCTTTTTCGAATAAGAAATAATTAAAGCAAAAAATCAGTGAGGTTGGAAAACACTTCAGGATCTTTGAGTCCAACCATTCCCAGCACAGCCAAGGCCACCACTGACCGTGTCTCCAAGTGCCACATCTTTTAAATCCTTGCAGGAGTGGGGACTCCCCCACTGCCTTGGGCAGCTTTTTCCAATGCCTGACCACCCTTTCCATGAATAATATCCAACCTCAGCCTCTCCTGGTGCAACTTGAGGCCATTTCCCTGTGTTCCCTGGGAAATAAATTCCTGTGAATTTCTCACCAAAGGCTCTTCCCTCCTCACATTCTCCCCTGGCTGCTCTGATCCCACACAGGTACTGGAATTCCCTGAGGAACCTGGTGGTCTCCTTGCTGAACTCCATGAAGTCCATCATCAGTTTGCTTTTCCTGCTCTTCCTGTTCATTGTGGTCTTTGCTCTGCTGGGGATGCAGCTCTTTGGAGGACAGTAAGTCTGAGTCTTTGTTCTGCCTGGAGGGGTTCACATCCCTGATTTCAGGGCTGGGCATAGGGAATAATTCCTGTTCTGGTGTTTTCCCTGGAGCTGGATTCTTTCCTAAGGAAGAATGGCCCCAGTTCAAAGCTCCTCCATCACCCCATGGTCCCCAGTACACCCAGAGCTGAAACAGGACTGGGGGCAGCACTTTCTGTAGCCAGAGTGCTGTTATATTTGCCCACTTGGAATATTTTCCTGCTGGAAAACATAGTTTTGTTGGTTCTGATTATTCTCATTAGAAATGCCAGCAGTGGTGAATTTTGCAGTAAGAACCATAACAGTGTCACCATTTAAACTCCAGCCTTGCTTCTGAACTGAAATAATGAAATTGTTTTGTTTGGGCTTTTATTTTCCCAGTCAATCCCTATTTTATCTTTAAAATATTAAAAAGAAATTATCTACTAAGACAGTAATTTCAATTTGGGCTTTTACACTTGAGGATGAAAACTTCTTGAAATGGTTCATTCTGCAAAATCATTGGAGATTTTGATTGTTCATTTTAATTGGAGATGAAAATGAATTTCAAAGCATCAGAATTTTCTCTGGGAATGAAATTGAGTTTTTGCTGATGGTTCTGTTAAGCTCCTTCTGAGATGTTGCCTGGGGTGTTACAGCCAGGTGGAACAAATGTTGCTCCCTGGCTTGGTTTATGGGGTGTTAAAGGGTATTCCAAGGCTTCCTGGAGCTGCCTGTCCCTCCCCACTCTGGTTTTTATTTCTCCCTTCTCTCCAGGTTCAATTTCCAAGATGAAACTCCAACCACGAATTTCGATACCTTCCCTGCTGCCATCCTCACAGTCTTCCAGGTAAAGCCATTCCTTGTCCTGGGGCAGTGCTAGAATTGAAATTCCTGGGGTTTTTCTTCCTGCTTAGGGAGGGCAAACAAGTCCCCAGGAACCTGTGGGATTTAGGAAAGGGGAAGTCCTTCCTTCTCATGTGTTTTACTTTGCTGACCAATACATGCATCACTAAAACTCAAATTAAAAATCAATGCTGTGGTATTAAGGAAAATTAGAACAAAAGATTTATTGCTGGGGGGAAAATGGTGATAAAACAGATATTTCTGTGCTGAATTAAAATCTGTGTGTGCCTAGGCTGTGCCACATCTGTGTGTGCCCTTTGTGTCCTCAGCCCCTGCCCACTGAGGTGCAGCTCTGGCAGATGCAATGCTTGGATTTAAAGCCAAACTTTGCAGCTGTTTTCTACCTGTCTTTTTTTACAAACAACAATTTAAAACGGTTTAAAATCATTTGAAATAATTAAAAAAGAATGTTTTCAGGTGTATCCTAGCTCAGGAGAGTCGGGGCTGCTCCAGGTGCAGGTGACTCTCACAGATCCAGCATTTGCAGCCTTGTCCTGCACGCTGTGCAGATCCAGACTTCCCCAGATCTCAGCTAGGTCTGGCTGATGTATTTCAGTGTCACGACCCAAAAAGGAGATAAAAAGGAAGGGAAGGGGGGCGTTGACAATTTCTGGATTAAGACAGACAAAGAATCTCGAGGAAAAGGTGTCCTGTGAACTCTGCAGGAGGCACTGCCCCTGCCGGCAGGCTCCCTGCTCACCTCACAGGACATTGCCCAGCACGGGGGATTAGGATTTGCATGAGATTTTAGTGCTCATCAAAGGAAGGGCTCAGAGACAGGGAACTGGGAGCAGCTCTGGATATGAGCAATGGGAATGTTGGTTCTGCTTCGCTTTGGGACCAGAGCTGCCTGTGGAATGCTCTGCTGGAATATTTCCTGTTAGTCCTGAGATAAATATGATGCAGTGTGAGGTGAGGGGTGAAGGAGAACCCAGGGGTTTAAGGTATTTGTCTGGAATGTCAGAGGTAGGATTAAACCCAGCAAAAGCATCAGCCCTGGGTTGTGGATGGTCTCCCAGAGGCTCTTTGATAGCCTCTGCTTTCCTTCCATCCCACTCCTTCCCTGAACTGCCAACTCCAGGTCAGTGTTTCTTCAGTGTGGGGTTGGGATCCCTTTCCAAGCTTTTCTTCCATAACCTCAGCCAGGCTGAGCAGAGCAGCATCAGTCAGAGACAGCACTCAACGTGCTGGATAAATAAAGTCAGATACACCCTGCCCACCCCTGCCCCTTTGGAGATTCTCTGTGTAAGAAGCTTCTCAAACAAACTCTTCTGCTTTAGTCCATTTTTATCCCAGCAGCCCTGGCTGGGTCATGGTCCTGTTACTGGACACCCAGGATGTGTTTTGTCCACCTGGCAGCTGGCTGAGCTCAGCCTAAATTCCCTCAGAGGAGCATCACATCTTTATCTCCAGCTCTGGCTCCCGAGGAGGTCCCTGTGAGCTGAATGCCCAGCTGTGAATAACCAAAATACACACACAGACGACATCCATGAGCCCAGAGCCTCTGGAAAGCAGAGTTCTGTGCTAGGTACACATTCCCTGATTTCCTCTGGAAACCTCCCAGGCTGTGGGGGGCAGAGCAGAGCAGTGGTGGCAGCTGGAAATGAGGAGTGGCAGTGGCAGGATGGGAGCAGAGCTCTGGTTGATGTCAGAGCCCCCTGCCTGTGGGATCTGACGTGGAGCTGATGGGATTCAGCCTTCCCTCAGGTATCTCCCTCTCACTGCAGCCCCTGGAAGCAGCACAGTCCTACTCCTGCTCCTCTCCCACCCTTCACCTGCTCACTATTCCATTAACATTTCACAGCAGCTCTTGACAGCTGCTTTATTCCATCACCTGGTGGCTCCTCAGCATTGAACAGTGAGATGCACTCAAAATGTTCATTTGGGTGAAAAATCAGAAATTTTATGGATTCCTCCAAGACAAAAGCTGCTAGCAGCTAGGACTCTGCCCCTGGAGCCCCAAATTCCACCTCTGACCTGATCCCAGGACACTGGGGGAACAAGATATTCTTCCTATGGAAAATGGCCATTATTCACATCCAGTCCTATCTTGGAACAGTGGGGTTCTAACTCCTAAAACTGAAACATCACAGGATTTCTCCAAGAAAAAAGCTGCTAGCAATGAGCACATTTGGGGCAGCTGTAGGCAGTTTGGAGCCCAGGGAATAACAGAAGGCTTCACCTTGCTCCCAAGTCCTGGTTTCCTGTGCCTCCCCTTGTAGTGCTGTCCTTCCCTCTCCTCAGCAAGAATTCCTTACAGCATCCCTAAAGAGACCTGAGAGAGCAGAAGGAATTTCATTAACTGCCTGAGGACAGAGCCAGCAGATCCTGGATCCTTCAGGCAGCTCCCTAATTACCTAAGTAATTCCTGCAGCTGATGGGTGACAGTGGGAAGGACACCAGCTCCTCTTTCCAGGGCCTCAGGGAGCATCCTCAGCTTGTCCAGACAGTTTGGATTATTTATGTCTCTGCAAAAGCCCCATAAAACATCTCCTTTTTTTTTTTTCCTTTAAACTTTTGTTCTACTCCCAAATAATCCAAAAGCTGGATTTTGAACCCACACTCTGCTGGACATTGTCATACCTGCAAATCCTGGTCTTTTGCTTGGGAATAGAAAAGTTCCCAGTGGTTGCCTTTTCCATGAATATTTGTGTGATCAGAAATCACTTTATGGCTATTCCCAGAAAGCAGGAGCAGTTGTGAATTCATGGAAATTCTGTGACTGCACATTTGTGGACAATACTCTGCATAATTCAGTGGCAGATTTGAAAGCCCAAAGCCCTGTTTCATATTCTGTGGTGTAAATCCAGAGTAGCTCCAGCAGTGTTGGGTCTGAATCCTGATTTTGGAATTATTTGAGGCTGAATTTGCATTTGGGAGAAGAGCTGGTGTTTGCACTGGGTGTCCTTGTGTCTGGACTCGCTCTTAGCCCAGTGCTGTCATCAGCACCATCCCTGCAGCCAGAAATTTCCCCTCTCTCAGCAGCTGACAGCCAGGCTGGAATTTACAGGCTGGAATTTGCAGTCATTCCAAGCATCCTGTGTGCACATGGAACCCCATAACTACAGCACACATCAGGCTTTGGGCATTTTATCATGTTTTATTGGTTTGGGGTTTTTTTGGTTTGTTTGCTTTTTTGCTTGGTTTTGTTTTGTTTTGCTTTTTTCACCTACGAAACCCCAAGACAATTTCCTGTTTAGGAGTTGAACCTTCACATCCTGCTGTTTTAATGCTCTAAAAGTGGTCATTGTTTGACTCTGCCAGGCAGGCAGAGGATGTTCTGAGGTGCCCAGAACTGTTGCTGTGTTCCAGATTTTAGTGAAGAAAGGAACGCCAGACAATTCAGACTGGTGCAAAATAAGCATTTAGCACAGCAAGGCTGGAGTTTTGTACACTGATTAGTTTTCCTATTGTTCTTGTACTTGTTAATTAGCCCTGGGTCGATAATTAGAGGTGCAGCTCTGTGCTTGTCCCTGCTCAAGGACAAGGAGGATCAGAGTGCCTTTCAAGCTGTCCCCTGCTCTGTTCTCGCTCACACAGAGAGGTTGATGCTTCTCTTTAGGGATTTTTTTGGGGCTTTGTGGCCCTTTGGGTCAAACCTGGGGAAACTGAAGAGGAACACGTGGTGCGCAGCCCCTGCAGTGGTTGTGGTGCCCAGGAGTGATGTGCAGGCATGTTCCAGCTGCAGTGTTGCCTGGAAAGGCTGACCTGGAAACAGAGACCAGGCAGAGTAAAAGAATAAAAAGGGATTTATTGAAAGGATCCAGCTTGGGCCATGCAGGAACCCCTTGGGGCTGCACCCAAGCAATCCAGCAATGGGCCCAAAATGGATCCTGGGCACGAGGCCTCACACTTTTATCAGCTCTGCTCCATTTGCATATTGGAGTTAATTGCGCAATTCCAGCCTCAGGTGATGAAGCTCCATCCTCTTTCTTCCCTCTCTTCCTTTACTGTTGTTTCCACTCTTGGGCCTAAAATTTGTCCTTGGTCCCCAGCTAGAAAGGAATTGTTTTGTCTCTCTACCCTGTGAAGAGAGCTCGGCAACCCTTCATATGAAACCCAGAACTGCACATTAAAACAGCACAGAGTCCAAAAAAAACTAAAAGCTGAAACTTAAGGCATCAGCAGGAAGGATCTCCTAGCCCTGAGGAGGGGTGGCAGGAGGAGGTGACAGAGCTCCTGCTGTTTGGGACAGTGAGTGAGGGCTGGGAGAGCTGAGCAGACCCAGCCCTGTCTGCAGGAAGGGCACGGGAGGGGCTGGCACTGGCAGAACTCCCACTCAGGGCACTGCTTGGGGACCTCGGGGTTTCCTTGGGGCTGTGGGAAGTGCCCTGCACAGGACTGCTGAAACCTGGGGCCTCCCCATGGCTTAGAAAGGGAGAGAGATTTTGCTGGGAGTGAAGTGTCAGAATGTGGATTTAGTTTCCTCCACCTGTGTGAGAGCCTCTGGTTGAGCTGGGCAGGTGACCCAGAGGGGCAGGGCAGGGTCACACAGTCCAATCCCAGCCCCACCAATCCCCCCCTGTCCATCCCTGGGAGTGTTTCCCAACCTCTCCTGGAGCTCTGGCAGCCTCGGGGCCGTGCCCATTCCCTGGGGAGCCTGGGCAGTGCCAGCACCCTCTGGGGGAAGAACCTTTCCCTGCTCTCCAGCCTGAGCCTGCCCTGGCCCAGCTCCAGCCCTTCCCAGCTCCTGTCCCTGGCCCAGAGCAGAGAGCGGAGCTGCCCCTTGGGAGGAGCTGCAGCCCCCGGGGAGCTCTGCCCTCAGTCTGCTCCAGCTGAACCATCCCAGTGCCCTCAGCTGAACCATCCCAGTGCCCTCAGCTGCTCCTCACGGCCCCTCAGACCCTTCCCCATCCCCTTTGGGCACTCTTTCACACCTTTAGATCTTTTTCTGATATTGAGCCACCCAAAACTCCCTCAGCACTGGGGGTGAGGCTGCCCCAGCCCAGAGCAGGGTGGGACAATCCCTCCCTCCCCCATTTGGTGATGCTGGGCCTGGTGTCCCCCACGTGCTCCTCATTTCCCAGGGACATTCTGGGGTGGAATTGCTCTGCCTGGCTCCTGTCCCAGAGCTGCCCTTCCTGTGGGTGACCCTGTCTGTGTCCCTCCCTGCTCTGGTGCAGATCCTGACGGGGGAAGACTGGAATGCTGTGATGTACCACGGGATCGAGTCGCAGGGCGGCGTCCACTCGGGAATGTTCTCCTCCATCTACTTCATCGTACTCACCCTGTTCGGTAACTGTATCCTTCCATGGCTATCCTTGGTGGCACAGTCCTTCCCAGGCTGCTAGAAACACCCAGTTTTCCCTAAATTCTCACAGCTCATGCTTTGAAAGACAAATTATTGCTGTGGCTTTGCTCCTGACAGCACTGAAGGTGAATTGTCCAACTTTTTGTGTTGCTTTTCTTACGACAAGGTAAGAATTTTTGATTTAATTTCAAGAAATTTCATTTTAATTGTTGTTTTTTACCTTGAAAATGTTCTATTAAAAGTTAATTTAGATTGTGGGAGAAATAACTGAGGGCAAGTCAGAGCGGGACCTTAAATACCCTCACAAGTTTGTTTTTAGTCAGGGGAGGATTGAGATGGGTTTGGTGGAGATGAGTAGATGATGGTGGAGATGGAGCTTCACTCTCTTGGTGCCTTGTCTAGGGCACCTTAACCAGCTGTCCTGTCCCAAATGCTCTGAATTATCTCATCTCCACATAATGATGAACATTTAATTCTGGATCTTGGGTTTCAGGTTCTGGGAGTGTTCAGTGTTCCAAGCCTTGGCGCATAAAGTGTCTGTTTTGTTCTTCTGAGAGATGGAAATCTCTTGAAGGTAACAAGAAATTGGAGCTTTCATCCCCTCAGTGTCCCAGGGTGTCTGCAGGAGAAGGGAGAATGTGTCCCAGAGGTCCAGGGAGGCAGGGACGGAGTGACACCAGGATGGGATTTGGGAAGGAGGCTGTACTTTATATGTATTTTATATGTATTTTATATTTTATACAGAAACAAGCAAAGCAGCTCCCTGATGGAGTAGCTGGGTGTGAGGAGAAGAGCCAGGAGGGCACAGGGCCTGTGGTGGCCCTGCCCCTGTCCCAGTGGTGGCTCTGTGACAGTGCCAGCACCAACCAGCTTCAGCACCACTGGTGTGAGACAGCCCTAAGCTGTACCAGGGGAGGTTTAGGCTGGACATTAGGGAGAAATTCTTCCCAGAAAGAGTGGCTGAGCATTGGAAGGGGCTGCCCAGGGAGGTTTGGAGTCCTCGTCCCTGGAGGTATTTAAGAAAAGATTGGATGTGGCACTGGGTGACACGGTGGTGTCGGGTCTTGGTTGGACTTGATCTCAAAGGGCTTTTCCAGCCTAGTTGATTCTGTGATTGATTCTGTGATAGATCCTGTGATTATGTGATTGATTCTGACATTGATTGTAATTCTGTGACTGATTCTGTGACTGATTCTGTGGCTGCAGCCATGAGCTCTGTGTGAAGCCAGAGGGAGCATCCCTAAAACAGGAAACCTGGGAATTGTGGCAGAGCTGAGGCAGCCCTGGCTGCTTTGTTTGTTCTGCAGAGTGGGATGAGACTGCCCCAGAGTGAGATGAGAAGGCCCCAGAGTGGGATGAGAACCCCAGAGCTGCTGCTCCACCCGGGAGCTCCCACGAGGATTTCCCGACCTTCTCGCTGGTTACAGCCCCAGCATTGCTCCTTTCCTGGGAGTCTTGTTTGGGCTGGGGATGTAGGAGAAAGGGAGGGGTGAACTGGGGAAAACACTGGGGCTAAAGACAGAGTTCCTGCAGAAATGGGCTGCTCCAGCTGGAGTGGAGGTGACAAAACGTGCCATGGATGACACTGGTGCCCGTGGATGGCACAGCAGTGCTCCAGCCCCCTGGCTTTGCTAGAATTCTGTCCTTCAGGATGAGGAGCAGGGACAGGGAGGAGCTGTGCCTGTCACAAGGGTGTCTCCATGGGGTTTATCTCGTCTCTGGAGCTGTGGCAGCGATGCTCAGACATCTCCTCACAGCAGCCAGCATGGCCTCTTCCAGAAACACCAGGCTCTGGAAAACTGGGTCAGTGGAGAGCAGGGAGGGAGGGAGAGCTCTCAATCCTCTGGGCTTGGCACTTGGAAATGAGATTAAGCTGTAATCAGGCTTGACAGCACAGCTGAGGGAGGGACTTTTCACCTCTGAGCTGCTAAGGTCCAGCGTTTTTGAGGAACAGGGCATTAATTCCCTTCCTCACCTTGAATTCAGAGGGGACTTCTCCCTTGTCCTTCAGTTTTCATTACCAGGGAAAGAGCAGGGGATGTTCAAGAGGAGGGGATCTGCTGCCCCTGCCATGGATTTGGCATTTGGAGAGTGAAACCTTATCCACCTTCTCCCTAAATCTCATCCTGGCAGCTGTTTTTTCTGGTATTGTTTTCCCTTCTGCTGCTGAGGTGATCCATGGGTGGCTTTCCTGAATTCCTCCAGACTCCTCCAGTGCCTCTTCCATGCCCTTTGCCCACAGCCCTGTGCTGGTGGCTCCTAGAGCTCCTTGGGACATCACTGGGGCGTTTAGGAAGGGAGGAAGATGGGCCAGGTGGGATTCTTTGATCCTCCCTGAGCCCTGCAGGATGAGTTGGGATGAGTTTGCTGCAGGTGAGGTTCTGTGAGCACAGAGACAGAGGGAAAAATTGGCTGACAAAGACTAACAACACTCAGAAAAACTTGTAGAATGTCCTGGAAAGGTTTTTTTTCCACCAGCTTCTGAAGTTTTCCAGCTTTTAAGAGAAGCTGTGGCTGCCCCTGGATCCCTGAAATTGTCCAAGGCCCAGCTGGACGGGGCTTGGAGCAATGTGGGATCGTGGGAGGTGTCCCTGCCCATGGTGGAGGTGGAACAAGATCAGCTTTAAGGTCCTTCCAAACCATTCTGGGATTCTGCAATTCTTCAGATAATCAGAGCTATAAACCTGAGACAAATCTGAATTCCTATGGAGATTTACATCCCTGTTGGAGAATCAGAGGCCGGCCTGGGTAGTTGTCTTGGATTGAAAGACAGGTATCTGCTAGGGAAGGCAGGAGCCTCCCTTGGAAACCCCCTCCCTCCGAATTACAGTTTTGAAATTAAGCGTCTGTCAGGCAAAGATATGGGGGTAGGAATAGCAGTCCTTTACTAGAGACACAAAACTACAATAACTGCAGAATTAACAACAAAGAAACAGAATCACGGACCCCGTGGCAGAGATGGGAAGAGGATTGGAGGGGGAAAGGCTTGCTTCACAAGCCCCCTGGGCTCTCCATCCTGGGTGNGCAGGGCTCTGAGGAGAAAGAAAGAAACTCCTGGGCCGAAAGGAAGGAAGAAAGGAAGG
>VXBQ01016534.1:41837-97171 GCA_013400175.1 Phainopepla nitens | reverse complement strand
GGTCTCCGCGGGGGGCGGGGTCTCCGCGGGGGGCGGGGCTCCGCTGAGCGCCGGAAGATGGCGCCGCCCAGCCGCGGCCGGGCCCGTGGGCGCTGGGGGTTCGCGGCCGGGGCTCCGCCGGCTTGAGGGGCCTTCGGTGCCGGCAGAGATGGATCAGCGCCTGGCTGACCTGGTGGAGGAGCTCACCACCTCGGGGGAGCCGCAGCTGGAGCCCGGCAGGATGAAGGAGCTGAAGAAGATCTGCAAGTACGGCCGGAGGGAGGGACAGAGCCGGGCCGCGCTCGGTGCCCCCAGGCCGGCAGTCCCCGAGCGCTGTTCCTGGGGCTTGCTGTGGGCACTGGGTGCTGCCAGCACAGCAACCGCTCACGAAACATTTAAAATAAATGGCGTCCCTAAACTTAGGTTTTTTACGCGCTGAGCCTGTTTTTAAATATCTCGCCCTCCTTTTTCAGGTCGTCGGAGGAGCACATCGGCCTGGCGTACCACCTGCTGGTGACGCGGCTGCAGGAGGAGCACGCCGAGATGCGCTTCTCCGCCTTCCAGGTGGTGCAGGAGCTGTTCGCCAGGTCCCACCTCTTCAGGACGCGGCTCATCTCCAACTTCCAGGAGTTCCTGGAGCTGACGGTGGGCATAGACCACGAGCAGCCGCTGCCCCCGCCCAAGGAGGTGGCGCAGAAGCTGAGGAAAGCGGCCATCAAGGCGGTGCAAGACTGGCACGAGAAGTACGGGGAGGCCTACAAGCAGCTTTCCCTGGGATACCACTTCCTAAAGCGGAACAAGAAGGTACTCTGCGCTTTTACTCCACTCTGTGGTGTCAGGTGATGGTCACCTGGACGTGTCCAAATTAAAGAAACCAATAAATGTAATAAAAAAACAAAAAAGCTGTAGGAAACAACATTGCCTGTAGGAGAGCTCCTGTTGAGCATGATCTTTGGAAAATAAAGCCCAGGCTTTCTGTTCATCTTGCAGTACTGTAGGTTTTAGAAACCCCGGTCTTGTACTCACACCTGGGCTCTGCCTTTTTCAGGGTGCAAGTACTGCTCAGCAGCTGGCTTTCACCCACTGGTTCCTGACTGGAGCCCCAAGGTTTAGCTCTTTTGGGAAGGGCAATAATGGTCATGCCTTAAACTGAGGATAAGCAGCTATTAAATCTTTCTATGCCAGTTTAAACTAGCCTGATTTCTGTACTGAACTGGCCAGTTCTAGGTCCCCTTTGCTGTACAACTTTGCAACTGTACCACCCTCAGCTGCACTATTACTGTGCCAGAAAAGAGTTTTTATGAAAGAGAAGTTTCATGTGAACCATAGATTTTGGATGTCACTTTGTGTTACTGTGTTTGGAACATTGTACTGCTTTAGTTTGTCTTGTGAGGTGCAACAGTGACATTTGGAACACTACTCTGGCATTCACACTGCCTGCAATGATAATAACAGGCTTTCAATGAACATACTCATTTTCTTTCTCTTCAGAAAGACTCAGATTCCCAACAGCAGATGAAAAACCTTTGTGATGCATGATGGATTTCTGTTGTTCTGGTTCCATAGTAAGCTAATGGTTTTCCCTACTGAACTGTGCTGTGCTGGTTTTTTTATACAGATTTTGGCATCTGCTCACAAAAGATGATTCTCTTTGAATTATCCTTTTTTATCTTGTTTAACAAAGGAAGAAAACTAAATGACAGTGACAAGAAGAAGGGCAGGACTGAGACAAGGAGGTTTTAACATGTAATACAGTTTCACCCAGTTGAACACAAGTGTAGAACAATTCTGCTGAAATTTGGCAAGTCTGTCTGTGCCCCTGTGGCCAGTGGCTGCTCCCCAGTAACAACTGGGGGATCCCTCTCCATATTTTGATACAACCTGTGCTGTTTTCTAGAGCAGCTGAATGTGAGTTCCTCTACAGGCATTAATACTAACAGAAGCAATCTCAGGTAGTTGGTAACTCTTGTACTTAAAGACTTGACATGAGCCAACTTTGGCTGGCCTTTTGCCAGCTTCATACTTGAAGTGTGAGAAGCAACTAAAAGTTTTGAGGAGGTATTTGCTGCTTTTTTGTAGTAAAATACATGAGCTGTTGAGGTTTACAGGTTTGGTACAGTAGTATAGGGCAACTTGAGTGGAGTGTTAGCTCTGTGTGTGGCCCATGGTTGGGTTTTGGTTGGTTTTTTTCTTAATGATCACCAAAAACAATCAGAAGATGATAGCTGCTGATCTTTTAGGGTGTAAAGCTAGAGACCTCCCCAGTCTTTTAGTGTTAGTAGGTCAGTAGTAGTAGGTACCAAGCAAGTGCCTCTATAAATGTTTGACTTTAAGATCAGTATACAGTAATTGTTTTCAAACTCCTCAAGTTAAGAAGTCCCAAGTCTCAAAGTTAAGAAGAAAAGGAAAAAATACACATATTTCCAAATGTTTGCATATTTGGGCACATGACTCATATTGCAGCATCTTGGTATCTGAGGAATGTGTGGATGGAATTACAGAACAGATTTCAAACAGATCCATGCAGAGCACAGTGCTGCTGTATTCCAGTGTTTGCACAGAAGCTGCTCAGCATCCTTTCAGTCAGGCAGTGTTTTGCTCCTCATACATTTGGTTCCATAACTGCAGACCAGCAATAAGAGGCTTCATGGTCCTTTTGTACAGAGAATGGGAAAGAATGGGTGAATGGCTCCAGTGTGGGTGCTCTGGCATGAGGCAGAATTTGTGCTTTAGGAAGCTGCAGCTGTGTCTGGTTTTCTGTGCAGTGCAGCCTGACTGCCAGCAAGTGGTGGCTGTAGTTCCTGGGTTCTGTAGCTTTGTTCTGCTTTTGTGGGCACTGTTGCTCTTTGGGTGGATCTGTTTCTCCCAGTTCTGTGTGCAGGAAATTCAAGTCCTGGAAGCCAAAAGGGCTCACTCTGGTGATCTGCATGATGCAGTAGGTGGTGAAACCAGATCTTATCCCTAGCCCCCTTCTGCCCACCCATTCCTACAGAAAAAAGCTAGCTTGGTGAGTGTGCCTGTTTCCTAAACTGATGGAGACCCTCCATGCCAGTTTCTCTGACAGCTGTTAGATAAAAACATTTGTGTGACTCCAGAACTTTGTTGTAGGTTGTTGAGAGCCACTGCTGGATGTTGACGTGCTTGATCATCTAGCAGTGGCAAAAATGGCAAACCTTCAGTGAGTGCTTGTGATGGAGACATTGCACCAGAGAGTCTGTGGGCTGCAGAGTCAGCAAAGTGCAGCCTTGCTGAGCACTCAGCATTGTCTGTCTGGCAGTTCATAAAAGTTATATGGTAGCAATCAAAGGAAGTTCTGTGTTTTTCAAAACGGCTTCCTTCTGCATTAATGCAGTCAAGCCTCCCTTCTTTAAAACTGGAGTGATTTTTTTTTTTTCCATTTTCAATCCCTTCTAAGACCAAAAAAAAAAACCACCCAAAAAGCACCAAAGGAAAAAAAAACCACCCAAAAAGCACCAAAGGAAAAAAAAACCAACAAAAAAACAAAGCCAAAATATTGCTACTATTTTAAGAAACAACATTTTGAGTTGTTCATATTAATGTTTATAATTCAGCCAGAAGGAAGTGAGACTGAATATTTTTTCCCCTCAATATCAAAATCCAACAATGTAGCTGTAAAATCACAAATTTCTCATTTCTTAATAAATTTGAAGCTCTTATCTTTTACTTTCCTTTCTTACAGAGTTCTTTTGTAAGTTACATATGTATGCTAGTTGTTATAGTGCTTACAAATTTTCCTAAATTTACTGGTGGACTCGGTGTGATGTTTTCATGTAATCTTAATATCTACCCTGCCCAGTCTCTTCCTGCTCATCCTCCCTCACTCCTTGTCTCCAGTGCTGTGGCAGAAGTCTCCCAAAGCCCAGTTTGTTCCTGCACTCTGGATGGGAAAATCTGAGGGGTTTGTTCTTCTACCTTATGATTTCCTTTTGAAAGCCACTGATTCTCAACAGTCCTTTATTAGTAGGAGTAAAAACTCTGTTCACAGCTGCTGTAGTTATTGATTCAAGGGGGAGAAGAGATAAAAGGAAATGCTGCTGAGCTTCTGGCTGATCGCTGATGTTACAGGATTTTTCAGCACAGATAAGGATCTTAGGAAATGGATTTTCTATATATTTCTTAGGAGGAATGTTACACTTTTTTCTTAATTTCCTCCTTAGGTGGATTTTCAAGATGTGCATGCCAGAACTGTGGCAGAAAGGAGGAGGGAGGAGGAGAAGCAAAAACGACTGGAGAACATTTACAAAGAAAAAGTCAAAAGAACTGAAAAAGAAATGGAAGGTGGGTTGCTCTGGTTCTTTTAGTGCATTTTGGTTTGGTTTGGTTTTTTGTTTGTTTTTAAAGCAATCTTTTTTAAGGTTATATAAAATAAATTCTGTGAGCATAGCTGACCACAAAAAGCAGGAATACTGCATTTGTTGGAGCTCACCCCTCCCTCTCTCTCCCCTAAAGAATGTCAGGGGAAAGATATGACTGTTGTGTGAGTTCAGTGGGGAGAGATGGAAAAGAAAGAAAATGTTATCAGGTAAAGATCAGGTCTCTAATTCAGTAAAGTATGAGTGCATCACCCCAAGTAAACGAATCATGAGACCTTCTGGAGCTAGTAACTTAATTTCTGTCAGGCACAGACTTCCCAATGCCTTGTTGGCCAGTGGCATTACTTATATTATGTTTACAGTCATGCTCTAGAAATACAGGCAATGGTCTGCACAGGAATCCTGGATGCAGTGTAGGATAACTGTGGAAAGTGTCACAGTGCAGGTAGAAAGTGTAACTGGGGCCTGAGTCTCTGAGCAATGTGTGCATAGCAGACACATTTCTGTCACCCCAAAGAACAACAGAGGTAGTGAGTCTATTATGCTGCAGTTATAAAGGGTTGTTAATTAAATTACTTTGGTGTGTATAATGCATGCGATTGTGTCTGCATTTATTCTGCATGCTGGAAATGTTTTCATGCATGAGAGTGGAATTTCAAAGAAATTTAACTTTCTTAAAGTAATTTGTATCTGTAGCATGTCTTTGAGCAATAACATACATTCATGGCTATTCCTACACACAGCTATAAAACTCATGGCTGTAAAATGAGTACCCACCAACATCACTAAGAATATCTCATTGAACCTTGGTTTCCTTCAAATTCTGTGAAGCACTTGAGTTATCTTCACATACTGAAATTTTAGAGGGGATGAGGAAAGGAGGAGCCCTAATTCTGCATGCCTGGCTCAGGAAATTCTAGATTTCCTGCTTAGGTATTGTCACTTTTGTCAGGACAATTCCTGCAGAAGAGGAAGAGCTGTGTGGCTCAGTTGTCATTGGATAAATGGATTCCCCTTTTGGCAGTCATATTTGTTTTGTACCTCTGTGTCTGCTCTGGAGAAATTACCATTTTACCATACTAACAATTTTATAAAACAATTGTGTCTTGATAGAAATGTCCCAAGAGATTGCTGATACACTGACAGAGATGGAAAACTGTTTCCAGCTTCTGATGCCAGATCCTTTCAATTTTGGTGTGAACAACATTGACCCAGAACTCAGCAAAGAAACCTCTGCTGGTGAGGCCGGACCTGCGTCCCCCTTGGCCTCCCAGGGGGAGGTTAACCCATCCCGTTTGGGGTGCATGGATGATGAGCAGCCATGCTGCAGCAAGGACATTCTTCCTGTTTCTCAGTGTGTCACAACTGATGGAAACAGGGAGGTAGATGAGGAGCCTGAGCAAAAGGAGCTGGATGAAGGCTCGGACATTCAGTACAGCGGCCCTGCGCTCGACGACGATGATTACCAGACTTTTGTTAGGAGCCATGGGCTTATTTCACATAAATATACTCTAGACCTTGAAGTCTCCACAGGTACCTGGAAAAACTTTAGACACATAGCTGGAGGCAGCCTTACTCTGAAGTGTTTTGTGCTTGTGGTTTTGGTTTTGTTTCTGTTACTTAAATGCTAGGGTTACTGGGCACCATTTTGCTTTGGGATTCCTGAACACCACTTTGATTTTTTTTTTTTAATTATTATTTTTTAAATTTAATTTTTATTTTTCTGTTTCTGGTTCCTCTAGTAACTGTTCTTCATTTTGGGTGTCCTTGTGTGTGATTAGCAGATTTCATTAATTACCTTCTAAGACTGAACTTTTATAGTAGTTGTTGCAAGCCCATTATAGCACTTCATAGTATCTATAATGAGTGTCTTGTGTTTAAAAAAAAATCTGCTTATCAAATACTATTTTCTTTCTCTTTGCTATTCACCTCTTTCTCTCTGTAGCTGGGGCATAAGCTGCTAGTTTAAAAATCTTACAATTGAGTGTTTCTGAAACTTTTTCCTTGCAAGGATGTAAGTCGTTTTGCTGGCAAGTAATTACACCTGTTTTTGTATAACTTTGCTAGTGTGAATAACCTGTAGAAAAATCAGGATGATTTGTGTTTTGGAAGTCTCTTACAATTCCTATCCTAAGGGAATTCCATGTGCAGACAGTAAGGGTGATATCTGCTTCTCTGCTGACAACAGTGGGTGAAAAGTATAATTTTTACTTGGATAATGGCATACTTGGCTTCTTTGGCAATCAGGTCCCTGTTACTGCCAGGGTAGGGATTTTTTTGTATTGAATATGAAAAACTGGTACAACAAGGCCCAGCTCATTTGAAATTGGGACAAGATGTAATGTAAGTAGTAAGACTGAACTTGTCTGTGGTTTATTTGGTGATTCCTTAGTAATGATGGTGTAACAACTCTTTCAAGCGTGCTGGACTGAACACTTTACCTATTTTCCTAAGATTTTTTGAATGTGTGGATAGTAACAGAAAAATTAATACTGAACAGAGAAACATTCTGATGTTTGTAACTTTGCCTGAATGTCTTAGAAGGAGTAATTTGCCTCTTTAGCTCCTGTAGTGAAGATACCATAAATGTCATGCACTAACTCTTTTCCCCTGTTTTGAGCAGATATAAAAGTGCAAGAGAATGAAGATAATACTGCCATCATAAACAGTGTCATGGATGCTCACAAACTTCTCAGAAATAAGTTTTGGCCTTCTGTGCAGTCCTGGATTCAGGTGGGATAAAGACAATTATCTTTTCTTCATTTTTTAATAAAAAGATGGTGAAACAAGGACTGGGATACAGTAAAGCTTGAGGGAGAGTGAGCCAAAAGGAAATGAAGGTTGAAGAAACAGGAACAATTAGAGAAGGTTTCCATTTCAGTAAGGGTGGACTAAAGGAGACTGCAGGAGCTGTGTAGTTTGTTTGATAGCTCTCAGCCTTGAATGTGGGACCTATAGGCAATTTTTTGTTATTTTTTTTAAGACAGGTAAAACTTGGCTTCTTTGCAAAGCCTTAAAGTAAAATACAGCTTATAGACATCTCTCTATCAGGTTAGCAGTGTGTCATGGAGCCTCCTGTGTGGAATTTGGCTTTGCTAGTTGCTATTAGTTTTTATAGTCTAGATAGAAATAGAATTGACTTCACTAATTGTCACTTGTAAAACAAAGGAATTAATGCCATTGTTGTTTCATTAATAGAGGGAAAACTGGAAGGTTTTTTTTTGGCCCAGACTTCTAGAAGAGAATAAGAATGTTGTTTTCTTGGTTTGCAGCTACTTACCAGAGCAGGAATCAATGATGATCGGCTAAGGTGTGCCATTGAACTCAAAAATAAATTGGAGACTGCTATGAAGAAATACAAGGAAATGAACATTTCCTCTAAAGCAAGAAAGAGAAAAGTGGTGAGTTTCTTAAAATTCTGTTTTACTAGGGAGGACCATTAGTAAAGCTTAGCTTGTATACAGAATTTCTGTTGGCTGTGATGAGATGAAATAACTGTGTAGCTTGACGTGCAAATAAGTGCTTTGGGTCAGAGTCCAGACTAGAGTCTGGTTTGGATTTACTGGATTGTAAGAATTTGATCTGGACAAAACAGCTTGAGCTAAATTGTGTAGCCTCATTTAGCCATGACTGAGCGTTGTAGACTTTGCCTTTATTGTACAAATGAAGCTAAATCAAGATTAATCTGGTTCATCATCTTAACGCCTCCTGATGTGCCACACCAGTCAAAAATGCCAACTCTGAATGAAAAGTACTGAAAGGCTGTCTTGTCAGAGGCTTTTGTCTCCAGTGAAATATGTGTGCTACCTTTATGCAACCAGCTATGAAGGAATCCAGACATCTGCTGTCATTCCTGCCATTTGCTTGACAGGGCTTCATTTGCTGCACCTCTGCATGGAATATTGGTTGCTATATTTCTTGTAAGATATAAAAGACACTCAAGCCTTGGTTTTGTGTTTGTGTATGAATGTGTGTGTGTGTGTTTAGAGTGGTATTGTTACCACTTATGAGAGTGACCAATGCTTATATAGCATGTTTAGAACTAATACCTATATTAATTTGAAAGCTGATAAATTCCATTGCTAAAAGGGCAAAAAGATTGGAAGTGTATAGTGCTCACTTTCAGAATGAAGCAGTGCAGACTTAACTTACAATAAAAACAAAGTATTAAAACAACATATAAATATTCCTAGAGTTTTTCTCCAGTGCAAAATAACCAAATTTAGTGTTAGTGCTGAGTTATTTTAAATTTATAACCTGAACACAGAGAGCTTTGTGCAGCAGAAGGAAACTGCATAAATTATATTTTATTCACGTGTCAGATTACGTTATTGAAATGTAAAAACATGGCAAATTGGGAGTCTGGTAGAACCAAATAAACACAATCTCTTCGGCCATGGTTATTAAATCCCCATCTGTCAAATATTTACATGTCAGTACGTGAAACACTGCACACATCTCTTCTTTAATTGAGCGTTGCTGCCTGTGTTAGGTATCGTGGCTTTGTCCTCATATCCTTGGAGCTGTAGCTCTCACCATGCCAAAGTTTTGCTGTCTTCTGTTTTCCTGAAGCCAAGAGAAGAAGTAGTGACAGTCTGTGTGTCCTTCAGAGCCCTGGCTCCCAGCCAGCCTGTCCTGCCAGAGCTTGACAGATGTGATTTGTTGGCACGTGGGATCAGTGGGTGCTGGACCTGCTCATGTATGGAGATGAGCACCCCTGGAAGTGAAGGGAGTGTTCAGTGAGCAGAGAGGGAGAATGTGAATCAAGTGGCTGAGTGCAGAGGGCCCCATGTTAATTGGTTTGTAGCTGGGATGCACTCAGAGGTAGCTGTATTAATGTATTAATTACATTAATTCAATGTAAAGGGGACTTGTTTGTGTACTTGCTCATTTCCACTGTCTTTATGGTCTTGCACCAAAGCAAGCCATTCTTTTGGGGTGAGAGTGGTTTTATTTAATTAGCAAATATAAAACAGGGTGAGGGGGACTTGGCAGCTTGGCTGGGAACTTGGGCTTGCCTGTTCTCCTGGGACTTTTTGCATTTTCTTCGTGCTCAGTCTCCATGCTTCTTGTGGTCACTGATTTCTCCCCTTTTCATCTGTTCTGTGCTCTGTTTCTGTTCTGTCTGGGAACAGAGGGAGCAAAGGCTTTACCCATTCTCAAACTGAGATCAAGAAAGTTGATAAAAGGAAGGGTTTAGTGAGAGACAATGAAACTGAAGATTTATTGCTGTGACCTCTACTATAATTCTCCATCCCACAGAGATTTAAATTGCCACTTTAAAGAGGGAAGGTCCTGGGGTGCCTTACCATTGCCATGTGTCATTGCTACTCTTTTTTAGCTGATCAGTTACACATGGGTATGGCTGAAATGCAAATAATTGTGTATATCTGGAGTAACTCTTGATGCTGCAGTTTAATAAGAATATACCAGCAGTGTGGCTTGCTGTAAATTACACTGAGAGCAAGAAATTGGTGGTTACCTGGCCTGATTCCACAGAAGAAATATTTGCTTGGTTCACAGAGTGTGTGCTTTTGGCAATCCTTATTATTGCACCCATGCTTTCCATTGTTTATCACTTCATTTTCCATATCACAGAGCACAAGCCTCCAAGGCAGGAGCCTTTGGCAATCAGAGCCTGTTACACAATTAGCACAAGTTACTTTCTCTAAAGTTCTTTTTTACCTTTATCTTTACTGAAAAATGGAAAAGTCAAACTGCTTTGCAAACTGCAGGAGAACTTTCTGGAGGTTTAGGGAACTTCCCTTATGCAAAGTCACTTGAAGGAAAGCACAGAACTTTATCCAGTGAGACACTTTGACTTAAAATGGTTTATAGTGACATGAGCTATAACCACTTCTCTCTTTTCTCCTCCATGAGAGTAAAGAACACAAACCATCAGAGAGTCTTAATTACAAGGAGGGCCATCATTTCTGTGTGACACTTCCACCCTGCCAGCATGAGTAGCCTGTGTTTTGTGCTTGCCTCTCAGGGGCTGTGGGAGGAGAGGGAAAATAAAAAAACAAAGGTTATCCTTTGACTGTCTAGAAACAAATCCCTTGCAGCAGATTTTATCATTATTAATACATCCCAGTTGCCCAGTCCACGCATTCCCCATTCCCACTGCTGTGCCCCCAGCAGATCAGGAGTCAGGGCATTTTTTACAAGCTGTTACTTTTTCAAATGAGTGGAGAGTGGATGAAAAAAAAATTACAGACTAGCTGTGTTTGTCAAAGGCAAATGAGTTTTTGTGTGCTTACATGGGTTACATTCACTGTAGTTAAATCCTTGTTTGGGGTGTCAGTCAGGGTTCTGACAGGAAATGCATTTTGAGGATATAAACATTTTGAGGGGTTTGGAATTAATTTTTCTAGGAATCTGGGTATTGGCTGAATCCAGGTGAAGAGGGTAGGAGCTGTAAAAAGGCTTTTTTTTTTATTTCACGGTACCAGGATGCTCGGGCATGGCCCTTTCTTCTCCGAGTGCCTGCTCGGGATAATCCCAGTGCCCAGTAGAGGGAGTGCAAACTGCACGCTCCACATTTTTCTCTGTGCCACCTTGATCCAGAGCCAGCCATCTGCTCAGTCTGTGTTTTCAGGTGTTCCCAGACTTTTGTTTCTTTTGAAGGAATAACTTACGATCAAATCGTTCTTAAAAATATTTTTTTTGCTGGTTAGAAATAGATTTGTTTCTCAGCATCTTCTTCCTTTTCTTGTAATACTGAATTTTAATTTTTTTCTTGTTTAATGTCTGATTTGCTGCTGGTTAACTGCAAATGATCTTGCAGTTTTAGAGGGGACGAGTATTACTGTATTTTAAATCATGCACGCTACCTTTCACTTACATCCTTGCCATAAAGGATTACCCATTAGGATAATACTTGAAATTCTGACATTGTTAACAGAAATGTAGCTCATTAGCTGGATTTTGTACACTCAAAATATGCTTATGTCTTATGTAATTACCTTGGGAAGCTGTGGAAGGTTTAGTACTCAGGCTGGCTAAAACTTGAGCAGACAGAATCCAGGCAGAAAGATGATGTGAGAAACATCCCATTCAGGTGTCTGTCAGCAGAGTGATCATTTAACAGGCCTGTTACACCTGGAATTTTAAATTTCAAATTACATTAACAACCAGGGATATATAGTTTTTCATTAACTGTATTCATTACTTTTTGTTTCACCTTTCCTTATCTTCTGTCAAATCTAAGCATGCGCTTGGATCTTGATTTATTCGTGCACTTAATTTTATCCATGTGAAACATCTGGTTGAACTCAATAATGCCATTAATAATTAGATTTGGAGGAGCTTGTCCTTGTGTTGTCCAGAGCCTGATACTCAAACCTCGCTATGATACAAGTCAGATTTTTTCAGGAAGAGCAGTGTCAGAAAATTGTTACAAATTTACAATTTAAATATTTGCTGCTAATTATTGAGTCCTAAAATACATTAAAAGGTTAAAATTTTATAAATTTAGCCAAGAGTTCTGCCAATTACTTGGTTACAAGACTTACTGATTTTTTTTTTCCTGTGTTTTCAACTACAGTTTGGCATTTTAGCAATTCTAACGAGTTGTTTCTACCTAATCATTTTGTAGCTTTATAACCAGCTCTTTGTGCCTGCTTTAGGAAAAAAAAAAAAAGCTGCACTTGAATTTCAGATTTCTTTTTCTGCTTTTGTAGCCATAGAGAATCCTGTCCTGTTCAGGATACAGAGTTACCTCTATGTAACAGCTTCCTGTACTCAGATCCTTACAGTTTTTTCCTCCTGTTCATTTTAGAGTAGTTGTTTCTGGGGCTTAGATAATTGTCCTCAGTGATCCCTCACAGTGCCTGAAACCACATTTACTAAAACATGGTCAGACCATGCAGCAAGAGAGACACCTTTGTAAAGAAGCCTTTCCCCTAGGTGCTCCTTTTTAACAAAAACCCCAACTCTTTACAAAAAAGTTGTCCTTTGAAAACTGGAAATATTTCATGTTAAGATTTGAATGGTAACTTGATGTTGATTGTGTGTTTTCTATAGAGAACTATAGAAATATTTGATAACTACATCAGCATTACCCCTGAAGATGTTATTTACCAGATTTTATACATTGTTAGCATGTAATGTGATCAGAATAAATAATAAAAATTATTAATATTTATATAGACAAATTGGTAGCCCAGGCAACAATTAAATGTTTGGGTTTTTTTTGTCTAGGTAATATTTATCAAAAAAGCCAGGTCAACCAAAACTGTAAAAGTAAACACAGAATATTAAATAGGTCATGCAGATACTTAATGCTCCCTCTTCCCTCCTCCCTATTTTAATTGGTGTTATTTTTATTGTCATGTTTGTCTTTGTCATGTTGTTATTATTATTTCTGTTAAATGTCTCTTTAATCCCTTTTCAGCTAAAAGAGCTTTCTATTTTTTCAAGTTTTATTAGGATGTAGGACTGATATAAAACAAAACACTGTAAAATTAGCCCTCAGAACAGCACTCCCTTGTTAAAGTGTCTGATCAGCTGGGTGATGGGTTTGGTTGGTTTTGTTTCTTGCCTAGATCTGAGTGTTGCTGTGGTGTGTTTTATGCTTTGCCCTGGCCATGCAGGCTGCCACTGCTCTGAAGGTATTAAAAATATCTTGTTATGCAGATCTAGCCATGAATTCTTGGGGTTGTCACTGTGACGACCTCTGATCCCTGCCTGATTCGCAGGTTGCACAGTGCAATTTGGAGCTCTTCTAATAGAGTGTAAAATAAAGTAGGATGTCTCCATCACCAAGTTAACCCTTATGTTAAGTATTTAAGTTTTTCAGGCCGAAGGGTCATTTCCCTTGATTCATCTGTGAATACTGAGCAGTGTGTAGTCTCTAAGTAGGAGATCTAAATTTGCTTGCTGTTTTTTATCCATCCTACCTTACGAGGGGAAATACTACATTGAAGTGAATTTTTTTTGTGAGGTTCATAGAGGTACATTACTAAATGTGTCTTTCTAAAATTGGAAAAGGAGGAAAATTTTTAGGCTTGAAACATATATAATGCATTTAAATTTAGCTGCTGATGAGCAATATAAAAGTAAATATATTTGCATTTAAAGTATCTTTGTACCTGAAATCCACAATCAGAAATACATGTTAGGTTATGTGTGTCTTGCATAGAATAATTTGTTTACCTGTCTGTACTAAATTAGGTTTATTTAATTGAGACATATATTTACCCTGTTATTGTTAGAATTGGAATCATTCACTACTTTGACTAAAACTGCTACATCTCCCCTGAATGTGATGCTTGTTTTATGAAAAATGTGGATTGTGCAAGGCCTTTTTGATGTACCTACTTAAGCATTAAGGTGATTTATGCAACCACGTACTGTCGATTTTGGTAGATGGTAGGAGCTCAAGTAGTGAGGTATGAAAATACATCTGAGGACACATCTTGAGTGGTTATTGCTGAAGAAATACCAACCTTGCCTTGCAATATCTTCCTGAGGTAATGATTTTGTCCAGTGTACCAGTTTTCTAGACTGCCTTTATTTGCAGTCCCCTGAAGCTGTGAAGGCACATGCTGGTCCGCTGGGTCTCTTGGACATACCAGTTTTTTCTGAAAGGATTCATGAAGATGGCAGGGTGTTTTGAACTGGTTTTTGACCTTGCCTCTCCCTCCAGCAAAAAATCCTCACAGACTGGGAGGAGAATTTAGGGAAAAACTGATTCATCAGGTAGTTGTTATATTGCTAAAGCAATTTGGAGAAAGTAGGCTCATTCTCCAGTGTACTTTGGCTAAGTGTCGGGCTGGAGCCCTTTAAGCATTTTTACTAACTCCTGGAAATTAGGAAATAATGTGAAAAGTGCATTCCTAAATAAAAGTCAGCCTGGCAAAGATGCTTATGTGCTGTTGAGCAACTACACATGGAATGAATGGTGATACTTTTACGGGTGAACATAAAATGTGCTTTGCCTGGACCACGTTTCTAATTTGCAGTCATCGGGGTTTGAATTTATGTTCTTATCACAAAGTGAAGGGGAGGGAGGGTGTGTGGGAGATTCTTATAAATACAGCTCTGTTAGTAGTTGCACATGAGAAAACTCAAGCATGGTTCTAAAATCTGTCCAAATGCCAGCATTTATTTCCATGTCACCCCGTGTTGGATGATATAAAAGAGTGGAAAAGGAGGAACATGTCTTTGCATTAAAGATATGCTGTTTGACTCTTCAGTTTCTATTACTGGCACTGAAGATATCTTCCCCAGTCACTGTTTTCTTACACAGGATATTCCCCAAATTTCATTTAACATGACTGAAGTATGTTTTGTGTTGCAGCTGAATAAAAAATGCATGTGCTTAAGGTTGCCCCTCTTAACTAGGTTCTACAGCAATAAATATTCTGGTTCCCTAACCAAACTCTTCTAGAAAAATATTTAGTTGGCTCTGAGTAGATGCACATGAGATATTGGCATGGTGGAATAATTTGCAAGATCTTTCAGTGAGGGTATTAGCATATAAATAGCAGATGCAATGACGACCATCACAGCTGAGTACATTTAATTTTTAGTTTATAAGATAGAATGGGTTTTTAAATGCATAGCCATCAAGCCTGCTGAAAGACAAATGAAGTTTAGAGTTCACTTGTCTGAGGATGCCTTACATCATTTTTTTTTTTTTTTTAGAAAAGGGAAACAGGCACACATAAAACTGAACAAAAGTGATTTCTTGGGTGAAAAGTAATTGAGATTGCAAACCAAGTTAATTAGACCATGCAAAATTTATTTAATGGTCCCAGCTGTAGTTTGCAAGTGGTGTTTTAGTCAGTAGATATGACTTCATGTGCTATCTTTTCTTTTCCTTCTTTTTCTAAAATAATTAGTAGTGGCTGTACATCTAGTCCTATAAACTGATTGCATTGTATATTTCAGTAATTTTATTGCTTGCTTTAATTATAATTGCAGAGACTCAGGTTTTTAAATCCTCTTAACAGAATGTAGCAGTCAATTTGTATAAAAGTGAGAAAAGGATCAAGGGCTTTTGCTTTCTTCACATCTTTCTGAGTGTTGTGTGGTGGCTGAAGGCTTTTTCACATTTATTACTGGTTGGGATGGATGAACAAGGCCTTTAACTGGGGCTCTGGTTGCACTGACAGATGGAGGCTGTTGGAGCATAGACTGCAAAGTAAAAGAAACAATTGTATTTCTTCTGGCATCCAGTGTTTTTTCCAGGTTTTTAAAATAATGCAGAGAAATAAGGAAACATCTGGTTTTTTCAAGTTTTTTTTTTAATGAGTTAGGAAGTGGTTTCATTGAGCTTGTCTAGTTGGAATAGTCAGCACTATTTTAAGTTTTTAGTGAAAAATCAGGAGAACTGTGAAGATGTTCTAAGTGATTGCAGTGAAAATAATGCATATATGTTTTCTGTCTTTTTTTTAAACCATATTCTCATATGTTAATAAGTGCAGCTCAAGAATCTGAAAATTGCCTAGCCAAATCCCATTTCTTCTCACAGGAATATAGATATCTAGTGATCCTACCACATTAAAGAACCCAGCAACCAACACATAGTGCATCATTCTATGACTTAGATAAATAAATACAAAAATAAATACCAGCATTTTGGAGCAGATTAACAGGCTAGAAATTCCCTTGCTTGTGGAACTTGAAGAGCAGTGTTGGTGCAAGCAGCCTCTGCTGTCTGGGGACCTGGTGTCCCTTCAGCTGGACCATTCTCCAGTGACAGAGAGGGGGTCCTTCACCCTCCATCTCTGATGAGAGTGTGTTAGGAGTTTCCTCATATCACCTGATAATTAGAATGGATTTGAAACCAGGAGCTTTTTTCTCACATTCTTCGACAGGTGATTGAGAAACAAGCAGTTGTGTGAGTACCTATCTTCGAGGTATTTAATCTTGTACACTCCAAGGAAAGCTTTACACTGTGGTATTTATCACTTGCCCTTATACTTTACTTTCCTTCAGACATGACACACTAGAAATTTCATATTGCTTGTTTTTATCTTAATTTCTTTTTCATGGTTGCGATTACCCTAACCCCTCATTCCTAAAAGGATTATAATTTACTTAATTGGCCACTTAAAACTGTTGTCTTAAATATTTATTTCTTCTGATTTTATGGTGGATTGTTTATTTTTATTTTTTAATTGACTGAAAAAGTTTACCTAGAGTGGAAACATAGATAGGAGGTGGTTGAGCTTTCCTACTACATCTGTAGAAGTTGGTTTTGGAGTTGACTTCATGCTTGAAAAGCTGAACTTTAAAAAAGAACAAAACATACTTTTCTAGCTAATAATGTTGCCCATGAGCTCTCCCACTTTCTCTAGTAAGGAAATGGAACAATCCAACATAAATGGGATGGTTCTGATAAAGTACCACTGGAATGAAGTAAATTGAGGTATAACTACCTGCTATTACTGTGCAACTTCTTGAATTTCTAACAGTGACAACTTTAATATTTCAAAGTAAAAAGGTAACTTATTTATCTTGTTAAGGATTTTACCAAGATAAAGACTTTGTCTGTTTGAAGGAAGAAGAGGGCTTAATTCCTGATAGTTAGCTAAGCAGTTAATTTTTTTTACAGGAAATCTAAATTTAATAGAAGACCCCAGGAAAATTCAAGGGTGTGAACAATACGCATAATATTTTATGAAAATGACCCCCATATTTAAAATCTGGCATTATATGTTATGCATTGTAGCACCAAGTCCACATCTACCTTTTAGAAAATTAAAACACATAAATTCTGTTTAGTGTTTGATATGTGCTGCACTAGCTGAAAGCCATAATGCCCCTAAAACCTTGGGTTGCTTTTCACCTTTCATAAATTCCTGGGTAGATTCTATACAAAAAATAATTTTCAGCTCCGTGGCTCATTGTTATTCAAACTTGATTGATTGTCATCATTTACTCAGTGAGGAAGTTAAGTGCTCCTGTCATTTCTGAAGAGTATAATTGGGACGTTTCACAGGTCAGTGGTAGTGACAGGTTTCCCTTTTGATTAGTGTTAGACTGATAACAAAAATTACAGTTTCCCATGATTAATGTTTTCTATAGTACTTGAATGCACAGTTCATGGATTGTACCTAAACAAAGTGAATTTGCATCTGATTATGCCTTTTCTCTGTCAGGCTTTTCACGTGCTTTAAAGTTTTAGATCATGCAGGTAATACAGCAAAGTTGCTTCCAGTGCAGTTTTCAAGTGGAGGATTAGTGAAGTCACTGAATTTTAGTATATTACCATACAGAGAGATATGTGCCTCAAGTGATATGACCAAATTAGGTGAAATTTCAATTAAAGATAGTACTCTGCTTTCCCTCTAGTCCTCTCAGATATGACATGCAAGGAAGCACTGGTATTATATCCCTGCTATTTTAGGTGTAATCTGGCAATTTAAGTTAAATGATCAGACTGGACTGAGTTTTTTCCTCTTGCTAGTTTAACACTATTTCTCTCTTCCTGAAACCTGTTGCTGTTTATTTGTTTACAGACTGAGTGAAAACTAAGGAAATACACTGAATTTACTTTCCCTGTTTTGTGATGTGAAAGTCAGTTTGTACATTATGGCACAAAGTTGTAGACTAAGATCATCTGTGACAAGTTTTATCTTGGTGAAATCTTTTTTTAATAGCTAGGTAAGAAATGGAGCCTGAGTATGAGAATTATGATGATGTCCTGCTTTTGTCCTGCTGGAGCTTATTTGCTGATGGTTACTTCCAGATTTAAATTGTCCCTAATAGATGAAAAGGGAATTACAACACCAGCAGAATTTCAAAACCAAAATACAAACCAGCTAACTTCTCTTCAATCTCTAGCCCTCTTCAGATGTGCAGTGGAAAACGTGATGATTTTTTTCTTTTCAAGGGCCATTAGGAATGTCTTCTAAAAAAGTTGTAGTTTCAGACAGATGTTCTGCTTTCAAATCCAGTGGCATTGGGAGTTGGTGATTAGTGGTGGAACATTTGATCCTTTCTTTGATTAGAACTCTATTTTGGTTTCTGCTGATGAGGTCAGGCTCAGTGTGCATCTCTCTTCGCTGGGCCAGGTATGGCCTGAACTGCTGCTTTCCTTTAGATCAGCAAAAGTGATTGCAGTGACTTAAACAAAAAGTAAACCAGGGATGCAGGATCCACCAGCAGAGGCTGAATGTTGGCAGCTCTTGAGGGAGGCATAATTGGGCTGAGACTGGATTGGGGTCCTCACCTGTCTTCAGCAGCAGGGTGCTCTCAAACATGATTGCCCCGAGACTTTATTTTAAAATGAAAACTAATTAGGTGTTCCCTAATAAGAATGCAATAGTAAATCAGCTCTTGTCATTGGGACAGTAAATCTGTTTTTTTTTCTTTTACTTTTCACTAGAAGTGCAGCTTTCTTAGATCAAAATAACTTTTGAAACAAAGGGAAGACTCTTACTTCTAACTAGTGCCACCCATTCATTATGTGTATCTGTGTATTAATATCAATTAACATTCTTTGTTAGAAATTAATACAGTGCAGCTTACAGTTAATTGTGGCCAAAAAGAAATACTGATTTTTTTTTTAAAGTTATTATTTATTTTAATTTTTAACTACATTTAATGAACCAAGATAAGCTTCTAGATTTTTGGCTTCAGAGTATATGTATGATTTAAAGGAACTCAGCTTTGACACAAGATTAGAGTAGTGAGTTAGACTGGGAAAATTCTGCTGCAGGCAAAACCTGCAGTACCCTCTGGTGCTTGTAACAATGAGTAGTTGGTATGACTATTAACAGAAGCCAGGTGCACTAACAGAAGTAAAGAACACAGCTGAAAATAGTGAAAATTATGCTTATTCCTTATCTATTGCTTGAGGTTGCTGCTATGAAGTGGAAAAAGTGATAGCCTGTGCTAAGTTTGGATTTAGTGGATACCTCTTACTATTTCCTTGTAAAAGCACATGGCAAACATACAATGAAGTGCTGATGATGTTGTTGGGAGTGAGGTGACACTGAACATGGGCAAAGGAAATAAAGCTTAAAGTCTCCATCATTGTTGCCTTTTTAGGGTAATTGGCATTTGCTTTTTTAAAGCTCTGATAGTACAGGCCATGTCTGGTGACACTGATTCTTTTAGCTTGTGTGCAATTTAGAAATAAAAATCATTTTCAGGTTTGGAACAAGCTTAGAAAAAGTGTTGATTTGATGGCACATATGCAGCAGCTGCTACTAAAATTATTTCTAGGAAGCCACTTAAGTGGGTGAAGTACACTGGTTAGTTGAACTTCCTTTTTTTTTTTTTCACCTGCTCATAGATCCTCTATTTCAGACTGCAAGACAGACCAAGTGCACATTAACAAAATCCTGTTTGTTGGTCTTAATCAGAGTAGTGTGTGCTGTCTGGTGGTACAAATGGCTGGGATGTACCAAATCAGTTAAGAAATTAATGTATCAAATTATTCTTAGTGCTGTTGTGAAGAAACACACTGAACCACTCTAGTATACAGATCTGAATATTCTTATTTGGGTCACTGTTAGCTTGCCCATTCCTCAGCTTCCCCTCCTGTTTGCCTGCTCTGGTTTTGAGCTCTTAAACTATTTGTGATATCATTTAACATGACACAGGATATTTGGGTGCTGCTAAATGAGTAAAATCATCCAAATGAGAAGAGGTAAGACTGTAATTTGCTCATTAAGTGAAAATCTTTATGTTATTTTAAGATTTTTTTTGGTCTTACTTTATAGCTTCACACTTTCTCAGACTTCACCAACTGCATATGTTCTACTGGATAAAATGGGCTTTAAAGAAGCCCTTAGGATAGAGTATGGCTTTAGAGATAAAATGTTAAGCAAAGGCCTAATCTTAGATAAAGATTAAATACATAATTAGGGAAATACTTTTGACATAGAGAAGTCTCAGTAGGGCTATCAGGATGTCTGCAAAATATTTTCAATGCGCAGGGAAATGAAAAACAGTCTTCACATTAAAATAAAGAGCAAATAACCCCACCAAAAACATCTCTGTAGATGAAAGGCTCGGATGATGACGACGACGATGAGGATGAAGATGAATTTGTGGAGGTCCCTGAGAAGGAAGGTTATGAGCCCCACATTCCAGACCACCTGCGTAAGGAATATGGTGAGTTTGCCCAGCTGTGACAAGCTTTATCCCTGCATGTTCCTGCTGCACCAAGGTAAATAAACAGCCATTCTGAAGTAATAAAGTGATCAGCGGTGTGGGTAATCTCTGCCTGCTCTGAGGAAGTCATTACATGGACACCAGGGCAGTGATTGGCTCTGGATAAACAAATACTTTTAGGAGCAAGAGCGACTGAGACGAGCAGCTTATTTCATTCCATCATCTTCCACAGGAGTTCAGAGCCAGAAGCAGCACCCTGTGTGCTTGAAGTGTGCAGAACACATGCTGGGAGTGAAGGGATAGCAAAGTAAAGCTGGCAATGAGCCTGAGTATTACAAATACTGGTGACAGTCTGGTGAGCTGGGATAAGGTGCTGTTCCATCACCTGCATTAGTAGCAGCTGGATATGCACAGCCACCTCCTCTCATAGAATGGCCAGCTTAGAGCTCTGCAGGGTGGCTCTTTTTGTTTAGGTATTGCTGTCAGAGCATGTTAAATGCAGCTCAGCCTTCAAGTGCAGAATTACAGCCATGGAGCACATACCAGAAGACAAACTATAATTTTACATTCTTATTAAAAGTAGATAATTTTTCAATGAAGTTGTACTTTCCATGTGTTCTTGTGAAATTGAGAGTGGTGTTATTGAGGAAAGTTATCTTAATTCAACTTCAGTGCATTGCTGCTTGTCCTTTGTCCTCTTGCTTAGTAAGTCTGCAGCTTTACCTCTGTGTAACTCAATATATTTGAGGACTCCCAATGTTTCAGTACATTGTAGAGAAGGGTAGCTGCCATCAAAAAGCTTTAAGTTAAAAACCTGCAAGAAAATGTCTTGCTCCTACATTTGTCCATGAGTATTTGTGAAAGGCTGGTGCTGGTGCTGTGCTGTGGGTTTTTCAGTCGTGTTGATGCTTATTTTCCCCATTTCTGCAGTTTACCTCATAAAAGCCAGGCTGCAGCTACCACCTGGAACTCTTTTTCCATATCTTTAGCAGCAGCCTAAATAATCCTAACATGCAAAAGTTCTGTTTGTACTTGCCAGCTTCTACTGGAAGTGAAATGTATTCACCTCTTCCCTTTCATCCCATCTTCCTCATGGACACACAGTTTTAAAAAATAAAGCATCTTGCCACCCTTTGTATCACACTAACACAATACTTGGCTGCTGTTTGAATTCCTTCTTATAGGGAAGGATAAAAGAAGAAGCTTGCTATCTACTCAGGGATATTTTAAAAATCTATATAAAATGGATGAAGAAATTCCCAATTTGTATTTAAACTATTGAAAAATAAGGAAAATAAGTTATAGTGAAGAAGTCAATCAGGAAACAAAACCTCTCTCTCATTTTGTATACCTGTGGTTGTGTAGGTGCTAATGGTCACACTTGGCTGTTCTTTATCTGATGTGCTCGTTAAAAATAACATTTTGAAAGAAATTAATAATTCCTGATGCTTCTGAAGACATTCAGCTTTACTTACTGCCATTTAAAGCTATTATGTAAGTTCTCAGTTTAGAAAATTGTCTGAAAAGAACTCAGAATTCCTGAAAATCACAGCTTAGAAAATGAAAGTCTGCACCAGTGGACTGTTCTGACTGGAACATTAAGCCTTCCATGTAAAATAAAATCCCAGCGTTACATGGAAGGTGTGAATGGTTAAAAGCTTCCTTTTCCTTTTGTTGTTACTTTTCCTGAACAAGCCAGATTAACTTGATCCAGTAAACCAGAAGACAAAGCTGTAAAACATGACTTTGGAGATGGATTGAAACGTGACATTTAAATTATTGATTTAAATGTCACTTTATTCCCTTTCGCTTCTCTCACAAAAATGTCTTCTACCAACAAGGTAAATTTTGTGGCTCTCCTGAGAGCTGACAAACTTGTTAAAAAAGTTTGAGAGAAAGCCAAGGTCTATGCATAAGTATATAGCCACATGCAGTTGTATTATCTGTGTGTTTATGTGGTTAATAACTACAGTCTCAAAATTGGTGATGATATTAAATACAGAAGTTGAATTGAGCATGGGTGCAGTTTGGGTGGATGTAGAATTGAGCAAGTCAATTTGAATCTTGATGTATAAAATGAAATGTAAATTTGTTAAAAGAATTTAGGTGATTAGATAATTGAAGTGTGAAGATATAACCCATTAGAAGTGTCATGCCAAATTAGCATTAACCAGAATTTTAATGACCTCCCATTTGTATAATCCCTATTTACACTTGCATCTGATGTCTGCAGCTGACAAGAGGCCAGCCCTCCTGTGGGACCACAGGGTCATTTGAAATACAGTGTGGTGCTAAAGAGGAATATTTGGCTGAAAAAGAAACCACACTGAAAATAGTTTTCATACGGTTGCTCAGATCTGGCCACTGGGCCCTGATGTTGCTGATACCACTGATGAGTGACCTGCCCTTGTATGGCTGGCATTGCTAAGCCCTGGAAAATGGAGCCATCATTCATTTAAAAGGAGAACTTTGGGGAGAAATAAAATCTTGTTTCCACTGGAGATTTTCCACATTCCACCCTTGGTTGGTCAGCTGTTGGTTCCATTGGCGTAAAGCCTTAGGGTGGATGAAGTAAGGGATGGAACTGTGCGGCCCCTGACATTGTTCTTGTCTCATAGAACAGGATTTTTGGCTGATGCCAAAGGATGAGAGATTCCTTCCTGGCCTTGGTGGTCTTGGCCTGGCTTGCAGCTGAGCTCTGGACCACATGGGAAATGATCTGTTTCGAGGGATGTGCTTTTCCACGTAAAAATGGAACAATTCTCAGCTCTAGTTCAGAGCACCCACTTTAGCTGGTAGTTGCTGCCTGTGTCTCAATGCATGCATTACCTGCCCATGCAATAGTGCTTTCAGGACAGGGGAGTCCTGTTGCTGTTCTGCCTCATCTGACTTGGGACTATTAGCATGGAAGCAGCCTGTTGGTTATCAGGGTTCACCTTTATGCAAAATTATATTAGGAATGACTGTGCAGTCACAAACCGATATTTCTACTCTGGTTAATAAGATTATTTCTCTTGTATTTGAGCCTTGAGCTGAATGTTTTTAGGTCGCTGATAGCTAGTTTACTGGTTCACATTGCATCTTAGAGTCTGCTTGCTTGAGATTTCTTTCATATGGGAATCAAAGCTACAGTTCTAAAATCCCAGTGGTTAGTTCTATCCATTTCTGAAATTCTTCTCTCTTTTCCTCACAATATGATGTGCTTTTTTTGGGTTAGATGTCCCCAGATTGCCCTTCCTAGTCTGATGGTATCTCAGTCATACCTTTCTGTGTGTTACGTAGCTGCTGTTGAATCCTTAAACAGACACACATGTGCTGGCTACATGGAAATGAAAAATTATACCTAAGCATTTTCCTTCCTTACTGCAGTGATTTCTCAGTTTGTCTGGGTCTAGCTTTTCAGTCAGGCTTGTTTTAGCTGGTCTTCATACCTCAGGAGCTTCAGAGGGAATTCTCCAAGCATGTGAAGGATGTGGAAAACAGTTTTATGTGGAGAAAGAGCTCAGTGGAGACCACAGCAGAAACAAACCTGAAGACTCCAAAGTGTATGAAGCACCATTGTCAGGGGCTGAATTTGAGAGTGAGAATTACACAGTCCAAACTAAATAAGGCTTTTACCTGACTTCTCTAAGGGGAAAAAGCATATTATGTTTTACAGGAGGAATGTTAGACAGAATTACTTATTTACCTCTTTGAAATTAAGGTTCCTTTTTCCTAAATTTGGAAAATGCAAGTAACACACAGTTGTGTTTATCAGCCTGACCAGCTTAATATCTAGAATAAGTTTTCTATTAATGTTATTATGAATCCTTTAGAAAAAATCAGATGTAGTTGTTACATGTAAATAGCATGTGTTGATTTATCATAAATGTATTGAAAACAGATATTCAGCATTGAAGTTAAAACCCCAGACCAGAATTTCTGTAATCAAATGTGTGTGGTCTCCATTTCTCTTAGGATATAAAACTCTAGGAGTATTTAATTATAAGTTTGCAAATGAGATTGCCTCATTATATTAGTGTGTTTTGATATACCTGTATATGCACAAACACTAGTCCTAAATGGAATCACAGAATCATCATTAAGATTGGAAAAGACCCCTAAAATCATCAAGTCCCACCTTTGACTGAGTACCACCACGCCCACTAACCCACATCTGCTCATTTTTTGAATACTTCCAGGGATGGTGACTCCAGCACTGCCCCAGGGAGCCTCTTCCAATGTTTAACTGCTCTTTGCAGTGAAGAAATATTTCCTAATATCCGACCTGAGCCTCCTTTAGCACAGCTTGAACCTACAGAGACCAAGCTACACTTAGGACAATAAATGAGTAAAACTGTTTGTAATGCAGTATTTGGAGTGAAGATTAACTTTTCACATTTATGAAAAAACATGATTATCTCTTCCAACAAAATACTTCAACATCCATGTGTAAGTATTGACTGTAGATATTTCTTCTGATTCACCCTTATCAGCTGATCATGGAAGCTTTCCTCATTCTCAGGAGAGGTCCTTCTATGTAAATAAGGTTCCCAGAAAATCTAACAGGATATGAGATATACTTGATTTCTACTAAAGTTCTTGGAAATTCATACTCACTGCACAAGATGTTGGTACTTCCAAGTAGTTTGCCACAGCAGTATCCCTCAGAGGATCTGTGCAATGGGCAGGGGATGCAAAATCATAAAGAAGCTTAAAAGGTCAGGGTGTAAGGTATAGAAAGGGCTTGATATAAATGCTGTATATTTGAGGTTTTTCTGGTTCTTAACTATGATTGTAAAGCAGTAATCAGTAGGGTTAATTAATGAGAGGTGACAGGATAACAACATATTCTGTAATTCCAGTAAGCCAAACTAAGTGTTTATGTAATGTTAGTGAGCTCTTCTTGTTAACTACCATAGTAATCTTGTTTCTTTAATTTGAATTTCCAAAGGAGGGTTCCAGGGTTTCACATAAATGAGCATATTTACATTCAAAGGCTCTGGGAAGCTTTGCAGAGTCCAAAGCTTATTGTGCTTCCTGAGTAAAATACCAGCAGGCATTTTCGTTGTGAGCACAGCAGAGTAAATGGGGAAATATTGTACCTGAACTGCTGGATTTTCCTGACACTCTGAGACAGTGTCTGTACTAATATAAATCACATACACTTGGCTTGACTAAGATTCAACAAATGGGGAGCAGAAAATACTAATTTTTTTTTTTTTTAGGAAAGGTGAGATCCATAATACTCGTTTTTATATTCTATCTCTATTTTTTCAGTTAAACTTCAGCGAATCTGAAGTAGCTGAATTCATCTAAATCCACACAGCTGAGGAAACCTGGGCTTGCTTTTTCTCAGAATTTTCACTGAGGGGCTTTTATCTCCCCCTAATCCTACCATTTCTGCCAGGACATAATCTCTTTCTCAAATTTACATTTTAATTACAAGGCCAGCTGAACTAGCTAAAATCAATAATGTCAGCATTCAGCAGCCCAACTTCAGCTGAAACCCCAGCCTCTCTCTTTCCTTCTATAGATTTATCTTGTGAACAGGGGCTACTTTATTGCTTCAGGCAATAGGTGCCATTTGGTCAATTTAAACAAAAAGGAGGATTTAAACACTTTTATGATTCTTTCTCAAAGGTGCTATTGGCAGAATTTGAACCCAGGTACCGTACTTGTTAAATAAACCACAGAGAACAGCAGAATTCTGAAGAGGAATTTTACTTTTAAAACTGTACTTAATCTCATCTATGTTTTAAAACCAAAACAAAGCAACCCCACCCTGACAGTGGACACCATTCAACTGGGGCTGTGTGCCTGGTCACTCTTGTCTTTATCTTGTTAGCAAAACCTACTTTCATACATAAATACCTTTTAGGAACTCCCCAGTGGAGGTGATGTTACTGATGTGTTAGTGTATCTGCTTTTAGCTATTTTTCTGTTAATAGATTCAAATAAGAAATCAATGGAAAATATTTTGTTCTTGTAACTCTTAAGAATTCCTGTATTGATCTTCCAGATGTGATTTTTATCTGTCTAAATGTCACATTGTCCATTTATCTCTCTTGCCTTTCTTGTGTGTTGCTGACTGCTTGTCTCTGCTGTTCCCTTCCTCCTCAATAAAGCCAGTGTTGTGAACAAGCAATCATGCTTCCTGTAAAAAAATGGAAAAAAATAGGGGTTTTGGAGAATTTTTAATACATATGCACATATTTTCTCTGAAGATGAGAGATGTGGTGAGTGACACAAACCTGCTGTCTTTTGACTTTTTTTACAGGTGCTCTCAAAAACCTTTGCCTTAAACAATGCTTTTCAGAAAGGGTCCTTGAAAAAAGAAGAAGAAAGAAGTTTAAATGCTAAATACAGTCTAAGTAATTCTTCATTAGAGATAGTCTGTGACATATTCTTCACAGTTAACCTTGTTCATGCCAAAGGCCATGTTTGTAACTGTTTCTGTCATTAAAGGAAGTTTACTTCTCCAAATACTGATGATTCTAAAGAATGATTACAACAATATTTTTGGTTAATTCTGTTTCAGTTTGATAAAAGCACCTGAGAAAGGCATTTTCCCTTCCTAGCCTGTGACATGAACTGAGATGGAGCCCTGCCCTGCCCCCTTTTCAGAGACATAAATTCAAAATTCCTGCATTATTATGTCACTAAGGTGCTGTTTAAAAGCATATTTTTGTGGTGGCACCATTTTCCCTCTTGAGCAGCAAGTCTAGAGCCTAATAAGTGGAATTATATAATTTGTTTTGCTATTTAACCTAGATATTTATCTGCTTAGATCCACCCTATTATGTTTAATTATAATTTCCTTTATTCCTTGTCCTTCTGCTAATATTGAGATTGTTTTCCAGTGCAGAAATTAGTCCTTTGAATGTTGGGTTTTTTCCTTGGATAATGTTCTTTAAAGGCTTGCTGACTTTGGAGAATGTAGAGTGTTCATAGCTTTTGTTAGTGTGTGGTGTGGGCAGGAGGGAGTAAGGGAGCAGCAGATGTGCTCAGCAGCAGGATGGACTCTGGATTTTGAGTTTGGATTGCCACTGTCTCTGGGGAGAGGCTGTCCAGGAATTAGGTTAAATAGGTGTCCTCCTCAGTGCCCTGAGCTTGGAGCTTTGGAAACAGGTTTGGATGTGGTTCCCTGCACAGGGGCTCAGCTCCTGATCTGGGTACTTGGAAAATGTGTTCCTGGGGTGGATCTCAAAGGTTGCCACCTCAGCATCTTGGCCTGTGGCTGGTGCCATCTGTGCAGCTGCACCCCATGGGTTAAAGGGAATGAGTGATGCAAACAAATCAAGGTCAGGATTAATTACTGGGAGACCTTACAAGGTGCTAAGATGGGTCACAGCAAATTGTTCTAATTTTGTTTGTGGAAAATACATTATTCTCAGAAATGAAAATATTTTGTGTACCAAACCTACCTGCTGCTGTGGGTCTTGCAATTTCCTACTCGGATGGTCACAGATATAACATTAGCTTTTCCTTTTCTACTTAATATACTGTGATACATTTAATGACTAACAAAGCAAGAATACTTCTGAATGCTTCAGGGCTGATTAGAACTGGGCAAAAGATTAAAAGCTACAATTAAGTAATGGCCAAAACATGTTAGATAAACTTCAGTTACTTTTCATAAGAAGGCTCAGATAATTTGTTGAAAATTTTAGGTTTATGAAATTATGGATTTTTTTGTACAAAATTTAAGGATCTTTTTTTTTGAGGGATGAGACCTTGCATTTCAATAAATTGTTTTGTAAAAAGGCTTTCTGAGGGGACAGATCACATTGGTGTGAAATCTTTTCAATTTCAGCTGTCATTGGCTGAAAAGTTCTTGTGGCTACTACTGTCAAAGGGAGTTGCTCCTCCAGCTCAGCAGGTAGAGGCAGGTGCTGTCAAAAGCACCTTGCATGTCCTTACAGTCCATGCTGAGTCTCTAATCTGCCTGTGTAAAGTAGTTGAAGTTACCCCACCACTCAGCTGCTGGTGCTGAACATCAGCAACTGCCTTGCAAAGGGCTCCTTCCTCAGGTGTAGCTCAGGCATTTCCTGTCTCTTGGACAGACTCTCTAGGTGTACTTCCTTCTTCTGCCAGCACTTAGATATTTTCTCCTGGCAAATTGCGTGGTTTAGTATCTGTGAAAGACAAATGTCCTCTAAATAATTCTGTGTCACTCCGAGTGGGATTGATGTCTAACACAAACTGAAAGCAGAAAGTAGTCAGCACCCTGAGCTGTTTGGGTGGGACTGTGAGGGTGGGAGAAGTGAATCCCTCCTAAACATCAAGGTTTTTTTGCAGGACTTGAACCCCAGTCACCTCCAAAAGCGCCGGTGGCGAAGGCATCGACAGGAGCAGCTCCGCTGAGCGCCCGCACTCGGCTCAAAGGGAATGAGGATGAGCTCGATCCAACCTGTGCAGCTGCCACGCTGAAACTTCTTAGAGACAAACTACCAAAGTTACCATCTCCTCATGCCAGGTCGTCTTGGTTTTCATTCTTGTACAAACCTCTTGGTCTTGTGTTTATTAGTCATGACAGCACACAGAAGAGCGTCCACAAACCAGGCAAGGTGACAAGGCTGACTTGGTCTCATTTTGAAGTTACATTCATTGCTTCATGTTTGGGATTTTGTTGGTGATTGCACTAAGATCTTAAGGAATCTTTTACTGCTCAGTTAATATAGATCTTTTTTGGTGTAAATGGCCTTTGTGAAAATACACTGTTCCCTTCTTTGCTAACAACACCCCCCACCCCATTTATCTGGGTAAATTTTGTTCACAGCTTAACAGAGTGTATCCTAATGTTCAGGTAGCAAGTAGTTCAACATCTCTTTGTTCCCAGTGACTTATACTGTCAGTGCTGCCTGGAGATGTTATATTGCTTGAAAAGATATATTTGTTATCAATCCTGTTCAAAGTTTGCTGAAACTCCAGCCTTGCCTGGCATTTGGCTGTGATTTGAGGATAAGGCTGGAGTCATCTGCTTAGTGGCATATTTCTGGAAGGACACTTCTGCATGGGCCAGGAAAGCCCCCAAAACGTAGCAAACTGGAATTAAGTTGAGATTTTTAGTACCACATCTGTGGCTCCTGTGGGAGTACAACATGCATGATCCACTGCTGCCCCCATCAGATCTCTGGGCTTCTGCCCCCACAGTGTGATATGTGTCCTTAGCCAGCTCTAGCTAAGTGTGCAATGAGCTGCAGAGAGACTGTGTGGTGTTATGTCATATGGCCTTCCTTAAAAAAAAAAAAAAAGGACAACCTTGTAAAAGTAGTTGTAATTTACATGTAAGGTAATATTAGTGTTGGTCTAAAAAATCAAATGAAAACAGAAAAAAAGAAAAAGTTGTTGTGGTCACTGGTGTTCTGTACTGACTTCTCATCAATTTTCTCCAGTGAATCTGCAGCTTCTGAGATGACAAACCTGGAAGATCCTGACAGTAGAAGAAGAAAACTAGAAGAAAGAGCTAAAGCTCCCCTCATGCCTTTTGGATTAGATCTTCATTACTGGGGAGAGGATCAGCCAAGTGCTGGGAAGATTCTCAAGTAATGCTCTTTTCCTTTTAAGACAAATTAAACAAATAAATAGATTTACTTGTACTCAAAGGTCATGCAGTGGGGTGAATGCTATTTCTTTTGATAATTACTTTTCTTCTTTACCTTGTGTTGTAGGACCCATAAACAAAGTCAGAAATTCTACCTTTAAATGTTATTTGTTTTGAGAAGATGTGATACTAATTAAATATCCTTTGATGTGTCAAAGCACATTTTTTTCTGCTCTTTTTATGTTTGCAGCGTGGCATCAGTTACTCCAATTTAAGCTGCTACCTCGTTATGCAAAGGGCTCTGCCAAGTGTATGATAGACATTCCCTGAAGTGGAGACTTTAAGATGTAAATAAGTAGCAGGCAAGGTAGGAGAAAGGCTGGGGAAATGTTTTTCCTGTCTTCACAGAGTGGTAACTGAGGAAACTGATACGCTTATTGAGTCACACACGAGAAAGGTGGCAGTTACAGGATTTGGATTTGGATCTTTCACTTTCCATTGCTGTTGGGAGGTTTTGTGTTTCAGGAAACATTGCTGACTTAGGGAAAGCTTTAGCACTGCTGGGGAGAAGAGCTTGTAGGTGCACATCAGAATTTATTTCTAGCAGTCAGTTTTTAAAACCCCTTTTAGTGTTTTTAAATGAAAGTTGGGTTGCAAAATCCTCCCTCTATGTATAAATTTCATTTAAGTCCACTGTGAACTTTGGCATCAGTGTGTATTATACCTGGCTTGAAAAAGGAAAAAATCGTTGACTGGCTGGGTTGCAAGTTAAGCTGTTATATTCTTAGCTGTATTACTTTAACTTTGTTTTCTTACCAAAACAAACAAAAAAAACCCAGCCTGTAATCACAGTGCTAAAACATGTGTTGGCAGAAAGGAACAAGGGGAAATCTTTGCCCCTGCACCTGATTTTGTAAAATGCTGAATGTCTGTTAAATTACTGAAAACTGGTGCAATTTGATGCAAAAAGTGCTTTACCACAGTCACTCCAGGCTGTGGATTCCATCTCATGTGGTATAGGCTCTTCAAAGCCTATGAAAAGATTGTCAGCAGGGCTTTAAGAAGCATTTGTCTCTGATAATGCCAAAAAGGTAGTAAGGCCTTATTTTACATTGCAAATGAGTTATTCAAGTCATAAGTGAAATCAGAAGCATATTTCACTGCCTGTCTGCCTCATGCTGTACTGTTTTATTTTTATGCTTCCCAGTAAAATAGAGGGCACACTTCTGAACCATATAGTCTATAACTACAGATGTGCCAATCTAACTAAAGATAATTTAAGTAACTCTGCACACACAATACCATTGACCCCAGGCATAAAACAGACTTATTGAAAAATTAAGGTAGTTATCAGTCAACTCCTTCAGCATTTCTATGTGCACCCATATTGGCTCTGTAAGATTCTTAGGGGAAAAAAGCAAACTGAAAAATAGACAACACATATGGGATGTGTATGGAATTTGAATTTTTAAAATCTTAAGGGGAGAAGTCTTTCCATTTAATTTAGCAGTTCCCTTACTTAATCACAGCATTACTTAATCACAGTGAGAATGTAGGTATCAGGAAGGTTTTCTAAAGAAGTTTTGTTGGGTTTTTTGAGCAGGGCACAGAAGGTAGTGTATGCTGCACAGTTTTGAATTGTGTAGAGTCAGCTTAACAGACTTACTTTGGATAGCATGGACCTTCCAAACTCATCTACCCTCCTCCTTGAATAAAATCAGCTTATTCATAGGAGCAGAGTAAAATAGCTGGTGCAGCAGTGACTGTGACTAGGATGTTTGAATTAGCCCATTTTGCACTTACTTCAGGATCTCTGTAAGCATCTGGGATTAGAATTTATATTTACTCAATGTTTTCATAAGCTTCCTGTCAGTTAGAAATTAAGATGATATAAATTCATTGAGAGAGTGCAGCAGTTCTCCAAGAGCTTTCTCTTATATTTCAGTTAACCATTACTTGCCTTTTATTCCTCCTCCTCCTCATGTATTGGTGTGTCATTGCCATTAAAGCCTCTGTTATTTATCTGGATTAAGAGCACTCTAAATGTGAGTGAGGTGATGATATTTTTCATCTTTTAGTTCCTCTTCTGATGCATCTTACAAACAGGTTTTACTTGTCACATGCATCATTTTTTCAAAAGTGTCTGCCTGTTTATAATGTTGCTTAACTTACCACAACAAATCAGAAAACTTTGGGAACTCCCACTGCTTTGTTCTTCTCTCACCTGCTTGTAAGTTGTGTTGGGAGAAAATAAATTATATGCTTGTAGTAAATAGTATGTATTAATGTATTTTTAAGTTCAGTTCCCAAATACTGGTCAATAATACATAGGGCACAACATAATTTTAATATTCTTGACATTTGTTGGGTGCATGTTTTGAGGAAGGGAGACAGAGAAATTATTAAATAGAACTATTTCCTAACTGAAAGGGTTGACATGCACAACTGTTAAATGCTTCTTCATTCTCATTTAACTGTAATTTGATAATTTAGAGGGGGAGTTCAGACCACCAAAGGACACTAGAGTTTTACCAAGAGATTCTGTAAGATTGCCATGCATGGTGCCTTTTTTAGGAATGCTTTCCCCTTTGTGTGGCTGCAAGGTTAGTGACACAGAATGCCAATCAGCTTTCAGCATTGCATTAAACAAAGCAAATAAGAAATTGATGTAATTATTTTATTTACTGTTTATTGTACAATCTTGCCACATAATTTCTGGAGCTAAAATACTGTACTGTTCAAATGTTGGGCTGAAGTAATACTGATTTTTTAGAAAGACTCTCAGGGCTTTTGGGGTTTTTTGATACGTTTTGCTGAAATGTGTAATTAAAAATATTTTGTTTAATCAAAAACTGTGGAAATACATTACTGTGTTTATTGTTGATCTAGCCTCCACTGGAACTCTTTTGCCTTTATCTCCTAATTTACCAGAAGAAAGTTATTTGTACTTTATGGCATGTTAGCATTTCTCTAGCACTAATGAGGTGTATTTGATGAAGAAATTACAGGATAGAATCAATCTGTTTAGCAAGAATTTTGTTGAGCGTTTTTCTGGTGACAGCAAATCACAGAGATGTTTCAGAATTTCCTTAATGCCTTTTTAACCTAATTCTAACCTCTTTACATAGTTTAAATGCTCAACTATTGCATTAAAACCAGCAGCTGTATATTCTTAGGTTGCTATGGTCAGATATTTTCCTCTACTTTTTTTTTCCTTGTCATCTGCTGAAAACTTGGTTAGATAAAATTAATCAAAACTTTTCAGGTCCTCTAAAGTATTATTTCAAGTATTGGCTTATGTGCTTTGCCAAATTGTGACTGGTGTGATGAGTGAAGCCAGTGTTCATGTATACATGGCTCTGCAGTCTACAGAAAGCAAAGTCTCAGAAGCAGGAATGACACCCAAGGATATATATTAGTGAGTGAGAGGAATTGGATAGGGATAGAGAAAATCCTCTCAAATAACTCTGGAACTGATTGGGTCGAAGAACTATGTGGAAGAAAGGGATTGTAAGGTGTCCTTTAGGAATTTTATGTCCTTATCAAGACATCTGTCATCTAGGTATCTCCATCTTGCTTGTCTTGCTGCAGACATGCAGGCTGCAATTTTTTTTCCTTAGTTTAGCTGTATTTTTTTCCTCCTTAACTTCATATTTCCTTAAATTTGGGGTGGGATTTTTGTTGTTAATTTCAGATATCTTAAAATTAGATACCTAAGCTTTAGCTGGTCACCCTAATTTCTTTTCATGTTTAAGAGAAAGAAACATTTAGTGTCAAGAGGGACAGTCATTGCCTCCTAAGATTAGCATCTAAAATGAGTCAGGTAATTGCTTTCTGGGGTTGCCTATTTTTCACTAAAGACTGTTGGCAGCTTAGGGTGGCTAAAGTGAAATTACATGAACGCTGTTGAGAAAATATTTGTTTGCCTGTGTGTCTGTAAATGTAGGTAAGGTCTCTAATTTTAATATAAACTTTCAATGGATTAGCCTAATTTCCTAGAGGAACACATGATAATTTCTCAGATTTGTGGACACTGTAGGAGAACCTGGAGGAAAGAATCTGTGTAAGGCTCAGATGATTGTTTGCTCTTTACCTTGTTCTCAGTTTATTGCAACATCCTCTGATTTCAGCTTCTGCTTTTCTGCTGCTGCAGGAGTCCAGCTATCAGGAATAAGATCAGACACATTAAGATCAAACTGTTTCCTCCTTGATCCTCCTTCTGTGCTTAATCATAAAAGTATTTTGTTATGAGGAATGTTAAGTACAGAATTACAAAGTTATTCACTGAATCTGGAAATTGGATAACTGACTTTGGATGTCAGATCATGAACTAAAGCTAAGACTTGTAATAGCTTAGCAGGTTAAACAGGAAATCAATAGTAGACAGGCTTTTGTGGTATTTTAGAAATATCTTCATAATACAGGAGCCATAAGAAAGACTGGTAGATCCCTAGGGTTTTTTAATTCACTAGTAATGCTTCCCTTGCTTTCACATGTGAGTTTAGCACAGATTGATAATGGCATCTCTATGTGTTTTCTTACAATTTTATGTGTGAATTATTTTCATTTGATGTTTTCCCAGATTTACCTCTGAGCATCGATTTTGGGCACCCAGTGAAGTAGAGGAAGAGGTGGAAAATAAAGAAATAACAGAAATGTTAAAAACCAGGTATATAACATTTGCTGGCAAGTTTGAGCCAGTAAAACACAAATGTCGAGCACCTATGCCTGGTGGAACTCTGTGTGAAAGACAAGATCGGGTTAAGGTAGGCACCAACTTCCATAACTTCCAAGATCTGTGCTGTATGGAGAACACCTCCTTAAAATATCCATAAGATTTTATTTCACACTCTAAGTACAGCTCAGGGGAGTGGAAGAACAGTGCATTCATTGTTAATACATGCTTCATAAGGAAAACATCCTTTTGCTAAAGAAGCTGTAAACGTTTAAAGAACTCTGAAATTTTTTTTGCATTCATTGTAGGTTATTTGGATTTTATTTGTTACTGTGATTTGTGAGTACCTGGCAGTGAGGCAGGGATAGTTCTTTGCTGAAAATTTTTCATCAGAGATATATTTGATATTAACCGTTTCTAGAAACTTACATGTTTGAGGGGCAAAGAAATTTTATTTACAAATTAAATTTTATGAAAGCTAAATTCTACACAGCCTCAAATTATGAGCACTATTGAGCAGAACTGCTTTGCTTAATTACTTTGTTCTGGTATCCCTGTTCTTCCTGTATTATCTGAGATTGAAGGATCTGAATGCACTTCAGTATTTATAATGGGATATAGTATAAACAATATATGATGCAGCATTGTTGTCCTAGTTCCAGACTTGACAGGATGTGCTACCTGGTCTCTTGAAATTGAATATTTGTTTCAAAAAGAGCTGATTTCTTTGAGATTTTGAATATATTAAACACATGATGTTTATGGGATTCTTATGCTTTCTAAGGAGGACTGGGAGTCAAGTGTAGTTTTGTTGATTAGTTCCAGTTTCCAGCTTTAAGCTGTGTTGAATAAAATGTAAACATTTCCTTTTCATTCAAAAACTATGAGAGTTTTTTCTTTTCCCCCTTTCTTTCTCAAGTGCCCTTTCCATGGAAAGATAATTCCTCGGGATGACTCTGGGATTCCTGTAAATGCAGAGGACAGAGCCAGAGAAGAAAAGATGAAGTTTGAGAAGCAAGCGGCCCAGCCAGGTCTGTGTCTGCATAGCATCTTAACAAAATAAAAATAATAAAAAAACCACTAGGCAGAGGTGGAAACAGGTGTTACCTGTTTTGCTCCTAACCACATTCTCCCATTTGCATTCCTATTGATTTTAAATTACAGCTCATTTGCAGTGGTTCTTGCTTATGTGATAAATAGGGATACATGTGTAGACAGAATAAGGTTAACATTGCATTTGTGCTTTATTTCCAGTGGCTTTTGTAATGTTCCCAACCCTGCTCAGGCAGACAAGTTACAGCCTTTGTCTTAAGGAACATGTTTATCAAGGACATTTGGACCTGTTCCCTGGGAAATGCTTGACAGTAACTGTTCCCATGCTTCTGCAAAGGAGATGTCTAATCCTGGTCCCTAGCAGTTGTGATTTATGCAATATAATGATAATATTATTAGGATCATTGTGTTACCACCAGTATTGGGAGGGCGTGCTGGATTTTGTTTTTAAACAGTTGGGAATGGGCAACAAAACTATTGGCCTTGTCCCTGCATGCTGGCTGCAGCTGTGGAGGGGAAGTCTTCCCCAAGATAATTTGGGCATTTTTAGCCAATGTGAAGCTCTGGACTGGTAGGTGAGGAATGCAGGCAGTGAGCACACAGACAGGAAGACTTCCAAGGGGAATAAGAGACTTTCTTGCTATAGTACAACTGCACCCTGTTGGTGATGGACAGAAGATAGCTGGTGGACTGCAACCAGGAAGCTGCTGGCAATTGATGGACTGCAAAAGAAGATGGGAGAGAGAGATCTATCCAGCAAAGACACAGTGTATATATAATTGGAGGGGACAGCTTTTCCTTAATCTACCTTCCTCCAGTAGGTAGTTTTGTCTGGTTTGAGCTATTTATTCTAGGTGAGTGTTCTACCTTCTAATTAAATTTACCCATAGGCATTAGCATTTTGATACCCTGTACTATACTCCCTTGAAGGAGTTCTCTCTTCAGGTTTGGCTGACTTGGTGTTTGACAGTGATGCATATTATTAATGAAGTTATTGAACCTTTCATGAAACCTCTTGAGAGCCTGAGGATCAGTTACCTGTATTCATAAAGGTCTGTGTGGAATGAATGTGCATTTAAATATACAATTGACCCACCCAGTGTCCCTTAATACTTGTCTGACCATCTTTGAGTGACTGTGCTTGGTGATTACAGCACCACAGCAGTGCAGCAATTACTGAACCCCTTCTGGCATTTGCAGGAGTCAAAGTGCTACATTTGCAGGTAGTTTCCATCCCTGTCCAGGTAGAGTAAGTGCTCTAAACTGGCATCCAGCCAGCAGCAGACGCTGTTGGACTGTCCCAGGGAAACCAGGATAGGGGTGGATGTTGAATTAAAAAGGAAAGTTCCCAGCTTAGTTATGACAAACTAAAACTAGTAAATTAAACTGATAGGTGTTCTTGAAATCTCAAACTAGAAACTAATATTCTGGTATAAAAATCACTTGGGTTGAAAAATATTGATTTTTTTTTTCCTGTGAAATTGCCATTGCTTGAGGCTAGACATGGTATTTATTTTTATTACAGTGTCAGCTCGGTGTTGTTAGAGGCTTCTCACCTCTGGTCCACAAGGATGTGTCTGTTAGTCCCAAACCAGTGTTGGCATTGCTGCTTGTGTTATTGAGTGTGGTTGTTAAGCTGAGATGTCACACAAAGGTCCATCCCATCTGGCTGGGGACATAACTGCACAAGCTGTGGTACTTAATTTGGACAAAACCCTTCATGTTTCTAAAGCCATGCGAATATCAGATGTCAGTCACTAAATGCTTCTATCCACTTTCTTTTCTCCTCTGCCTCACTATTTTTATATTTGCTTTAGAGTATTTTCATCAGCTTTTAAATTTTTCTTGCTTGTTTTGAGGCTTGTGGTTTGGAGGGGTTTTTTTGTTTGGTTTTCAGTGGTTGGTTTTGGGGTTTTTTTGGTTACAAAGGTCTTGCAGCAAATCAAAGGAGTGCTGCTATGGGAACCCACTGGACAGTCAGGAACTGTTTGATTGACAACATCATTAATGATGGCAGTTTGAAAAATTTGGAAAAAAGCACTTAAATTTGGGGATCAGTTTTATGGTTAAATTGCACCAAAATTATTCTTGCATCTCCGTCCTACTGGATGGTAGATTTATTTCTGTCTTTGTGTGATTAAAGGGGCAAACAGGTATATGAAAGTCATATAGTTTGTGTGCTAATGACTGTGTTTTGACAACACTGTCATTGTTATTATGGATCATTTATTATCTTAGTACAAAATTTTAAACTCTAGCTGATGTCCACAGGAAGGTGCTTTGGGCTCTTCAGTCCTGAAACAGTGAATCAGGTGGGATTGCGCTGACCCGCTAATCTGCAGCGTTCATCCTTTTCCAATAGTTCGCACACAGGAGCAAATTAAGTGCCTATTTTTTGTGTCAACCCTGAAGAGTATCTGGTTTTTCAGCCCTTAGTGACTTGTTAACAAACAGGTATCAGGACAGGCTGGTGAAGGCAGGCCGCTGGCCACTCAGATGTGAAATAGCATCTCTTTACTAACTACAGTATTGATTCCCGCCTACCCCTGCAAACTGTGTAATTTTCTTTTCCCTGCTGCTAAACTCAGTAACAATGTATGAAGAGCTTTAGGGGCCCATCAATGCTCAAAAAGCCTGCTCTTCCCTGGCATTCTATTGATTTTTCTCAAAAGCTTTTAAATTGCTCCTTCATTTTACTCAAATGCTCATTTCATCTCTACTGGATGCCAGCATTTTTTCGTTGTGTTTAAACAATTGCTCCATTCACGGGGTTCCTAAACTGTGACGCCTTCTTATTACTGGGAGATAAACTGTTTAGACAGTTTTCCTTAATCTTGGATTAATCGTTCCTGTATCTGAATTGTGCTGTTCTGTATTCCCTCACTTCAAAAAAATAAAGAAGTCTGTGAGGTCTTATGATCTATCAAGTATATTTGTTCTGTTTCCTCCCTTTGTAAGTCTCCTGTGCAACTCTTGAACAGTTTCGTTTTCCTCATGCTTTTTGGCGTGTTGGATTTCCTTCAGTCCTTGCTTTCATGTATGATGGTAGTTTAGATCTAACCTTTCCTTGGAAAATTGCTCTGGTATTCCTTAACACCATGTTCTTAAGTGAGGACATTGCCTCTGACCTTCCTGAAATGTTGTTAGCAGTGTTTGTCACACTCAGTGACCATCTTGGTGTACAAATGAAGTTGTATAATCCTTTAGGACTGTTTATTTTTCTGTATTTACAAAGATGTTATTTATGTAAGAGGAATAGACATTTGGTGTTACAATTTCTGCAGGCAAGAAAGGCTGACTGACATAAGGGAAACTATTCCAAATGACTGGCAATTACTGTTGTTAAAATGCAGATTTCTGGCATTTCTGCTGAGTTTGGACCATGTTCTTTTTGAAGTTGTACTTCCTACAATTTTTTTCCAGCCCATGTGCTCAGAGTCTTTACAATGAAATGAAATTTTTCTAAATTTCCCCTTGGCAGACGTTCATCCTCCAGCCACTTTTTTACTTTGTGCTACTTTGTTCTGATACACAAGACTATGCTGAAGGTGAAAAACTGTGGCTTCCTCACACAGTCCACAGTCAAAATTGTTCATGCTTTTTCCTCTGGTGGCATAGGATAAGAATCCACTTACAGTGTACGGCTGGATTCTGAAGCATTAGGGTTTGGAAAAAGTGTAAAACAAGATTTTGTTTAGATAAATTAACTTATGCCATTGTCAAGAGAAGAAAGTTGATTTAGATAATTAAACTGAGGCAATGTGGGATACTTAGAAAGTACTGTTTTTTTCAGATGCAAAATGAGTGTCATGGCAACAGAATGATGTTGTCCTACTCAAGAATTTTGTGTAGATGTCAGGTACGAGTTCATGTTTTAAAGTAAATATCATTGGTGAAAAGAATTCACAATGTTGTCAGCCCTACTCTGCTCAAAGTTGATATATTCCATTTTTTTTAGGTTTGTGCGGAATTTATTTCTGCAGATAAGTTCCTCAGCTACACTGTTGGCATTTTCATTTCTAAATAATAATCACTGTGTTTATTCACCTCTCCTACATGGAATAGTTTCTTTGGAACTTTGCTACTGTGCTACTGAAAAAACTTAAGTCTTCCTACAGGACAGTTTTATCCACAGCAGCTGCTAATACATACTAACCCAGACTGGCAGGGCTTCTTCATCAAGATCTGTCACTTTGGGAAACTGCTTTCTCCTCCCCTTCCTTTGTGTGTGCCACGTAGGTCACAGTGGCTCTGCCCTCACCCATTGGTGACAAGAACCTCTTCCTTAGGGGACTGCAAATCCAAAGTTCATGTTTTGTCTTTTGAACAGAGTGGCGAGATCCAGAATTCATGAGAGAAGTTGAAGCTGCTACAGGACTGGATCTTGGTTCCTCTAAAAGTAATGGAAAAGGACAGAAAAAGAAAGGGAAGAAGCAAAAATATCCAAATCTGACAGACCTGAAGCAACAGGCTAACACTTCTCGTTCCCGGCTTGAGAGGAAAGTCTTCAATAAGTAAGATACTTCCATTCTCTAAAGCCTGTTAAATTACTGTTTCTGTTTGATTCAACAGTACTTTCTGTTTCTACATGAACCTGCACTTACTAAACAGCTTTTTTGGCTAACTGCAAGCAAGAATGTCTTCCATATATCTGGAGGGTAAAAAATAGCAGGTACTGACAACCAAGGTTATTTTTTTGAGAGTGATTTTCAGCTAATTTGCAAAATTTCCCTATGAAAGACTTTTTTCATCCTGTCTCAATTTTTTAAAAACTTTAATTGCTGGATTGGCTTCTCTGGATGATCATTTATTAGTCAGGCACAGCAGCTCAGGTGGATGTGGGAACCTGCCAGCCACTCCCAAATGGGCTTTAGAACATACAGTAGCTCCATCTGTCCGCTATTAACATCATTTCTGATGCCTGTTCTTGCTTAGATGTGGCTACAACATAAATTGGCCTAAGCATGCTCAGGTCTTTATCAAATGGGAAGCAGCTGCAGCTATTTAAAGAGTTTCACATGTCAAAAATGAAGTAGTCAAAGGAAAGTAAAGGTGTCAAATCAAACAAATAAAAATTACTATTGTAAAATCATTAATGGTGGGTTATTCTCTAAGCATACTGGATGAGTTAAACAGCATACAGGACACAATATTTGTTTAAACTCAATTTTCCCTTCTATGATATACTGGTTATAATAACAAAGCCTAATCCACGTTGCTTTTGGTTATGGAAATAGCACATTTTCTGTGAAATTCTCACATCACCTGGTCTTAGTTAGAAGTCAGAGACACACCATTCTAATGATTAGAATTTCATATCATGGTTTACTGAGGTTTGTGTTAATGATTTTGTGCATGTGTTAGTGCCAGGCATAGGGAATCAAACCTGTCAAGTTTTTAATAGGTTTCATGCTTTGCAGCACTAAACTAGATGATAACCTTGGCTCCTTATAACAACCCCAAATTACTTGAAATGTATAGGTGATAAACCCAGGCCCTAGTCTGCCAATAAAGCTAAGTGAAATTGCACACAGATCATCAAAGTGGGATCTCATTTCATTTACAGTATCACACAATCCACTGGTGCTAATGTAAAACCTACATGACATGAAAGTGTCAAGGCCACTCTGCACTGCTAAAGGCTCACTTTTCTCCTACCAATTAGGTAATATTTGAGGTGCAAAACCATGACCACATTTTCCTTACTCTGGTAACTTTATTGGCAAAATTTTGTTAAAAGTATACCTCTTTCAGGGTGTTTTTTCAGAATGTTGGTTTTCATTGCAGTTGCTGCTGAGAAAATCTTTAATGCCACCATTCAGAGCGTTATTAAGAAGAAACCTCTGTTTTCAGATGTTTCAAAATGGCTTTGGAAATGAAGCCATTACAGAGAAGAGTTACCAAACCAGAAGTCAGCTTGTTTCTTAGAGATAACCCTGGAAGCAGAGCTGGAATAGTGTTTAGGGGCTGATCCTGAAACAGGCTGGGGGACACTGGCCAGGTGCATGTCTTATCTTCATTTTCCTGCACAGCTTGAAATATCCAGAATTGATAAAGGCAGACTGTGACAATGTGGAGTCTTAACAGCACAGGCCTTGAAACCATCTACTTGTGTGATGGAACTTGTCAAACTTGCAGAAATCAAAGGACACATCAGTCAGTGCCCTGTTTTTGAATGGGACACAGTCCCTCAAACCAAGCCTGTAGCTGCTCTACCTCCCACGTCAGCAGAGCAGGCAGGTGCTTACCTGGAGATGTGTTAGGAGATGACACCCTTCACAGGCAGGGTGACAGCTGAGAACACCTGCAACATCGGCCTCAGATAGCTGAGCTTTTATGCCAGAGGCATCTAAAGTAACCAGTAAAAACTGGAACTTCAGAATCCAGTGAGGAACAAAGTTCCTGAGGCAGGGTGCCCTCAGCTCTGCACAGCAGCTGCTTTAAGTTTCTGGGGGGACAGATACTCACAACAGAACATTCCCCTGACTGCTTCTGCTGCTTCCTACTCCTCTGGATTTGTGAGCCCATTCCTCTGCCTTACCAGCTGGAGGATATAGGGGCCTGCTCTCTGCCTTTTATGACAGTCTCCCACTCCTGTTCATGCTGTCTAGGCATCATTTTCCTCACCCTCAAAATCTTAGCTGTGTGATCTTTACTCAGAAGTTTGTGGAGGGGAAAAAGAGTGGAGGTGTCTTAATTACCACCTCAAAATCACTGCAGACCCTCCCTAGAGAAATCTCTGGGCACATCATTGCTGGGAGGAAGCAGTGGCAGCCAATAGAGCAGCAACAGGGAGGCAGACAGGCCCTCACTGGATTTGGGAGCACCAGAAAGCTTAACAGCTCTGAAGTTCATTCCCTCACTTCCTTTTTGAACCTGAAGAATGTTCCAGAGCCTTCTTTAAATACAGCAGGAGATGGAGAGGGCTGAGGTGCTTGCCCACTGCAAGGCAGCAGATCACATTTCCATGATGTATGAATGGGATGCTGGACATACTGTCCTGCTACACTCTGAGCACTTCTGCAGCAGAAGTGTAGAGATACACAATAATCTCTGGTGTCTTCCTAAACTAGAGCTGTTCTTGTGGATTAATAGCTGCTGCTGCTCAGGAATGGGGATGGTGCTGGTGTGAGCAAAAGAGTCTAACTCAGCCCACATCTGATGAAACAGAGTTTTAGTAACCTGTGGAAATTGCTAAATGAGTTCACGTGGAGTAAACAGCAAACCCTTCTCTCACAAAAACATTCTGGATTGAGGGTTAGATTTCATAAGGGGTTCTGAGTATTAATTTTTTAAGATCTCATTAGATGCTTTTAGGTTTTTTTTCCCTGAGAGCACTTAGGTACTTTTGAAAATCAAACCTGCTCCATATGGCTCTAAGAAATAATGCTGGGAGGGTGGAATACACAGCCATTAAACTGAAAGACTTGAATTTGTTTACTCCTGTTAATAAAATCATTGCTGAATTAAACTATTTATATTGCTGCAGCTAATTTAGTTAACAAGACAAATTTGTTCAGCCTCATCAATGCCATGCTCAGAGCCTGGTACTGATTAATCAAATTCCCCAGCATTCATAAACATTCTCTGAGATTGAGTAGATTCAACAGAACTGGTATTATTGTTTTGTTTCTCTTGCAGAGGTGCCATGAAACGCGTCGTGAAAGCCATGAACCGGATGGACCAAAGGAAGCACGAGAAGTTTGCCAACCAGTTTAACTATGCACTGAATTAAATGCTTAATCACCTCTGCCCTTCTTTATTACAAGAGTGCAACTGCAAAACCCTTAATCAAAGATAGTTGTATTTACACTACAGTACTTTGCTAGGCACATTTTTACAGGTGTCATTTTAAAATTGCTTCTAAGTTTAACTTATTTGATAATGAATACCAATTTTGGAAAAGATGTGGTGGTGTGGAATTGAATGCATTTAAGAAGTCAATAATTATTTGAAATATACACAAAATAGAGATGTTTTATGACTTGTACATAATTTGGGTAAACTGTTCGGGTTTTGGGGCTTGGTTCTTTTCCTTCCTAAGCGACTCATGTAATTTATACCTCCTTTGACAACACATGTGTTCAATTTTCCACTTTCATACCTTCAGGGAAAAAAGATACCTTGAAAACAATTTGATTGCTGCCAGGGATGGCAATGCACAGAGCATTTTCTCAGCCTACTACTGTACAAAGTGAGCCACATCAAGCAGCACAGCAGCTCCTGCAGCACCTCTACAAGCACCTTGGCACACAGTAAAAAAGTCCAAATCAACTGATGCCTTCAGATGATGAATGGAGTAGAGTTTGATTTCTGCAAACTGAATTCCAGGAGCTGAGTCAATCTTGGTAGCTGTGGCACAGATGGAAGAGCTGCAGTGGCAGAGATCATCCTGGCCTGTTTCTTGTCTTCCCAAGATGGTATCCCAGAACTGCTCCTGGACAGCACATTGCAAACATCTGTAGATGTACACAGAATGTGCTCCAGTTTAACTGGTGTCAAAAAAGCTCTCCAGTATGAAGTGAAAATAAGTGGGTTAAAAAAAAAAAAATCACTCAGGTGGCATAAGTGAACTACCTGGCTTGTATCAGATGAAATTACATCAGGCTGAAGCCCCAGAATATGTCTAAGGACCCAGATATAAACACAAGCATTTGGAATCTTTTAACTCCAGAGAGTTAATGTGCAGCTGGATCCACTGTGAGTTGTAGTTCTTGGCTGGGTACTTAAACAAATCTCCCAAACTTGTTTGCTGGCTATAGTCAAGCTTAAGGAGAGAGAATGAAACAGTGAGCAGTTGTGCTTTTGCAACATTTCATACAGCTTTATGGGTAAAGAAATCTAGAGAATCAGGAGGGTGGTGGTTGAAAATCAATTTCAAAGTGACCTGCAAAAGTCTCCGATAAAATACTCATTACGAAGTATAATGGGTTCTCTGTAGCATGAGCTTAGTTACTCACCTGTTGGAGGTGTTCTCTCATGTGTAAGGAAACTAAGAATTAAAAAAATTAGGAAAATTTTAACAACTTCAGTGTAGCTTCTGAACACCTCAGACAAAAGCTAATTTACGGTTCTGCCAAATACTTTCTGACTTGCACAAGTACTGCATAGAAAGCAATTAATGCTGATTTCCAATAATTTATCTTGCCTTGCAAGAGCTCTGTAATTTGGAAGACACATTTTGTTCTTCAACACAGGTTGATATACTTCTGAAATACTGAAAATAAAACAATTAAGAGCCAGAATTTGAAGTAATAGCTACTGACTGCACTGGAAAGTAAAGCCACCTCTACTATCAGTCTTGCTAATGTGGCAGTGAAGATTTCAGGTGAAAATGTGGATAAGGGCTAACCAGGTTCATCACCAAGTCAGTTGAATCAGCTGTTAAACTGATTTGATTTCTTACTAAGGACAAAGTCACACACACCAAAAAGATAGAAAACACACCAAACTCCACCACCCCACACACATTACAATGTGATAGTAATCATTGGATGCTGGGATTCCCAGACAGTCCAAACTTAACTGACTCTTGGTGATTAACATTCAAAGAGCCAAAAAGGTCAATTGTGCCACTATTCCAGACATTCCTGAGCCTGCACAGGCTGAAGGTCTTAATTTATAAGACATGCTTTTTCCCTGTAAGAAGAACAGGGAATCTATACTGTGCAGTGACACTTAGCCCTCCTTTGCTGGGGCCATGAAATGCCAGCACTACAAAGTCCCCAGCAAGCAGTAGATGCACTTTGGAGTTCCCATTGTGAGCCTTTAATAAAGATCCCAAAGACCAAGATTGGGAAAGGAAATGGAGAAATATAAGGGGGGAAAAAAATAATAAAGTGTGATTAGTCAGTAGTCAGTTATGTTCCACTGTGAGCAACCTGGTATAGTGGAAGTGCCCCTGGTAGAGGGGCTGGAAATAGATGGTCTTTAAGGTCCCTCCTAACCCAAACCATGCTGTGATTCTAATGATGCTACTCAGTCACATCAGTTCTAGAATTACCAACTGAAACTTCCTGTCTGGACCCAATTGTCCAATCTGGTATTTAAACCTGCTCCTATCACATGATCTGTGTGCTTTCCCCATTTATTAAAAGCATGAGTGCTTGGGAAAAAAAAAAAAAAAAAAAGGCATCTTCCTGGAGTTTGGGGAGCTTTCTCTTTTTCCTGAGTTTATCTGTAGCTGTGCTGGAAGACTTTAAAAAGGCATCTCTCTCCAAAGATCCAGTATACCTTCACTAAATAGAAATCTACTTTTTTGATACATTACACTTTTTGTGGGCCAGTTTACTTACAGCAGTTTACAAATGTGAGGTCCTAGGCTCACTGGTTCAAATGTTGCTCAACTGTCCCTGTGACATTCCTACTGGAACTTTTCTATTCCTGTCCTCAGGGCTTCTGGGGAAAAAAAATAAATACAGGTATCGTTCACATAATCTCTGTGTGTGGTTATTTCTTTATAACTCACTCCAACACCTTTGGAGTTATACTTCTTACTGGGGACGCTGTGTATGATTTCCAGGTACCTAAACACCTTGAGGTGATTTGGCCCTTAGAGGGTTGTTAAGGTGAATAGTTGTAATACAGGTTGAATATTGTGTGTCTGAAGGGACTCTGAGCTGAAGTGAGCTGTGCTGGTGCATCTAAATCATCCTTTTTCAACCAGGGTTATCTCAGTGGGAAAAAAAGAGACCTGTAAGCAGACTTCTCCATGGTTACTCTTACCTGAGCACACGGTTACACCTGGGGAGTAAAAGCCTGGAAGGAAAAAAGACCATAGCATGTAAGGTCTGGCACTCAAATACGAAGCACTTAGTGACATAAATGAGCTTGGACTTTGTGAGCAGGGCTCCTGAATGAAAGCCATCCTCCAGCACATCCCCTCCGAGGTTTCTGGGGCAGGGAGATGGGCCTCTACTCATCTTTTGCACGATGCCTTGTGACTACATTTTCTCCAATCTCACTTTAGGCTTGGCTTTATCAACCTGGGCATGGCTGAAAGTCTCTATTAGAAAACTGTAACACAGAAAGGTCCTAGAAATCATGGTTAAAATATTTACCTGTTGGGAGTTTTTTTATTGGTAAGCAAAGCATACAAATGGGATTTGCAAGCAGTTCTGCATGGACAGTAGATCGTGGCACACAGAACAGTTAGCACATTGGGAAAAGGCTTCAGTTAATCAAAGCGGGCATTATTGGGGAAAAAAAAAGAAGAAACCAACTTTGTTTTGTGGAAAACAAAAAGTAAACCGGTTCCATTTAAAGTGGCGGTGGAAACGGGTGATACGGGTGTTAGCAGTTCTAAGGAGCCTGTAGGCAGCAGCAGGAGGTGCTGAGTCCCAGGAGCGCAGCTCAGCTCAGCTCGGCAGCTCGGGTGTCGCAGTGCACGGCAGAGGCAGATGGCCGCCTGGTGGCCTCCCGCACTGCCGCTGCGTGCGGGGCTCATCCGGTGCTGCTCGACACATCGGTGCTTCTACTCGGAGCTGGTGTGAGTGTCTCCGCAGGTTATGCGCCAGAAAAGGTAAGGATGGTACAGCAGCACTTAAGTGATGAGAAGCGGCCATTTACAGCCGCGCCTTTTGGAATGCCTCACACCCCCCCGAGCTCGCACCTGCAGCGAAGTCGCCGGTTTTGAATAGGCAGCGGCAATCGTGATGCACTTGCCAGCTCTCCTGCTGGAGCACACGTTCAGGAGGTGGAGTCCAGGTCCTTTCCCAGCCTCAGAGGTGACAGTCCTGTGTCCTGGCTCAGGGGACAGCCCAAGCCACCGGCAACTAAAATGCAGGAGAGCTGGTGGGAGACAGCTCACGTCACCTGTTTCCTGGAATTGAACCACTGTGGAGCTAAAACTGCTTCATGTGGGAAACTAGACAGAGTAAAAGATCCCTGCAGATTACAGTCCCCAGACTGGGGCAAGGGAGGGCTGGATCTGCATGCTTACTCCCTAGACACCTGCCAGGAAAGCCACCACTGAACCTCAAGGACTCAGGAGAGAGCTTCCTCACAGATACCCTCACCAGCCAGATCAGCCCTCAGGACCTCACAGACCCCAAAGCCAGAGGGAAAGGTGTCACTCTGCTAACTTCTGCACAGCAGTTTCTCCAAATGTCTGTTCTAGAAGGCTCTGGGACAGCTGCATTTAAATATACCCAAAACAGATAACAGCATTCTGCTCCTGGGTGAAAATAACACTTAAATTTGTATCTGCAAACAATCAAGCCTCACACCAAGTAGTGCCCAAGGAAGTGCCCAAGCACCAAGGATGGTGCTGGGAGTAGAGGGAAGTTATTCCATAGCCAGGTGAGAAAGAAAAAAAACCAGAGAAACTCAAGATTTCAAGGAGAGGTGAGCCAGGAGCTGAAGGTGAAGATCAGGGCAATGTCCTTCCTGAAAAGGGCACCATCACACACCCCTAAACAAGAAAACAATCTTGGCAATAGGAGCAGAGTCAGCCACCAGTTACCTGAAGGTCCACTGAGATAAAAGGCAGGTCTGGAGCCAAGTCAGCAAGGAGAGGACAGGGTGAAAGTCAGCTACAAAGCCAAACACAGCCTGGGCAAGAGACCCCGCCGAAATGCAACAACCCTGCAGCTAGCTGGAGGTTTCAGGGGGAGGCTCCTGGGGCAGTGTCTCCCAGCTTTGCTGTTTTCATGGCAGCCTGAGCCAAGGTGCTGCAGGTGTGCCACATCAGGGCACAGCTTGGGCACCTGCTGGAGTGTGGGATGGGGACACCAGGAGGTTTACAAAGGTGGTGAGAGGGTAATGAGAGAAATTAGGTCCTGCTGGTACATTCAGAGCCCTCGGAGCATGCCTCTTACTGGATGTGGTAATGGTCCTATTACAAAATCCTCCACAGAAATTGAAGGAATTAAGAAAGAGGGGAAAGCCTCAAAGCAGCAGCCTAGATCAGAGCAGTCTGAAGCCTCCCCATCCAGCAGCACCTCCCCACCCCTCCAGCTGGGAGAGATGCTAAAGATCCCAGAACTTAGCACATCCCCTAGAAAGCACATGTGGCTGAGAGCCTGGGCTGCCTGGCAGCTGGACAATTTGTGACCCATGGGATAAAGTAGTTCTTCCAGGCGTGGGAGTCAGATCCTGCCCCTGAAGGAAAGGAAGGGGAAAGATCCCTTAATTACTCATGTTTCTGAGTTGATGCTTTTCCTCCTCTTCAAAGCTGGTTGAGTGCAGGAAGAAGAGGGTTCATGTCCTTGCTGAGCCTTTCCTATCAGCTGGGTCTGGGGAATAGGGAGCCTAGAGGCTGTGCCAGCTCAGGGGAGTGGTGGGGGAGCAGCTCTGCCACGCTGGGAGGAGGACGTGGGGTGTTTGTGCTGGTGTCAGGCGGCACCAGAGCCTGGGCAAACTGAGCTAGGCTTATGTCAGCACAGTCTGTTTCTCCATCTCTAAATGTCTGTGACTGAAATACTATCATTTGGATTTCTGGGTAGATTTCCCCTTGCTTTTCTCTCTGCCAGTGCCCTGAGCAAAAACCCAGCTCTCCTGTGCCAAGTGCCCGTATGTTTTTCCATTATCATGAGGAATTCTCTCTGTTAAGGGGTGAAGGAAAATCTTATTAAATTTTTTTTAAATGTGGTGCTAATTAGTTTGGATGTAATGAGCAGCATTAGGCTTCTGGTTGCTTTGAAAGGGGTTGTTGAATAACCATTTCTGCCGACATTCCAATTTGCATAATGACAAGGTGTTGGCATTGCATCCACCATTAATTTGCTGTATTTATAATGCCATTATGGAGCCACTCTTATCCTCATGCACTGTAAAAGGTATATGAAAATATAATGTATGATCCTGCTTGTTTGGAAATTGCTTTTGGATATCTTTGAATTTTTGTAGTAGTATTTTTGGCAGCTGAAGGCTAACAGCACCACCAGGAGAGTCTGCCACACGGTTTCACTCGGGCAGAAATTAAATGCTGCTTCCACCTGTGCACGAGTGTTTATTTTCCCCAGTGCTGGAGCAGAAGCAGCAGAGGTGAGTGTGATCAGGTGTGCTGCAGAGCATGCTCAAGGCAAACACCGTATTTCACTCCAAATCACCCCTACAAGGCATAGGGCTGGTGCTTGAAGTCCCAAAGAGCATCCTTAATCACAACTCTCAAAACATTTAACAGGTCACGGAGAGTGCAGCTTGGTGCTGTGAACTCTCGGTCAACACAAGGGGTTGGAGGAGCCCAAGCAGCAGCTTATTCAAACGCTCTCTTCCTGCACTCTTCCTGCCCTCCTGCAGGCTCTGGGAACCAAGGAACAGGAAATAAACTTGTCACTCTACCTGTGTTACAGTGAAAAGGTGGGAAAGAGTTCCTGTATGTGCAGGATGAGTTCTTGTACGTGTGTGGTTACAGAGGGGAAATAAAAATACCAAGAAAGAAAAAGAGCAATAATTGATTTACTTGTACTAAGTTTAGTAGAATTATTTTGCTTCTCTTGAAGAAGCAGCAGTTTATCGAGGGAGTGAATATTTGCAGTGTAAACCATCACCCCACATAAATGTTACTGTGACAGTATTTCGGTTCTTTGCTGTGGTTTCATCTCTCCATTGTCACTGTAAAATGTTTCTGGTTTGGGTCATTGCAGAGAAGAAAATTTAGAAGATGTATTATAAAATAAAGTCTATCATTTTGGGTGGACCTGGCTGGTTTTAGCTATCTGAACATGTGTCACATCATGAGAATTAATTAGTAAATCATATACAGATATTGCTTGACCCTGCAATTTTATGTTCTGGCTATGCTCTGGTTTCTGACTGCTTCTCTACCCATACAGGGTGCATCCAGAAGATTTCCAGCATCAACAGGATTTCTGCTGAGTGGGCACATAGCTGTAGCTTTCCAAGGCTGTGATAACCCTTTTTAAAGCTTATTCTGTATGATGAATTCACATCTCTGCCAGCCAGCATCAGGAAAGGAGAAAGAGCTCTTCCTGTCAGGGCTATTTTCATTGTGACAGTCCTCATTCTGTCCACCTGAGATGTCTGTTTAACGTGAGCTTGTGGCACAGAACATGAGTGTGTGAGCAAGAGGGAAAGAACTAAACAACCCCACCACATAGAGAAGAATGTGCTTTATGTAAACCATTTATGTAAGCCCACTTTGAGCCACAAACTGATTTGGATCCTCTTTGTTTACTTTCCTGTCCCCTTCATCTGCACTGCTTCTCTGTTCTCTGCCTTGATTTACCTCCCAGAGTCTGGAAAATCTTCCAATATCAGAAAAAAAATTCCTTCTTTTATTTACTCTTAAGAAAGGACCTACAACAACTGTATTTACTTGGTTATCTCTGAGACAGAACCTGAAGACCAGAAATGCCCAGACATTGTAAAATAACTTTCCTTTGAGTATTTAAATTCTATTGTTTGAGCGGAATTATTTTGTCCTATAATACAGGAATTAATGGATATTTGTTAATACAGCAGACTACAAGCAGACATCATGGTGTATTTTTGGGAAATGGATATAAGTTTATACAGACAAAGCTTTTTTTTAACGTTCCACACGTGTAGTATAAGACTAGAAACATATAACATGACTGAGTTCAGTCTGAAACAGAAGGTCTGAAATACACGTCAAAAACTGCTAAGAATTTAAAAAAGTAACTCACTGCACCCTGCTCAAGTGGAAACAACACAAAGAATTTTTGCAAGTGATAGGACAAAACTGGTTTGCAACGACTTTGTGTAAAATCATTGACTGCTGAGTGAAATCAATGACACAAAATATTTCTAAATATTTTAAGTTCTCTCTCAATTGTTTAGATCTGTCTGTATTTATGCGATTTTTTTCTGTTGTTTTGATTATAAGACATTTTACTGAACAACTGAAACTTGTTCCCTACAAGCTGAAGAATATGAAGTAAAATAGATGAAGTTCCTTTTTTTACCCCCATTCATTCACTGAGTGAACAATAGTAAAATGCAATTAATATCTGAATCTTTTCTTACTAATGCAGGTTTGCACTCTTGGATTTAGCATATATTTAATGGGAATTAATCCAAAAACATGCAGATGCCCCAGATCATCTCTGGTATGTGCCAAAGATGTCACTTGAACACTTTGGATCAGGCTCTGAATGTGCTGCTCAGTCTGTCAGAGCTGAGACTCTGTCCTCTGGCAAATGCTTTGCTCAATGTCCCCTCGGATATGTTCTGTGTTCTGAATCCCCTAAGGCTAAGTTTTATGAAGGAATAAAAAAGTAATTAAAAATAATTTGACTGGCAGAATGAACTGGACAAAACACCTCCTGCCTGTGTCATAACCATCATCCCCTCAGTCAGTATGTGCTACTTGCTCTGTCCCAGAGCTCGTTGGTGATTCCTGGAGAATGAGCTCCCAGAACCCTGTGCCGCAGCAAGGGGCGTGGTGTGCAGGGCAGCAGGGACATGGGACAGGCACCACATGGGAACTGGCTTTTGGGCCTTGCTGGAGGTCACTGGGGGAGCTCTGGGAGCTTTCTGTGACTACCTAAGGGGACAGCCTCAAATGCCGCATCAAGCCCTGTTTGACTCTCCTGCAGAGCCAGTGTCAGCGGGCAGGAGCACTGGGGATGGAGTTGGGAGGTGCAGGCAGGTGAGAGCATTTGGCTTTAGCACGCCAGGGGCAGAGCGTTCACACCTGAGCTGTGAATCGACATCACTCAGCAGCTGCCCTGCGTCGGCACCATCACGCTTCTGGCTGTCAGGTTTACACCCACACACTCCGATCCAACACCACCAGCCAGCTGCAGTTTTGGTCCACGGAGCATTATTTGAGTTGGCTCTTTGGTGGTGGTGCTCCAAATGCCCTCTGGACACAGGCAGTACCTGGGAGCAGAGTGTAAATCATGCCCTACACCACTGCAGGTGCTGCACGCTGAGGAAGACACACACTAGAGTTGAGGCTGTGCAGTTTTGATCTAGAATTTTATGATCTCAGACTCTGGATGCAGCACTGGAGCAAGGGTTATCAATAACTTCCTAAACTATGCTGAGAAAGATACCTGCAGCTCTGTTTTCAGCACTGCCATAAAATGTGAGAAGCCTTGTTAAATCGCATTTAATGACTGGGAATCTCAGGCTAACTGACTCCTTCATCCAGCAGCCGTGAGTAATAATACTCACATGAGCAGGTTTCACTGGCAGGACGCTGACTGGCCTGGAGAAGGGGAATCAGGCACTCAGGCGCTCTGGGTAGCTCCTGTTGAAGCCAAATTATTTTCCACTGGCAGGGAACTGCTTGGAGCTGCCGGAGTGCAGACGGGGGTTGAATTATCTCTTTATTCAGGCGCGTCATGCCTCACCTGAGCCAGCAGTTTGGCTGCTAGTGGCACTTACTCAAACCTGGTGCACAACGGCATAGTGTGAGAGAATCCCTGAGCGCCTGTTTCCCAGTTTAGCTGGTTTTCATCTACCAGTAAGAGCTGTGCAGAGCAGTACTCCAAGCATTACTACTTGCCATGTTTTTCCCCTGAAAATTTACTTCGGAACACCTTTCGCCGCAAAAGCTCTTATTCTCAGGAATGCAAATGAGTCTGGTCAGAGACTTCTGGTGCTCGTACGTTTCTGCAGGCGGGGCACTGAGAACCCGGAGCGCCCCGCGTTCCCTGGAGCATCCCGCTCCTGCCCGCGGCTCCCGCAGGCAGCGTGGAGCCGGCTCCGCGGCCCCTTGCCTCCAAGAAGGGCGGCAGATTTTATTTCCGCGGGAGGGCTGAAGCGTCTGATTCCACTCCAGAGCGGGTGTGAGGGGTGGGATGCGGCCCTGCGCAGCCCCAGATGGGAGCCAGGCTGGGGCGTCGGGAGGGGGCAGGGGACAGGAGCAGAGCGGGGAGCGAAGCCCGGCAGCCCGGGGACCCCCGGCACCTGCCCGGGTAGCGATGCGGAGGCGGGGCCGACAGGAAGGGGATGCTCTGCTACCCAAAAATCCCTCCGGAAAATACCGGTTTCTTAAAATTGACCTCGAGGGGAAAAAAACCAACCAAACAAAAAACACCAAAAAAAAATCACCACCAAAAATTAGTGGAAAATGAAAGCCCTTCCCGGCGAGCTTTGGAGTCAAGCCGGGAGTGGGGAAACCGGGTGACAGCTGGGAGATGCTGGGACGGCGGAGCCACCCAAGGGTGCGTCCAGGGGAGCACCTCGGGGTGCTCACGGCGGTTATAGACTTTTTCTTTGAAAGTAAAACAAAAAAAATTATAAAAGACCAACTTTGATACGAATTTAAAAGTAATCAACGGAACGGCGATGAAAAGATTATTTTATTTATAAAGTTGTGGAATCTGAATGAAAGAGCCGATTTATTAAATTTACATAAATCCAAAATATCGGACTTCCCATCAGTGGAAACATGGCAGAGATGTCGGATTCCCTCTATATATGATATTAATTTTTTGTCCGTAATATTGCACAAATCGGCAAAGCCAATTAAGAAAATACAAACAAGGAAATTAAGAAGGGAAATACCCTCCCTCGTACAAGAAAAATAAAGTCTGTTTGCGTATGAGAAATACGCTCTCAGAGTAAACTAAAAGAAAAAAAGGTGTTGCAAGACATCCCTCCGAGCGTCTCATGAGGCAGGCGTTTTCCAGAGGAAACTTGTCTTACAAAGATTCACCCGAAAACCAGGGACTCGCCACTACGGAAAGCGCCGTTTCTTTAGAGTTTATTGATTGATTTAAAGTGTTTAGCAAACAAAGTGCTCTCTTTATCACCTCTTGCTCATTACTCCCTCGTCTTATACATTAATTATAAAGTTAAAACTTTTTTTTTTTTTTTGTAACAACCAGAAATATACAGAAATGATTAACGTAAAAAACCAGCCCTGCGCCCCAGGAGCCACCCTCGCCGCCCCTTCCCGGGCGGGATTCCCGGCCCCGCTCGGGGGTCGATGGACAGTGACGTTTGTAAAAAATATCGCTCGTCACCGTGAGGTCACGGGAGGGAGCGGCGCGGCTTTGCTTCTGCAGTGTCGAGGGACAGGACCGAGAGTTCTCCGTTTTACCCTGAGAGTCAAATGGGTACATAATCTTTTTTTTTTTTCTTCTTTTAAAGTCTTTCGCTAGTGGCCAGACCGGAATAAAAACAAAGATAAATAATATTAATAATAATTATTAAATTAATTAAACCCACATAGCAACGAGGGACGGTGAAATAAAAATACAGGTAACGATGATTTACATCTACTTGTATGTACACGGGGGAGGGAGGCCTCTCCTCCTCCTTCCCTCAGCAGCGCAGTCCGGACACATCGCGTACAAAAAGGGTCGTAGAAAGGCCCGAGGGCGGGGGAGCCTCCCGCAGGGTCCCGGGAGCCTCTGGCCGCTCCTTTCATCCCCCCGGTGTGGGTCGCAGGAGCACGGGGCTGTCCCTTTCCCCCGGTGTCGTGCGGTGAGCGGCGCCCGGGGCCCGGCCGGGTGACCCTCGGAGGAGCGGCGGGCACAGCGGGAAGGACCCCGCGCCGAGGAGGAGGAGGAGGAGGAAGGAGCTTCGGGCTTATAGGTGCGGGGTGTAGAAAGCCGGAGCGCCGTAAGTCTGGGAGCCCAGGACGAAGGGCGAGAGCACGGCGGGGCTGGGCAGGAAGGGCAGCTGGGCAGCGCAGACCAGCCCTCCGGCCGGGTGCCCGGCGTAGCTGCCGGGGCCGTGCATGGAGAGCGGGGTGCCCATGGGCGGCGAGTGGCTGAGCGGGCTGAGCCCCCCCGGCAGGGCCCCG
>VXBQ01016534.1:17500-33291 GCA_013400175.1 Phainopepla nitens | reverse complement strand
CCCCTCCCCAAGCTAAAATCAGGGAATTAATTAACTCTACCCACGAAGGCAAATGATTTAGGAAGAAAAAAAGATTCTGAAGCAGATCTCGCCCTCTATCAATGCGGTGTCAGGTCCTCATAGTAGAAGATTTAAAAGCCCTGGGGATTCCAGGTTAGAGTAGTAATGAGCTTAATTGAGGTTAATGCTTCCTGCACAGCTCCTTGATTATTAAATTAATATTATCACACACATGAATCATAATTAGAAGTTTAAATAATGCTCTAGGGGAATCCTCGGAGGATCTATTAAACAGTTCCCTTCCCTCTCTGCGGCTCCCTCCCAGCCCCGCGGCAGCCCGAGGGCAGCCCCGGGGGCGGCTGAGGATGGGCGCTGCTGCAGGGGGGCGGAGCGGGGGATGCCCCCGAGTGTCACCGCGGGCACAGAGACAGGGGCAGCGCACTCCCCGGCCCTCCTCACCCTCCAGGCCTCAGCCCGGTGGATCCCGGCTTAGCCAGCCGCTCCTCCCCGCCCCCCCGCCTCCTAATTTGGGCGCTTATCTCCCAGCACCCGGGAGTTTATATAAAATACTAATAAAGTGCCTTGTTGTCACTTATCGCGGCTGGGATCGGCTCTGCAGGGGCTTTTTCACACACCTGGCGAAAGCCGATCCGTTTTGCTGGCAGGAGGCTGGAGGTGCCGCCAAGAGCATCCCCGGGGTGCGGGGCAGGGAGGGGGGACGAGCGGGGAGATCCGCCCGTCTTGCCCCGGCACCGACCCCCGCTCCCCGGCCCGCAGCTCGGGCCCTGGCACGGCCGGGACACGCTGGGAAGCAGCCGAGGGTGCTGGAGCTGTTCTTTCCCGGCTGGGGGAGCGCCCCCGATCCTGCCCCCATCTCCCGAGCCGGCTGCTGCAGCACCGCGGACTCACACGTGCCGAGAGGACAAGCGGCTCGATTACCATCAGTATTATTTAATGTTATTTTTATTATTACTACTATTATTTCTAAGGGGAGATTGAAAAAGGGGGAGAAGCGGCGGTGGAGGGGGCGAACACAGCCCCTGTGCATCGTGGGGGCTGTACATGTAAAGGGGAAAATAAAATAAAAGAGAAATCAGATGGCCGGCTCACACGCAGCTCTCTCTTGCTCTCTCTTTCTCTTTCTATTTATTTTCTTCTCTGTTGCCGAAACATATTGAAGGGGGAGAAAAAGGAAACATTAAGATCAACTGTGAGCCTTGCCGACGGTTTAACGATTTCAAATGAGCTCTGACTCTGGTGAAAATCTGACAATTACCCATCAGGATGGCAGATGATGGTTAAAATTACCAGAAATCAATATTCTCACCGGGTGTCCCAGCCTGATAAGAGAGACCAAGACAATGTTGACTATTAAAGTCGACAGCTTGAGATATTACACTATTAGTTATGCTATTTTTAATAATCTATAATATTTGGGCTATAATTAATTAATTATACGGGTCAGATAATATCTGGGGCTGGAATGAGGTCTGAAGGGTCTATTAAGGTTGGTAATGAGAAAGGAGAAATCTAATCTAAGGACGAGGAGCCGTGAAGTAACAAATATACAACAGACTTCAGATAGAGCGAGAGGGAAGGAGCAGGGCTATTGCAGACTCAGTGCACACACACACACCTCTGCTCTGCTCATCTCCCAGCCAGAGGGGCTGCCCCTGATAGCATCTCCCCCTGCTCCTTTATGCAGGTACCCTCTGCTCGTGGAAGAAGCCTGGCTCTCACTGGGATGCTACAGTCCCTGGGAAGCCAGAGAAGGGAAAAGGTTGGATGTGTATTAAGGAATTAATGCCAGAAAAAAGGGAAAAAAAAATCCCAAATAAACCCAAATAAGTCATCTGTATCTATCCTGCCCCTGGCTCTAGCAGCAAATTCTTCTCGTTTTTGGGATGTGGGGACACTTCAGGAGGTTCATGAATTTCAACCCTCCCTTCAAATACTGCTCTGCCCCTGCTCACAGATAGGGTCTGACACTGTCCCTGGCATCTAAAGAGCCATCAAGCAGTGGCTTCACATAAATCCCTACATCCTGATGGCACTAATGGCATGTGCATGTATGTGTAAACATCAATGCCTGTGAATATATTATATAAGGATGTATAACATCATGTATGTTTTTTTCTATAGATACAATGCTTATATAGGAATGTACACAAAATAAACATGAGGAATAATAAAAACTGACTGCATTGTAATGCACATATATAAATACATCTATTTCTCTATCTCAAAGAATAAATATGTGTCAAGAACATAAAATGGCTTTATTCCCTTCTCTGCAAATGAACTTCAAGCCAGACCCTGTCCATTATAAACTCACTCCTTGCTCAGCGTTACTAACCAATATTCTAGGTGTGACACTCAGGGCTTTACCTATTTTACATCGATTATAAAAATCGCTCCTTCTACTGCTACGATAATCCTTTTTCTAGGGGTGTATTATTTTTCATATTAGTTCTACCCTTATTAGTTACAGGAGGATGTGTTGAACAACATCCTTTTGTACAGAATGATGAAAACCACATTTTCTTGTTATGCTTAGATTAGCCAGGGTACTAATCTTTTATTTTCCAGCAACATCTTAATTCCATAATTTTCAATAGGCCTCTCTTGGTCATACTTTTCTCAGCACCCTATTTATAAGATAGTCCTTGTTGAGAACTGGAAACCACTGAAGTATTAAAAAACAAAACATCTTACAATGGCAGACATCCTCCTGGGACAATTGTTGGATCTAGTTCCACAGGATTCGTTCCTTCCCTGGTTATCTCTGTTGTTAGCTGAAACCCAAAGCCAAGTCTGCATAAGATGCCCCGCCCCATGTTTCCTTTGCATCCAGCACGGATTTTTCCCTCTTTTTCCTCAGCCAGTGCCTAACCAAAGCTGTTAGAGGATGATGAGGTATCAATCAAAGGCAAAACTGAGAAGCTGCTAGATGGACATGGGAAACAACTTCTGCAGGCACTGCTCACAGCATCTCAGGCAGGAGCAGCCCTGAGGGTGAATGAAACTCCTTACTCAGCAGATGAAGAGGAAGGGACAAAAAGAGATCCTTCTGTTTCTTTCATTATTTCATATCATGGGACTAAATGAACAAGAAGAGCTAAACGGTTTATTGTGAGTGTTTATAGAAGAGGTTAGCAATGCTGCCAGGACTTAGCAGTTGTGATGGGTTTGTGGAAATGTCTCCAGCGCTTGTCGATGGTTGTGAGATTTTCAAACACTGCCAGAGATTGGGAAGCATGCATGGGGCAGTTGGAAGGAGCTGGCACTGAGTCCCCAAGTATTTCAGGTCAGGAGCAGAGCAAGAAGCCAAAACAGCAGCCTAACAACTTAATTGCTCAGTAGGAAAAACCTGGTGAATTCAATGACAACTGCCACATTCCTAATTTGCCCATATTGACAGGTTGCTTCTGTTGCCAATACTCTGAGCTACAGAAAATGGTGTCAGGGTCTTCCCATAATCAGGTCCCAGTTTCCTGAACAAGTTCTGCAACATCCCAGGATTCTCTCATCTGCTGCAGAACTTCACTGATGTCCCCAAAACACTACTTGTGGTGAAATTTATTTTGGAAGGGACACAGCAGGCCTATAGATTGTTCATATAGTCATGAATTGAATCCCTCTTGTCGAAGACAACCTCAGATGGGTGAGCAGCACTCATCTCTAGTGATTTTGTTATTAAAGCATTTAGAAATGCAGGTGATAGAGATATGAGACACACTGAGAATAAAAAGATTACCCTTTTAGATCTAATCTAGAGAGTTAAGTCAAGGGGCAGCTCTACAAACTGGTGCAAATTAGGCTAGTTGTGTCAGCTGATTTACACAGGAGGGGGCTGAATGCAAAATTGCCTGATGCTTTTATTGTGAGACCTCGTTGATACTTGAGATCCTGCTCCTGTCAGTACTGAGAAATTTCCTGCATATTCAAGTAAGAGTGTTGAAGGCACTACCCAAAGTGCTTTTGTAACTGGGTTGGAGTGGTTTAAAGCATGCCTGGCATGCAGTTACTCCTCTCTTTACACTATGGTCCCAGCTGAGTGGTGGTAATTCACTATTCAGTTCCATACTGGGGAGGAGGGAAGGAAATTTTTTAGGCTGCCTAAATGCAGATTGAAAGCATGTTCTCTTATTTATAGCCAAACCAAGTGGGTATACTGAAGCATTTTGCAACCATTTTCTCTGCATTTAGAACAGATGCAAAAAACTGCACTAGGTAAGAAGAAATAGAATTGCTGGGCTACACAGAAATGTTTCTTAATTTAGGCATTTGGATGCCAAATGCCAGTCAGGACTCCCATTTAAGCTGTATATTCAACACGAAAATTTGCACCTGAACTCTCAGCCAGGAATCTTGGAGTCTGAATCAGATTGATTTATAGTTTATTAATTATTTAAATAAAAAGCTGTAATATTCATCAAGCAGTTGGATTGATTGCTGGAGAAAATCCAAACAATGTTAGCTGATGTGTATGTACTGGGAAAATTACTGGACACCTGACACATACTATCTGCATTGTCAATCCTACAGGATGAAAAGTTTGTGGAATCCATTGGTCAGGAATCCTGAATGGGAAGAAAAAAACATCTTGAAGTGTGGTAAGTCAGTGGCTGATAATAATGAGACATTTGGAATGTACCCTTTTTGCTATCAGTGGGACATCAGTTTGTGAAGATTAGGGAAAAGATTTGCAGAAAAGATATAAAACTAACAGCTTGAAGTTCAAAGTAGCAAAGGAAAGGATCCTGTCCTGTCTCTGCATGTAAAAAAAAAAAATAAAAAAAGAGTAGTTAGTTCAAAGAGTAATATTTATTGTACTTTGTAGTGAATCAACAATACCCAGAACACAAAAACAAGTGTCAGCCAGTACAGTAATTGCAGTTACAGAAATAACAAACAGAACTATACCCTCAGCTATTTATAACTGAACTGCACAGGGCTTTGCTTAGAAAATAGTATCATTCTGTGAACGATATCACTCTGCACTAAGCAGAGCTGTGTGTCAAACCCAGAGTCCTTGCTCCCAGTTTAACATCTGTTCAGGGAATGCAGCACTTACTCGTGTTTTTATCACTGGATGATGGGAATATAACTACAGCTGTATATATAACAGTGCTTTGATAAGCATATCGTAAATTGAAGGACAAGAAATCATAAATAGTTATATAAGTTTGTCTGTAACAATGGTTCTTTCCCATAAATGATGTAACTATCATTTTCTGGCTATTTAAACAACTGCAGACACAGACAAGAAGAAAAATCTGTACCTCCAGTCGAACAAGGAATGGGAACAAAATTCCCAGCTGTCAGATTCTCATAATAAACTTAGCGTGGAAAGTACATCAGGATAGATGGGGATGGGAAAGATTACCAAAATTACAAGTTTTATCTTTCAGTTCTGCTGTCCAAAAGTTAATTGTCTACTCCACGTTAGTTGTCTAGGCTGGCACCTTAATTATTGCGTAGAAGAAAACGTTTCCATGGGGCATTTCATTCCACCTGTCTTGGATTCCTCAGGATCCAAGGCACACAGAAAAATCATGCAGGTGATAACAAGCACTGTTTCTTCTGTATTTTTGGGTAGAGAAACCAGTCCAGGTTCCTGGTTACAGCTTATTGTTTAAACACACAAGTACACATAACCATTTCCCAAGTGTTTTGGGAGACTGAGTGAAAGGCAGAAGTATTTTTGAAATTGATGTTTCTGACACGTCCTTTTTGCCTTAGCCCCACTTTTATTTCCAAACTGTAAAGACCATGAGTTTGTACCAGATACTTGTCCCTCTCAGTGAGCCATCAGTTGTGTCCTACACCCTGATTTTAAGCCTCACTGAAACCGAGGGGAATCTTGGTGTTAGTGGACACAGGCTCAGTTCAAAGACTCTTTCACTCACACCTCCATTTAATTTTTATGCGAATCAATTGCTGTAAAGCTGATGACACATGTATCTTTATTAGACTGACCCAGTTATCAGCATAGGTTCACTTTGTACCCCCTTGGGTTGCCAAACACAATCTGTTTGACTGATGTCAGGTCCGTTTCTGTGCATGATCATTCTTCCAGCAGTCAATACTGAGGTTTTTTAAGTTATCGACCAGACAGCTATTGGATGAGGCAGGGCCACATGGCCTCCTGACCCAAAATACTGTAGCAAAAGTGGTGAAGATATGAAATCAATAACTTTATTGAAACAAATATCCGAGCCGACACTTTCTGCAGAAGGATTAAACGAAGAGGGCTGTTGTGGAAATGGGTCAAGTTGAACATGGCTGATGCATGTAGGAACTTAGTCAGGTTAATGGGAATTCACACATGAGGGGGGAAAGCAGAGAAGCAATGTCGGGTCCAGTGTCAGGGTGTGCTGAGCTCCACAAGGCTGTGCAGTTCAGCCAAAGGACACACACAGAGGCCTGAGGGACCAGGATGTACCTGGAATGACACTGCTAATGACACTCTGCTTCTCCCCTGGTCCTTAACTAACTCCAACACTGAGGGGCTGCCACTGTGTGTTTGTGTCCTAGGTTACAATGTAAAGATGTGCCCAAAGGTATGTATTCAATCACCATCTCCATGAGCTGTTGAAACCAGGAAGGGCAGTGTTTTTCTTGTCTCCTTCCCCTGACTATTTCCTGTTAAGGGGCCCATCAATGTCTTGCCCCATCAATCATAGATAACTCCCTCCTGGAGCCATTTCTATTTAATGGGCAATCAAGGACCCAGGGCATGACTCCTGGAATGACATCAGCCCATTGCTCCGCCCAGGGGGAGGAGCCAAACATTCCCACCCGCATATAATCTGGGATTACAAACAGAACAGCAGTGCTTATCCGCTGGTTTCCAGAGGACAAGGACCACCAGACCTTTTCTACAGGATCACCACTTCAGCAAGATCACTTCATCTGGACTCCTACTACCACCACCCAACTAGCAGGGTGTCAGGTTGTGCTCTGACTCTGGCAGAGGTTTTTCTTTTTGTATTGTTGCATGTACTTTACTTTTTTTCTATTAAATTGTATTTCTGACTTGGAGTTTCACTGGTTTTGCGTTCAAACTAGCACAGTTTGCAATGCCTGGAGCTCTGACGGCCACTGCCTGCCCTGGGCTGGCTTTCAAGGCAGGGTGTTGATCACCTGTTTCCATCACTGACTCTGGGGAGGGGTTGTAGCTCTCGGTGACACACAAGTTCTGGCAGCCCCTGGGGAGTTGGATGTGTACAAATATGTTCTGTATGCACTTATATTGGTCTTGCATTCGAAACTGTTTGCATGGCTTCACAAGGATGGAGAAACACGGCTAAACCCATGCCCCATGCATAGGTACATGGTTTATTTATTTGGTTAGTGTTTCAGATTTCATGGGTATTTTAAACTAACTAGCATATCCTTGTCATCATTTACATGTGCTCAGTGATTATGGTGCTTCTACAGTGTTGCTTTTCATCCTAAATGCCTGAGCAAAACCTCAGCCCTTTAGGTGAATCCAAGCATTTCTCAAAGCAGAAAGTGTTGTTATCAGCACCAGTTAATATATAAAATATTGCCATCACTTATTGTGGAGCCAAGAAAAATAATTTAATAAGTTACTTTATTTTCTCAAAAATAACATTTTTGTTTGATTGTGAAACAGAGAGAAAAGAAAGAGTGAAGAAAAGCTCAATAAACGGGCATTTTATTACTGTTGCTAGAAATAAAATAAGGGTAAGGGAGACTTGGCTACTGTTTTATTGTAGCTGTGAATTCACTTCTTTCATTTAAGTGTCTGTCACATTAGTAGAAAAATACAGATCACTCTGAAGTGTGTACACTGGCAGTGACTATGCCCATTTTTCATTTTAAATAACTTTCAGCTATTCTTTCCTTTCCACAGTTGGAGGTGGCAGGCTGGTGTAGGAAGAGGTGCAAAAGGAAAGCAGCATCTTTTCATGGGCTTTGGGTGAGAATTTGGCACAAGTGGCTTTGCTCAGTTCCCACTGCAATACATTCTCAATTTAATTGAGGGAATTAAAATGAAAAGAATTAGCTTGAATATATGTGCTTTATTTAATACTGCCACAATATGTTAAACCTAATAACCAACCAAATTATTCCCAAATCACTTCGTACTATTGAATGTGTGTTTTGTGAACTGAAATGAATTAACTATGAAGTCACTTTGCATGAGTGTTTTTGTATGTCAAACATTTCTCTCTACCACAATGCTGAAATGATGGCTTGTAAGTCATCCCTAGTAGATATATGCAAGTTTAGCTGGATTAGTTGAGGATTGAAGCAACTTTAAAATGGGCTTGTGAAATAATTTTTAATAAAAAATACGATGTTCACACCATAAACAATAATAAGCTTTTATTTAATACATATGTTTGGGAGATGAATTTGAAAAAGGCCTAGTCATAGGGACATGCAGGAATTAGGATAGGAATTAACTCGATAATAAAATCCAAAGAGGAGTTAGGCTCCTTCAAAGCATGGTATGGTATGTGTTTCCTGCTCACATATGACACCCCTGTAGCACATGCTGTTAAATTAGCCAGGTGCACTGGCAGCCCTGAAATCCCCTGGGCTGCACCCAAACCACCGTGGGCAGCAGGGCAAGGGAGGGGATTCTGCCCTCCTACTCCCCTTTCGTGAGATGCCACCTGCAGAGCTGCACCCAGCTCTGGGCTCTCAGCACAGGAGCAATATCCACCTGTGGGAGCCAGTCCAGAGGAGAGCACCAAGGGCATCACAGGAATGGGGCACCTCTGCTGTGAGGAAAGGCTCAGAGAATTGAGTTGTTCAGCCTGGAGAAGAGAAGGCTTCAGGGTGACCTAACTGTGGCCTTCCAGGACCTGAAGAAAGCCTACAAGAAAGTTGGAGAGGAAATTTTTACAAGGACAGAACAAGGGGGAATGGCTTCCAGCTGAAAGAGTAGGTTTAGTTTAGATATTAGGAAAAAATTCTTACCTTGAGGGTGGTGAGGCAGAGGAACTGGTTGCTCAGAGAAGTTGTGGATACCCCATCCCTGGCAGTGTTCAAGGACAGGCTGGATGGGGCTTGGAGAACCTGGTCTAGTGGAAGGTGTCCCTGCCCGTGGCAAGGGGTTGGAACTAGGTGGTCATTAAATGTCCCTTCCAACCCAATCTATTCTACTGCTCAAAAAACACTAACAACTGTAATGAAAAGCAGCAGAAAATGACAAATATGGGCTTCAAAGTCATATTAAAATAGCAAAGAGCATCAATAATATTATGGTAGTGACTATCCCTGTAATGAGTGATGAGGGAGGGAACGTGCAGCCATAACATTTGTCTTTTTATGTAGAGACTCACCTTCATGAGATGTTTAATTGTAGTTTCTTCAGAGCTTGACTGTGAGCTGGTGCATTTTTTAACACACTCCATATCTTGCCATATTCTCTGTCTCTGTATGGAAATATTTCTGTACTTCACCCCAATTCAGTAATAACAGCTCTGTGTTTCTTGGCTGGTTGAGGCTTAATTTCTTTGGATTTACAGGTTATATTGCTTTGGATTTACAGAAAATAAGCTATGTTCTGGTGTTACAAACACAGGTTTCTTGAAAGAGAGTCACAAGCTCTCAGCCACAGCCCACTATGACTTTTATTTATTTTTTTTGTCTTTTAGTATGCCACTTTCTGTGAAAAATGATTCCCTGAACAAACAACAGATTTAAGGGCTTGATTAAAGCCTGTCTCTGAGAATGGCATCTGAGTTCTTCCTTAAAGTAGCAGTTCCTTCCAAGAGTTACCAAGCCTCTGTTAGAAGAAGAGCAAGGAATGTCAACCTTATTTCTGACCTGAGGTTTTTTTGCCTCAGTTCCAGCTAGTGGCCCAGGTTTGTTTTTCTCCATTAGAATAAACAGATCTCTGGCATCTGACAGTTTTCCTTCAACTTTATTTTCATGGCATATTTTATATGGAATTATTCTTTCTGAATATTATCTGGCTGTTTTCTACAAAAAGTTGGTGACAGAAACCCTGATGCTTTAGTATTGTTATAATAATGGGGATCTGGCATAGCACAGACCTCTCCAATTTAGACCCTTATGTACATATACAATTCTATTTATTCAAAGTCTTTCTGTGAGAATATAATGTTTTTCATGTATATTTCTAAGTTTTTAGTGTCTTTGAGCCCAGATTCATAGCCCTGCTCTTTGTCTTGTCCCCACTGTAGCTGCTGACAGACTTTGGTTCAGAAGTTTGGTCTCAGGATGCTAGTGGGAAGCCCTCAAGGGGACTGAACTTTATTGAAGGGCTATCTGAATTAAATTATTTATAATGAGCATGCCTGGCAATTAGGCAACTCTAAGCACTGGCTGGGGGTGTGAAATGAATACATTATATTCAAAAAAGGGGAAGAAGTGGTGATGTTTGTGCAGCAGGCACCATTTGCCAATCCACAGTGCTTACATTAGGTACCTCCTTCGCTTAAATGTTTGCACCTTAACAGATATTTTCTCAGGACTGAGAGACTGCCTGATGTAATAGGAGGTAATCTGTACTGAACCTGAGCATCAACTGATTACCAGGCTTGCCTGAATTACTATATGCTATTACAGTATTTTAGGAACCTGTAATATCCACCATTACTTTCTCTTGTGAAAGTCCTTAGACTGACTTGCCGTTGCCATTTTTTCCTCTCTGGCAAATAAATATCATAGTGAATCCAATACAATCAGCAGAGTGTAACCAGAGTGTATGAATTTTTTTGCACAGATAATTAAAGCCCAATGTTCTCCACTGTAACAATTACAAGTACTTGAGAAACCAATGACAAGGTCATCCTGTGAATGCAGCCATCAATCAGGGAATTCGCTGCCTTAATAAAACAATAACTCACTTGTTTAGAAACCAACGCACAAAGGAAGCGACAACAAAATTGTTTTCTTGGACATATGTTCCCTTAGCCACATAAATGTGGAGCAATAGCACATATAGTGTGTTTAGGTAATTAAGACCAATTTCTCCTATCTGCCCCAAGTATCTTAAGTTGTGACTGAATCTCTGTGTTGGAATAGAAAAGGCTGCATGGGTTGTGTGTGTACATGTGGAAGAGTCTCTCTTTTCTTTTGGGAATGAGGTGGTGGCAAATGTCCCCTATGGACAGCCCAGGCCAGTGCTTGCTGTGCTTCCCCAGCAGCACCCACAGCTTGCACTTGGGTACTTACAGATGTGACTCGGTTGTCCAGCATCACACATTGGTACACAATTGATGCTCAGGCATGGCCTTGGATTAGAAAGGGAGATTTTTGAGCTTTTTAAGTGCCATGGTCTGGGATGAGGATCTGCTTTTCTGTAACCTGAATAGACTGGGGCCAGTGGGTCATGCTGGGTGCTGTATGATGGGGTCCCATCACGGGAACTTGTATCCTGGGTTTTTCCTTGCTCTGGCTCAGGGTAGGCACTTCATCTCTCCTGCTCTTGAAGCAAACTCCCTGGGCTGTCAATAGCATCTGGCTCTGTACTGGAAGGATGCTCAAGGCCTGCAGAACATCTCAGAAGTGAAGCTTAGAAAAACCATCTGAGTACCATACTGCTCATTTGGGAGTAGACTGATCCACAGGCTAATGGCTGCGTCAAAGGGCAAATAGTGTACAGGTAAGGGAAATACCAATTTTTCTGTTGATGGAAGTTGCTGACTGCCACTGAAATGCTTTTCAAAACAATATCAGTATGAGTATCTCCTGATAGCCATGCCTGGGCAATGGTGAAGTGTAGCATCCCAAAACTTTTTAATATGTAATTTTGCTTTTGAAATGATTGTTCATTTTGAGAAGCGGGCGTTGTGTTATATACAACAGAAACAGGGGAAAATGCAATGAAATGTTCAATTTGAAATAAAGCACTTGTGAGGTGTGACTCACAATATGTGTGTTAATCAGTTAATAATACATAGTTCCCACCTTAATTTCCCACATTTCAGCCTTGACCTTGCCCAGAACTGGAGAATTTTCTCATTGACTTCCTTGCCCGGGGTCAGGATGAGAGTTTGCTGTTGGAAAAGCTCATGTACAAACTTACAACTTCCACTGTTTGATTGCAGGCTAAAAAGTGGAGAATGTGATTGTGAAGGGGAAGTCTGGTGTCTTTTATGTAACTATTGTAGAATTAATTGATGTTTTTAATTTATTTTTATGAATGTAATTATAAACTGATATCTCAGAGACTGAAAGCTGCTTTTATGTTATATACAAGTAGCTACGAAGGTAATTTTGCAGGCTTCTATGTTTAATCATTTGCATTTATACTCATTACTGCATACATAAGGCAGAACTGAAGTGCAGAACTGTATTTCTAAGGCAACAGTAATTTTTTCAGACACCAATTAAGCCTATTAAAAGTACTGATCTCATGCTCACATTCACAGAATAAAGGCATCAAAGCAGCAATTTGGCATGTTGGATGGGAAATTACTAATTTTTTTTTCACAGTTTTATGTCATGCATTTGCAAATATGTCTTCTTGAACTACTCAAGGCCAAATTCAATGAGATTCTCCTGGGACTGGACATGGTGAATTTGAAGAGGGGCGCAGAGAGCCATGGCTGTAGTGATGGATCAGGTGTGTAGATGAGCTTGGCTTTACAAGCTTTCCTCAGCTCCACAGACCCTTTGAGTCCTCTGCTTGTTCCAGGCACTCTTACCTTACCCTCTTGGCCGTGTGAGAATAATTTCCCCTACAGAAGCCACTAAAGAGTTCAAGAAAGGTTTTAATTCTTCTTTTGAGGAGCCTTACGCAGCCAAGAGCTGCTGACTTTGCAAGCTCCAACAAAACCACAGATTTGCAGTGCACAGTGAGGGTAGCTGTAGGTGCTGGTGTCCTGTTCCCAGAGGCTCTCCCAGCCCTGAAGAACTGGAATGTCACTAATAGGCCACTGTTATTTTTTGGTGAGCTGCTGAGCTGCTGGCTACATCTATATTTAGAGGTGGTGTAACTTAAAATCAAAGCCCTGACATGATTAACAGCATTGTGGACATTTAACTGGATTTAAGAGACACACTCGGGGCCAGCCTCTCTTCTCAGTTACACCAGGGCAGCTCTGCTAGGATAGATGGGTTTGTCTTCTGGTTTTCAGAGATGAGTTTTTTCATTCAGCTCCAAGTAAACTCAGATTTTAAAAATGCACTGTTAGGTCTAATTTGGGGGAGAGTAGTGGGAACTGTGGCCTGTGGAATAGAGCTGTGCATCCAAAATATAGGCTTGTAGGATAATTCAGTTTAGAAGGGACCTAGTGGAGTCTCTAGTCCTACCTCCTGATCAGAGTAAGGTCATATCTGGCCAGTTTGCTCACAGCTTCGTCTAGACTTGTTTTGAAAACTTCCAAATATGGAGGCACACCCTTCCTGGGTAACTGTTCCCCTGCTTGACTGTTAAAACATTCCTGATCGTTTCCAGTCTATCTTGTCTCCTCTTGTGCCTCTTATCTCTCATCCTCCCACCACAAAATTCTATCAAGCATCTGGCTCCATAATTTCAATGACCTCCTCATGGCACTAGAGAGCCTATAATTCACACCAATCCCGAAGGACAGCTGGGGATCACATTTAGCTTCTTCTCCCACAAAAGGCTGGATTTGAACCACATGATCTTTCAAGGTCCCTTCCAGCCTGGGCTGTTCAATGACTGTTTAATATGCTAATTTTCTTCTGCAAGTTCTTTCAAGCTGACAGGTTCCCCTCTCCCCTAGTTCAGTCCAACCTTCTCCAGTTCAGAGGGATTCCTTTCCAAAAGTCCTGTCCAAGGTCAGGCAGAACTGCTGTGGAGGTGGAGAGCTGCTTCCAAGCAGGACTGGGAAACTCCAGAAGGGATATTTCCACTTTTCCTGTATATGCTTTTCCTATAAAATGTCTCCAAGGCGTATTTGGGCTTGTCTAAGTATCCTAAACACACACAATTCTGGAAGATTTTGACATGATCTTCCCCAGCTGAAAGTGGAGTGAGATATTGGGGATGAAGGTTTTGGTTCAGCAAATCCTTTAAGATGCTCCAAATTACTTTGCAGGGTAGGGATAGGTTGAAATATCCTCTTTAAGCCAAAATCTGCACTTACATACTTCACCAGCCTGTGCTCTAAACCCATGGACTGTGAGTGTGCAGGTTCTGTCATAATGTGTTTTGTTTCCAATGTTATATAAGGAAAAGAAAAAAACTTACTGTTTTTTAAATTTAGATAATTGTTATTAGAACAGACTCCCTTTTAGGTAGCTTCATTTTGTTATAAAAAGTGTCAGCTCTTTATAGAGATAAGAACATCAATCTGTTTATGACTTTTTCTCTGACAAATATAACAAGAATTTCTCTCTATCTTGGAAATTAGTGATCTTCTTTGTCCTGAGGTTCAGTTATGCTGACCTCCCTGTCATAACCCTGACTTTATTTCCAAAGTGTAAGTTTTCCCCTGTCACAGGAGAAATCTGTAGCACAGAAACAGAATCAGCTTTCCACAATCCATGGTAAAAAGAAAATTAAAAAAATTCTGTTATTGTGACATATAGGAAGGATTGCTTACAGATATGTTGTAAGTTAATCATGTCTTTTCCAAAGTATATTGAAAAATTCTCATTAATGTCTGAAATGAAATACTTATGATTACAGGAAATGAAATAACTTACAACATTTTTTTCGCAGCCTCTCACTCTCAACACACACTCCTTTTCTCACACACATATACACACACATAAGTATTGTTAATTAAGACTGTCTCCATTATGGGGCTAATTAACAATTAGCATAAACATAATTAGCTGATGTTGACATTTAACTCATTACGTTGTTTAAATAATTTTCAGAAATTGCCCTTAGTGGCATTCTGTCATACTGAAATAATGGCATCACTTTGTCATGTAAATTAAATGACATTTGTGTTGTTTCCTCTCTAACTCATGCATGGAAGTTTTTTTTTTCTTTTTTTTTTTTTTTTAATTTGAGCTTCATTCAGTTCAGAATCCAAGGTGATTCCTAAAACTTGAGCTACAACCTCAGGCTCCTGGCATACCCTCCATAAGTAGCCTGAACTTTTGGGGAATCTGCATCCTTTTACTTCAAGAAGCTTGGATCTCTCTGTGCAGATTCCCTGTTCCTGGGTGCTCCCTGCAGTCTTGATAATGAGTATTGATTGATAGGTGATCAAGTAGAGCAGATGATGGAGAAAGAAGGGCAGCCCTGAAGTGTGGAGTTGGGACTTGCTTTCTGCTTTTACGTATTTGTGCTCACAGCCTGGAAAACCAAACATGCCCTGGGCTGCATCCCCAGCAGTGTGGGCAGGTGAGGGAGGGGATCCTGCCCCTCCGCCCTTGTGAGCCTCCACCTGCAGGGCTGTGTCCAGCTCTGGGGTCCCCAGCACAGGAAGGACCTGGACCTGCTGGAGTGAGTCCAGAGGAGGCACACAAAGATGCTCTGAGGGATGGAGCCCCTCTGCTATGAAGACAGGCTGGGAGAGCTGAGTGTGTTCAGCCTGGAGAGGAGAAGTTTCCAGTACTTAAAGGAGGCCGATAAGAAAGATGGGGACAGTCCTTTTAGGAAGGCCTGTTATGACAGGTCAAAGGGTAGTGGTTTTAAAATAAAGGAGGCTAGATACAGAATAGATATAAAGAAAAGAATTTTATTATGAGGGTAGTGAAACACTGGAGAAGGTTGCCCAGAGAAGCTGCAGCTTGTCTCATCCTTGGAAACCTTCCAGGTCAGGCTGGATGGGGACCTGAGCAATCTGGTCTAGTGGAACATGTCCCTAGTCATTGCAGATGATTGTTAATTGTCCCTTCCAACACAAACC
>VXBQ01016534.1:0-12500 GCA_013400175.1 Phainopepla nitens | reverse complement strand
GCAGCCACATGCATCATTTTTCGAGTAATTTTTCAGCTTTGCTGTTTCTGGCCCCCCTTCCATGGGTGACTGGACCCTGGTAGCAGAGCTGACGTTTTCATTCCCTGGAAAAGCTAAGAACCTGGTTTTCATTTAAATGTGTAAAATTATCTGAGTTGTTTTCCCCTCGATAAGGTTTACAAGTGTCTGTATATCTTTAGTTTTAACAGAGGGCAGTTCAGTAGACAGTTTACGAAGTACTGGTCAGGGAGATAAATTACCTTGTAGAGCTGCACAATCACCATTCACAATCTCCTCAGTGACTTTATAGCCAATGATAGGATTTTTCAAGTTCATAGAAACTCATCAAAACACTTCCTGGTATTTTCTCTTCTCCATCTAGCTGTTCTCACTTCAAGTGTAATCTGTACTGCTCCCGCTAGGGAGTGAGGGTTTGGTTTGATGCCTTAGGGCCCGCTGAACATTTCTTTATTTCTGGCAGCAATTTGGGATATGTGAAATGGAAATAGGAACGTTTTGGGCAGCTGCAGCACTTTGACACATTCCTTTCCCAGGGGTCATATCTAACCTCAAATGGTGCTTTGTGTGCACAGTGTTGCTCTGTGAGGTTATCACTGGGCAAATGAGTGGGTTTGAGCTTCTATTTTGTTACTTTCCTGAAGTCAAGGTTCCAGAGCTGTACATTTGAAGCTCCCTAGTTCTTTTGGGTGGGTGCTGCTTCAGTCCTTAATTTATTTACAGCATGATTGACACACAACTTTTTGCAGCGGAAGAGGGCAATGTAACACTTGGGGCAGCATCTGTGGTAGTGGAGAGCTCCTTGAACCTCTTCCCTGCACTTTAGCTGGCCTTTTCAGGTCGACATGGTACATGGAAGTTGTTGGAGACAGACTCTCCTTGTTTCTGAACTACTAGGTACTCCAGGCCCTGGCAGGGCTGCAACCTGTCTGGGACCAAAATCACACAAAAGTAAGGCAGGTGATGCCACTGCCAAATGCCACTCAGGGACCGATGTGGAGGGAATGGGGAAAGAAGGGAAGATGGAATTTGGAAATTCTTTCCTCCCTGTGGGTGCATGTTTCTCCATCGTGTGATACAGCCGTGGCTGCACAGCTGCTCACATCCACACTGGGGCTGGGTTTGCGTGTTGCACTGTTGAAAAACACCTGTCTCTGACTCCGCACAGCTCCAGGAAGGTTTGCTGAAGCAGCAGGACAACAAATGCAGGCGTGGTTGTGGGTGCTGAGTGGGGACCTGTTTTGTGCCAGAGTGAGAACATGTGACTTCCTGAGGTAATGGATGGACCACAACCTCCTCTTCCAGGGCAGAGGTTAAGAATTGATTCACATAAGAGCAGGTCCAAGTACTGCCCTATTATTAGACCTTCCAAGAGATGCTGGTGAATGGTCTCAATTTCAGAATTGATTTTTTCCCCACTTATTTTCTGACTCAGAGCAACCTCCTGTTCTAAACAGGCAGCACATTTACCCTGAGTGATGCTTCCTACATCCAGGGCAGCTCTCTTCTGACAGCACTGCAGAAGGCATTGCCAGCAGGCTGTAATTAAGGGTGTTACCAGAGTTATTTGCCCCATTTCCAGCAGGCTCTGAACTGGTGGTCAGGAAGAAGCTAGTAACATCTGCACGCTCTAATGAGGCAGGTTTGAAGGGATGGGGGTGTCTCATTTTTCCCCTCCTCCACAGAGGGAAATGGGAGAGCCTGGTGTTAGGTAGGAGAGTACATCAGTGAAAGAGAAGTTGTCCAAGCTGCATATATTATGATATAATTGAGGTTTCAGTGAAGTGCTTTTCTATTAGAGATTTTCTTAACTTTTTGGTTTTTTTTTTTTTTTGCTGGTATTGCTGTTCACTCCAGCCTAGCAGAAAGAGACTGTGACCAGGGACACTGTAAGATTAGCTCTGGGATAAGGCCATTTAGCAAGATTTGTCCCATACAATCAGCTGCTGGAAGAGCAACAGTGAGTTAGCTGAGAAGATGGTAGCCCTTGAGGTTTGGGGGATTAGATCAGTCATTAGAAGGTCCTAATTGATCTCATACTCTTTCCAGGCTTTTTATGTCTCACTTTCAAAAGGTTGTCTCTCTTCCCTCTTGAAAGCATTCCTTTCCTTTGCTATTTAGCTCCTGGAGAAAAGACGGCATTGTGTAATGGTTTTGGTTGAGCCCTTTCTTGGGGCTGCAACCAAATGAGGTCTTGATGGTTACTACACCTACCCAGGAATTTCTAGAACTCCTTAAAGCTCTGTCTGTGGCCTGCCTTTCTGAGGCTGTGTATCCATGCTCCATCATCAGTCTCAGCAGGCAGGAAAGCTGCACTGTGAGCTGGCAGAGGGGATGGATGCTGTAGGTGTTGTCCTGATCTCGATCCCTGGTCCTAGCAGGGGTCTGAAAGGTCGTGTCCTTCCTCTGTGCATCTTTTTCTTCCCCGATTTTGTCTATTAGACACTGTAAAAATGAACTTGCAATGGTTTTCCACTGTCTTTCAAGTGTTTTATCCTGTAATGCGTGCCTGGTCCATTCCATCCAGTGCCTGGGGCATGAGAGAGGGGATAGGCTCTGACTTCCTTGCTCAGTGCATTTGAGTGCTCCAGACAAGGAGCTATATCTTGGTGGAGAGTTCAGTTTTGAAATTTTGCCTGTGAGACCACTGTTGGCATCTTAGTAAAATCATTTGAACATCTGTAAGCCACCATGTCAAAACTTGAATCTGAATCATTGCCCAGATTCCACTAATTGATGCTAAATAGAAAGAAAAATAACACGGGAGAAAAACCCTCCTAGAAACAATCAATAAATTAAAGATGCTTTGGGATATAAATTCAGCAGTTAAATGAGATACTAATGAAGATGGGAGTTTAATGGTGAGTGCTGTCATTACATTGTTTTAAAAACTCCATTTGATGTAGATTTGGCACTGGTAAAAGGGAGACAGCCTTGTGACAAACATCCATGAGAACAAAAGTTGTTCTGGCACGTGAGCACAACTGCTGCCGTTTATTGCCGAGCAGCTTCGCTTCCCCATTTCTGCAAGTTGTTGCAAGATCTGGGAGAAATTGTGGAGCAGTTAATTAAAAAACAACTAATGACTGTTCCACAGGGTCAGTTTGCTTCTCAGAGCCTAAAATGTGCAGGATATTAACACATGTATCATTTTTTTGACACTGGAGGACAATTGCAGAGTGCAGCCACACTGCTACTGGTTTTAAAGCAGAACTTAATTAATTAGAAATGGGCTGAACAGGTTTGTAAGGAAACAAGGATTAGGCTTCCAAAGGAAGGAGCTACTCAGATATTTCAAGCCTTTAAATTAAGCTGTTCCCAACCCATCTCAGCCCTGGTGAGCCCCAGGGTGATGTTACTGCCCCACTCCTGCTGTGAGCCCCACAGCAAGGTGTCCTTCCTTTCTCCCAGTTCTAATGATGTTTGATTTAATCTGCTGCTTTAGGATGAAATGAACTATGGCCCCCAAATTCCCACATCTCACTGCAGCCTGGATAACAGCTCAGATGACAAATCCAGCATCTGCAGCCAAGTAAGATGCCCCTGAATGGAATTTGTTTTGCAGCTCACTTGTGCTTTGGCTAGACCAACAATGCTCTTGGGCAGAAAAAAAAATACATCAAACTCCACTTCTGCATGCACTTCTGCCCCACAGTGGCTGGGAAGAGGTGGCTGGTGGATGCCTCTGCTTTGCCTCTACACTGGCAAGGCATTTTTCTCGTGTCAGTGTAGAATTTGGCGAACACAATTATTTTCTTTTATCTCACATTTAAGCTTAAACTGCATCTCTGCTGGTACGTGCCCTGTTTTGATTAATATTAAACTTCCAGATCATCCTTCTGAATTGGAGCAATTTCTTACAACAAATAGACCGGAGAGCCAGATTTTTGAGTGATTAGTGGCAGGCTGAGAGCAGTGGATGCTTGGGGAGCTTAACGATTCATGGCCAGATTCATTCACCATGGTTAGAGTGCTGGGCATGTCACAGCTGTGATTCCTCTGGCAAAACCTCAGCCTGAAATGATTTTAAATCAGGAGCTGAGTTTTCCATCCCACTTCTTTCCAGGTTGACTGACTTGTTGAGAAGGGGGAGGAGAGCCATCCTCCCATCCCAGAATATACTGAAAAAATCTGATTATGAGAACCTGCTGCACTGAATAGCTCTTCTTTCCTTTTCTCCAAATTGTTTGGGCACAAAGGGAAAAAAAAAATCTCACTGGCTCCAGAGCATTGATCCCAGTGAAAGCCATGCAGGGTTAGGGGCAGACCTGGATGTGGCATGGCTGTCTTTTGTTCTGGGCTGTTTGTTTTTTTCATGCAGGTAAGATGTGAAAAAGAGTGTGCAAAGAATGGCTAAGAGACATAAATTGTAGATCTCAATGATCAATATGATTCAACATGAGGAGGAAGAGGAAGCCTTCACCAATTTCACCTGTAATCTCAGTGTTTGGCACTGGTGGCAGTTCTGACTTCAGGATTTTTAGTAACACAGAAGTGCTGGGTTTGTGACTTCCACTTAAGTACACTTCACAGAACCTTAGTCCTGACTTCCAGGAATGCCTTAGGCAGATGAAATATTTCTATAATGCCAATGTGATTAGTCAAACACACAGAGCTGCTCCTGGGCTGGCTGCTTTGGGCTGGGTCACCGAATACCCTGCCTCCAGAATGCAGAATCAATAACAGTGTTTGTAGCCAAATAGACACCAAAGCCTCAAAGCTTTTTTTTTTTTTTTTTTTTTTAATCTCTATGCATAGATGAGTTACCAGCAATATGTGTAAAAAGTGGATTTCCCATGCAGAGCATGTAACTGTGATGTGGGCTGGCCAAACTATGGGGAGTCAAACATAGGCAAGATCACTGGCTGTGCAGGAAGGCAGTAGAAGAGCTTATGGGACAGGAACCCTTTGTTTTTTATGACCGAGAAATATACACTTAGATGAAGAATCTGGTTTTCTTCAGTTTTGATGTTTTTGGCCCTCAACCTATTTTTTCTATTGCAAAGGTAGAAATCAGCTTCCGAGTTGAATAAAGAATTCAGCTGGGATTTGGACCTAGATATTCCAGACTATTGTAAAGCAACAAGTACTCAGTGCCTTTGATGGAGAATAAAACATGATGGGCCCTTTGAATCACTGGAAAAATCCCTGCTGTTGCTCATACTGTGGAATGATGAGTGCTTGGTGAATAGGAACTCTGGTTTTGGTGTTTCTGGATTATGAGTCCAAGGCCTGGGCACTCTGTTATTAGAGCTCAGGTATTACTTTAAAATGTTGAACGTTGATGGTGCATTATATCTTGTTGTGGAAAAGGTCAGCTCTGTTATTTGTAGAGGGAGGGTTGCCTCTTCTTCATGGCTGGCTGACTTTTTGGGCTACATGGTATAATTTATAACTACTTATTGTTTTCAGACACGGGGCTGAGGATATTTTGTGTGTGAAATTCGAAATTCAGGCCATTGTAGTTGAATAAATGATACAGAATTCTTTTGTCCAATGGGAGACAGAGATGCCTGGTCTTGTGACCCTCGGCTTTCTTTTCAGTTAGAGGGGAGAAAAAAGAGGACTTGTAAGGCATGAACTACATTATCCTAAAATGGTAGCCTAAAGTATTTTGGATACCAAGCACCAAGCTCCCCTAACAGAGAGAAATGAGTACTGGCAATACAGAGAGATTGTTACAACCTCTTGTGGTAGAATTTGAGATGTTGGAGGTAGCCTGTGGTAACTCCCATTTCCTGGTGTGTCTCTGTTTTCTGCACAGCTTGTGTAATACCAAGGAACTGATGTCAATGTGTATGAAAATTAAGAACTTAGTGAAAGATTTGGATGCTGCAGCAATTTTCTTAAAATTGCTCACCTGCATGTCACAGTGGAGTCAGCTGCCTAAAACCATGAAGTAACATGAATTCCTTAATAAATGCAAACCAATCTGTCATATTTTTGGACTGTCAGACCCAGAATTTACATTTCCATGCAGGGGTGGTTTAAAACTACCCAGAAATGCATTAGCTGTCATGGCCCATTCCTCCAGTTCAACTCTGGATTTGAGGAGTAGCGTTGACTCTTAAATCTGGCTCCAGATGTTGTCTGACATTGATATGAGTGAATGGGATGAGGCTCTCTTATGCCAGTCACTGTGCAAATCCCACTTAAGAGCTATTATTCACCTGAAGAATCTACAGTTTAATTGCTAAATTGTGCAACCTCCTGTCAGGGAGTTGCAGAGAGTGTTAAGGTCTTCCCTGAGCCTCCTTTTCTCCAGGCTGAACACCCCCAGTTCTGTCACCTGCTCCTCATCAGACTTGTGCTCCAGACCCTTCCCCAGCTCTGTGCCCTTCTCTGGACGTGCTCCATCCAGCACCTCAGTGTGTGTCTTGTAGTGAGGGGGAATGAACCTGACTCACTCTGTGGGATCACTCTCTGACTGTATAGATAGTTGTAGGTTTTGTAATGGAAAAATAAGTACTTATCCCTTCTTCAAATGAAGGACCAGAGTCTTGTATCGAAGGAACAGAGTGGCAAAATGAAACATAGACTTCAGCCTCATCTCATCACTAGTTAAATAAAACATGGAGCAATTATCACCAAGACTTTGAGGAAAAACAGGCACTGCTGTTAAAGCTGATGCTCTCCAAAGCTTTAAATTCATCACAAGTGACTGTGAGGAATACCTCTTGACTAATTAATTTTCTTGTCTGACAGACAGCCTTTGAAATCCCATGAAGTATAGATAAAGTGTGTGTACGTGAGTGGTAGATGGGGAAACATCACAAATTACATTCTCAACACACAAGACTTCACCTATTACTCTGTTATAGCTGTGTGATTTCAGCACCTCCCAGTAGCTGCTGTTTGTCCAGATGTCATGTAGGTGCTGGTGGACTGGCCAGATGTGAACCATCTAGGAGCAGAAAGCAGCACATAAATCACATTTGTTTTAACCCATCCTAGGCCAAACAGTATCTGCCTAAGTGACCTTGCCTGAGGAGAGGGATTAATGGGATCACCATGGAAGGAAACAGCCCTATGAACAGACTTCATCACACTGGATATTAAAAATTGTTCTTTTTTTGAGTGGATTGGAGGATATGCACAGTTTACCCACAGTAGTCCACGGAAAAATCTCTCTAAAACTGTTTGAATGGTCTTTATTAAGAGGATACACTGGAAAACTACACTTCTAATATCAGTCACAGATCAAGGTCAGTGAAGGAGAACCACATTACTATGATGGGGACCATGAAATGGTGTACAAGTAGATATCAGTTTTCCCCTGGGTCTTCCTTCTCCTTTCCCCTGCCTGTAGCCTGCTTGTAGATGTTTAGAGATTAGAAAAATTTGGATCAAAAGCAGTGAGAGAAAAAACTCACGAAGGGGAAAACAGAAAGCGAGGTAATATTAAGTGGTTGCTGGAACTTTGCAATATATTAATGTCTTCACTGAGATTCTATACATTGACAGACAAGTAGGAAAGGACCAACAGGAAATCTCAGACTTGGATTGTTGATACTGCTGAGGAGGGCTGTTTCTTGCTTGTTGCCTCCTCTGTGTGTGCAAGGGGGGTTTCACTTGTTTCTTTGTCCCCTATGAAGGTGGCTGCTGACATGGAGAGGGCTTTGCCTGTCCTGTTCCCATCCACTGTGTCCTTAACATTAACTGAGCAATACAACACAGTTGCTTCCAGGTGTAATCTCAGTTAAACCTCAACGCCTTTCCCTTCTCATGGCCTCTGCTATCAGCACTCAAGGAAAACCACAAGGGGAGAATGAAAAAGAAATCAATTTTTATCACTAGAAATATTTCCCCTTTTGGCCACAGACTGAGACTGTTCTGACTCTAACTGGTCCTCCCTGGGGTTTGATAACAGTAGCTCACAGGAGGCTCTAGCTTATCTGAAGACCAAACAGTAAATTTCTCATTTCCGCTTAGTGGTGAGGTGTTTAATTGCTGCTTAGTTTTGCCAGTCAAGTAATTCACATTGACGTGCTAAAAGCAGCCACTAGCAGTTAAGCTTCCATCCAGGGGCTGCAGTGAACAATCCTGACATCTTTTTGCAGGCACCAGCTCTGCAGGCTGTGAGCATTCAAGTTTCTCCTCTCGAGTGGGCAAGCAATGTACAGAAAATTAAGTCTGAAAAGCCATGAGAGGTTGTGAAAGGCAGCTTAAGGAGAGAGGCTCTATTGGATGAAATTTCTTGTCCTGTACAAATTCAGGTTGAAAATTTAAGCATTGCCAACTCAGTGGTAATTTAGAAGAAGAAATATTGTTTAAATACAGAGAGACAGAGTTGAACAGGGAACAGAGGATATTCATTCTGTAATATCCATGTGAGTTTATGTATCTATTGAACAAATGCTGTCCTTAAAGATGTGTCAACTTACAGAGGTAGGTAAATATGGAGATGGCTCAGTGCAGAGTAACTCTGCCTCGTGGACTTAGTCCTCACTTGCACTGCTGTACATCAGGCCTAACTCTTCCAAAGTCGAAACCCCCACTTTGCATGGCACTTTTTAGTAGTGGGTGTAAAATGCTGCTGCAAGTTCAAAATCAGAGAGTTCTGACTCAGCAGAAGTTTAAATCTGCCTTGTTCTCTGTGGAGTAATTTTGGGTTTAGAGCAAAGTAGTACAAGCAAATAATCTTTTATTTTGGTCTTGTATCTTCTGATGGTCTGATACTGCCAGCTCTATGCATGAGACGTGGAATAACCAGCATGTATCTGAATATCTACAGGTACAGAGGCAGATAAATTATCCTCATGAGTTAGAAATGGCCGGATTACTCCATGAGTGGCAAAGCAGAGTGGAGCCAGAGTGAATGATGCATGAATGTCCCAAAGGGGGGAAAGTAAATTGTTTGCCACAACTTTTCAGACTGGCTGCTGTGCTGTATTGGGTGTTACATTTGTCCTGCCTTGGGGGCTGTCTGTCCATGTTTTTTTTTTTTTATGGTCATTATAGAGCTTGCAGCATCATGGGTTATTAGGGAGTGATCACTGGATTTGAGTTTCTTGGATTATTACAGCACCCTATCAAAGGGCAGGCTTCGTGCCTGCCACAGAGCTCGAGAAATAATTTGCTTATTTAAAATATGCAGTCAACTGATTAATATCTTAAGAGGTGCAATTGCTGTAATTGCAGACTAGATAATACAAAGCTGCCACTCACATTTAACACTGCCACTCTTCTCCAGTTGAGATAATTCAAAGAGACACACAGAGATAAACCAAGATCAGCAATAGCAGCTGCCTGATAGACAGACTTCAGGTGTGAGAGTCCCTAGATGAAATGAAAGCCTCAGAGGATTAAATAGCCACACAACTCCAGAAACTCATAGTTTACAAAAGGGGCTATGACCCCCAAACTCAGCTTGCCCTCTGTGCAGTGCCACAATCTGAGAGCAGTTTCAGAAATTATATTCCCCTTGTCTTTCAGTAAATTAATATATGAGTTGGAAGAAAATGGTAGCATGGTCCACCTGAGAGAGCTATTACCTAGAGCAAAGTTTATCCATATATTTTTAGCTCCAAGTAGTTAATTAGGTAATTATTTTTTTAAAAACCCCCACCACTATTAAAAAAAAAAAAAATCCCTCCAAGCCCTAAACTATTTGGCTGAAACCCCTGGGTGGTTTTTCATACCCAGCCCCCAGCTGTTTGCATTCATCTGAGTTTGATGTCTTCAAACTGAGAACCACAAACCAGAGAATCGATATCATCTACTGAGCACAGCGCAGTATAAACACAATCAATTAATTCCTTTATATGGAAAAGGAGCTGGAACTCAGCTCATCTCCTCTCTCAGGCAAATTATAGCGATAAGAGAGTTTCCCTGAACTGAAACCAGAAGCACCAGCTTTCTGCACACTTAACCTATAATTGTCTATAACATGCATGGAGGTAAGTGAGATGCAATTTTATTCACAAGAGTTCCATTATCTTTAATCAGCTTTTACATAATTTCCTTTGTATCTGATTGTTTTGTTTTGAAATATGTAAAAATGCTTCCTTTCCATGCATGTGTAGACAAAAGGTGAAGAATTCAATATTATGTTCACAAATGATTCCATTCACAGGAGCTTTAGCAGTGTGAATAGTACAGCAAAATTTTTATGAAACTGTAATATAGCCCACAGCAGTAGGAATAAAGATGATAGAAACTAGAGGAAAGAGGCCTTTTTGAATAAGCTGTTAAAAACCAAAGTTGCTTATCCCTTTCAACTGAGACCAACTTTTTAAATCTTGATCCTGTAATATGAAAAAATTTGTAGAAATTCAAGGGAGTAAACACATCTCTGCAATCCCGATTTAAGCATGGATGTGTCTTATGAAAGGCTGTCCTCACCTTCCTGAGGGATAAAAATTGGATAAGAGGAGCAACCTTTCAAAGCCTTTTGACAACAAGGAGAAGCAGTTCATCACATACATCCAAATGCCTCACTGGAATATGGACTCCAAGCTGGACACTTTGGTCCAAGGAAGGGATGGACCAACTAGAGAGAGAATACAAGCACAGTAATAAAATTACCACAAACCCTTAGATTTTCAAATGCTAAAAGCATATTTTATTCCTTCATTTGGATTAAACAGCACTAATATAGTCTTCAAATACTGCATATTAGATCTTGTTGCAGGAGATGAGGAAATTATCTACTGCTGTTTTGGGCTCAAATTGCATTCAATGTTGCAAATTAGGAAAACTTTTTATGGGTAAGGATGGTGAAATGCTGGAATATGATTGGTAGGGAAGTATTGGGGTCTCTGATGTTTAATGCCAGATAACCATCTGTCAGGAGTGGTGCAGCTGTACCTGACCCTGCTTTTGGAGAGCAGGAGAGAGCTGATGATTCTGTGTGGTGCTGTCAAACCTTAATTTTCTGCTGTTCAATGTGGGCATTTCAGGGGTGGTCACTGACATTTAACTGGATTTGGAATAAAAAAATACAGCCCTGCCTCCCTGCTGAGCTTCTCACAGGAGGGACATGGCCTGGGAGCTGCACTCCTGCAGAGGCTGCCTCTGCTGCTGGCACAGAGAATTCAGAATTGCCTCACCTGCTGGCACAGAGAATTCAGAATTGCCTCACCTGCTGGCACAGAGAATTCAGACTTGCCTCACCTCTCTTGGATCTGTTGCCTCTCTGCTCCCTCCTGTTCTGGTGGCTCAGTCCCACCTGGTTTCAGGATCTCTCCCAATCCTATCTGCAGTTTGCCTTATTGTGTACAGGACCTCTTTCTTTTATAAGTATTATTATTTATTCAAGAGCCAGTAGAATCTAATGAAACCTACACTGAGCAAGTGAACACAGATATTATTTTTTTTCACAGCTCTTAACTTGAAAATCTCCATGGTTATGGCTTCTTTTCACCACCTCACCTACAAATAGCAAGTTGCTGTCCAGCACAAAAAGGTGTTACTGCTGTTCAGAGGAAAGATTTCCCAACATATGATTGTTTAATGCCTCTGTCTTTTATTTTCAACTTTTTTTTTTCCTTTGAAAACAGCTGCCCCCCTTATCTGAAACATTCCAGAGGTTACACTTTCCAGAGGCACAAACCTGAGAACAAACACCATCCAGTTTATGAGATTAAAGCTTGCTGGGTCTATGAGCAATTGGAAGTGGATTTTATGTACAGAACATCAGTTAACCCTAACTGGCAGGTCCTGGCCTGCCTGGATGGCACGTGTAACATAATGGTGGCCTAGATAGCACATGCCTCAGATCTTCCTTGTTCCCAGCCAGAGCCTTGTGGTGGTCAAAGCCCCAACAGTCACAAATGCTAAAAACCCAGGCACCGAGGGATTTTCCTTTCATTGTGTCCTGAAAGGCACTGGAAGCTTTCCTATTTACTTGTACATGGCTGTATCGTGTACAACAGTTGTCAGCAGGTCAGACTGGATCCTGGAGCAGACACACCAATAAGAACAGCTTCATCTTAGGTTTTCCTGTAGCACTTATGACATTGCTTGTGTACCTTTAGTAACACCTTGTTTTAAGGTGTTCTGAGTTCAAGACTCACTCTCTTCATTGACTCCTGAGCATCTCTGGCCCCTTGCTACAAGACACACATTGAGGTGCCCGAGTGTGTCCAGAGATGGACAACTGACCTGGAAAAGGGTCTAGAGCACAAGTCTGATGAGGAGCAGCAGTGAGAGCTGGGGGCACTCAGCACGCACTGGAGGAAAGGAGGTTTGGGGGAGACCTTAATGCTCTCTAAAATTTTCTGGTAGGAGGCAGCAGCCGGGTGGGAGTTCCCAGGTAACTGGGGACAGCACAAGAAAAGGCTGACAGAGTGTCAGGCCAAAGCTCAGCTCACCTTGCTGTGTACCTGGACAAGAAATCCCTGAGCAGATTTGTCCCAAGGAAACATTAAGTTGTCTTCCGCAGCATTGTGTCTTCCACAACAGCTCACGATTCAAAAATCTTCCATGGTGTGGCGTAAATCCTTTCGTTCTTGACTGTTGCACATGTCTTGCTGTCACCA
>VXBQ01016532.1:1187-276477 GCA_013400175.1 Phainopepla nitens | reverse complement strand
TGGGACGGGAGCCCGGGAAGCGGCGGGGGCTCAGCCCGGTTGCAGTCGAGAACAATGTCGTTGTTCCTTTCTGCAAACCTGCAGAGTTAAAACGGAATGAGTCCGCAGTGCCGAGGTCCGGCTGTTGGGAGCTACCTCCAGCTACGGTTGCAAAATCAGAACATAACATCGGTTTAGAATTATGTTAGTGCTGAGCAATTGGGACAATGCTCAGCTCATTCTCTTACCCCCTCCCCCCCTCCCCCTCCCTCTTTTTTTTTTTTTTTTTTTTTTTTTTTTTTTTTTTTTTTTTTTTTTTTTTNAACTCCCAGAGCCGTTCCTCCCAAAGTTCTGGCTTAACAATTTTATTATCCGCCGGAAGTGTTTGGAAATGAGTCAAACTCAAGAGATATTCGAAAGAAATTTCATTATAAATCAATATATTCGTAACACGACGTAAGTATTTGCAAAGAAGCCAGATACGCTGTGATTAGTGTCATTTCCAGGGGCTGAGGGAAGCGACAGGTGCCAACGGCACAAAAGCAACCACGTATTTGTGCCTCTCCGCAGCAGTGCTTTGTTCAGGCACACGGACTGCACCTGCAGCATTTACCTCTCTAAAATCCTCCAGAACGTCTGTGCCCAGCTGGACACCTTGCGGCGGCGGCGGCAGCAAAGCCGCGGGCAGGTATTTCCGTGAGCATTCCCTCACTTCAGTTTCCGTAGGACTGACAGGAGCTGCCTGCCCGGCCGGAGGTGTCACGGACAGGCTGCCCTGAGCAGACGCGGGGGATTTAAAGCAGTGTCCCGTTTTCCCGTGCGGCGAGGACTCGGGGCCGGGCTCTGCCGCCTTTGCCCGCCGCTGGCTCCAGCCGCTGTCTCTGATCGCTCGCGGCTGTTCCGGGAGCGCCGCATCCTTCAGCCTCCCTCGGAGGTGCGGTGTTACCCACGAGCGGTCGCTTCTTGAACTGTGCCGCCTAGGGCATCCTGGATATACCTCCACGCTCTGAAGGTCAACGTTCAATTAATGGTTAAAATGAGACGGGTGTAAATGGAATTCAGAGCTTAATCCTCTGGAAATTCTCTGCTTAAAGCTAAGTAGTGCTTCATCTTCCAGGTTTTCCAGTGCACGGCACTGGAATGGATGGAGTACTTGATCCTAATTTTTACTTTTGTTTCAAGCAGAATAGGGGAAAGGCCATTAAATATGTGAGCTAAGTAAAAGAGAATACAAAAGCACTCTGGTGAGTGACTGATAATAGATGGGGACAGATGCTTAGTCTGGTAGTAACTAAAACAATAATGTTCAAGAGCATAAAATATGCGGCATAAGAAGTATGAAAGAGAAGGAAAAAATTTCCTTAAAGGAAGAAATCCTCTTGCGAAAAGTAAATAAAGCAAAATATTTTCTTCTCTCCAGTGTGGAAGTGAATAAACTCTTCCAGAGCCTGTTGATAAATGTTGTGACACTAAATGATAAACAAGTGCTTATATGGAGTCATTTTACCACTTGCTCCATTAATTTACATTAATTATAAAATCAGAAATATTAATTAGAACCAGGGATAAAACATTGTTCCTGCCAACATTTTTTCTTCTCAAGAAAGATTTAATATCAGCAAATGTATAGTACTGATTTTGCAGTTCTGTTATGTAAAATAGGGATCTTTTACAGTTAGTGCATTGCATATAGCTTCAATTTCTATTTAAAATAGTTTTGCACAGCCTTCTGAGTTCATCTTCTTAATAATCTTCTGTATCACCAGCACAGATAGCAAGTAAAGCGCTCTCGTAATGCCCTGAAGCAAAATGCTGCAAGGAAAAAAGAATTCAACATTTCTGTGACTATACATTTTCTGAATTTTTCTTTTTTTTTTTTTGTATGTGACAAGGACTAGACTATTGTAAGGTTTTGTAAAACATTACTCTGTTTTCATAAGGATTCTAGGCTGAGATTTTTTTAAATTTCACTTGCTGTGGCCTTTGGCTGCTTGGGAGCCTAGAAACAATCTATCTTTGAAATGCTGGAGCAAATCTGTCTATTAATTCTCAAGTTCAATACCAAAAATTCATAAGCAATTTCATAAAGTTGCTGCGTATCTTGCAGTTGGATTATAGCGACATAAAAAAGGTAGTGGTCTTAGCAAGAAATGTTTTTTTTGTACAATTAAACAGATTCAAAGTTTTGTTTTAAGGTACAGAACAGGAGTAAAAGAGGAACAGGGTTTGTGAAGGTACTACCCAAGCACAAGGATAAAACCAGATAGTTACTTCAGTTTTGCACAAAAGTGTTACCAGCCCAGCCTTACAGATCAACATGAGATGAGATGTTTTCAATTAGTGTGGAAGCCACTGGTACAAACTCTCGTTCAGCACACACTGTTGTGCCCTGTTCATTTACACATCTTCCACTGGGGAGGGACAAACTCACAGAGAGCGAGTTGGGAATTAATTGCCCACTTACTGAAATCAGACTGAGGCACTGAAAATGTGCTGTTGTTTTTACACCATGCTTTTTTGTTTGTTTTGTTTTAAACCAAATGGTTAAACAGAGTGGTACCAGTGCTGAATATACTCAGAAGTTTGTAAAAACTTACTTTAATGTCATGGAAGAGTGATTTCCCATATCTCTCTTTGTATCGCTGGCGTATGTTCAGCAAGTCTATCTCACTCCTGGCAATGAGAATCCTAATAACTGTTTTATTGTGAAACCCAAAGTCCTAAAATGAAAAAAGAAAAGAGGAAACTTGATAGTTGGACAATATGTGTTTGCCCATCTGTGTATGTTCATATAAATGTTTAATAGAAAAAGACAAGATATACCCATATAGGATATGTAAGTATATAGTATATAAGAGGTATACCCATAAAGATATCCTAGATGTTAAGGGAGTCTAAGGGTTTTATCCTACAGAGTTTTCAGGTACTCAAATAATATAATTCATCTAACTGAATAACAGGGGGTCCCCATATGCCAATGATTTATCCATGCACTGAAACTTTTAAAAAAGGAAAATGTGACAAACTTTTGTCGGTATTCTCAGGACTTCTGCTTGTGAGTAGCAGTTGAGACTGTTGTTGTGGAGTCTGTTCAAACTACAATGAGGCCAGTAACCTATTCCACAAAAACTGCTGCCTCGTGAATTCTGTGAGATTTTTAGCCATAGCTTTAGAAATTACATGGCTTGTGTTCGGATATGATTCATTTTAACTGCTTTAAAATAAATTTTCATAATGTAATTGTGTGAAGAATGGGGACATCTAGTGGCCATAAAAACTCAAAAGAAGTTAGCACACAAAAAATAAAAGAATCTTCGTGAAGTCCTACAAAGAAATATGACCATTTGTCTTTATGTAGCATTAATTTATTATTTAAGTATTAGCCATACTTATTAAATCTTTAGAGATAAAAACTTACATAGAAAGGATAATGCACATTTTGTTCTGCACAGCAGGGGGAGTTACCATGCATGGAAAAAAGTCTTCAATTAAAAAAAAAAAATGGCAGTTGCCAGACAGGTAATCTTTTAAAGTATATAAATATTTAACCTTTTACTTCTACTGCTTAGGCACTTTTACTGCTTAGGTAGTTAGGCACTGCTGCTTTGAAATTTATGTAGGTACCAACAGTTTTAAAAAACACAATCACACCTTAAAGGTTGAAGAAACTGATTTGTTAGTACTTGTTTAAGAGTAATCAAACAAACAAAGAATAAAAAAATAGGGAAGCTTCTTTTTATGACTTGTGAGGTAGAATGAGTACTTACATGAATTGCATTATAAAGCCTGTAAGCAAAGTAGGAAGGCTTGTCACGAATGCAGAGAACTAGGAGGGAAGAGTTGCAAAAGGTAAACAGAGAATTATTATAAAATAATTTCTTTAGGCTTTGAGCTCCTTGGAATACAAAGCTAAGTAGTGCTGTCCATGCCTCAGGTTAAAATTAAGCTACCAATATTCACTTAATACAACTATATTTATAGTTTTGAAAGTTTGGCGGTGGGTCCTCATTGCTGTTGCATCAGAGGGCCTATTAAACATCAGTGAATACACTCACATATTCTATTCGTAGCAATATTTTTGTTCTTACTCTGTAAATGAAAGATAAATGTACATAAAGCTTGAAACTTAGTTATATACCTCCAAAGTCCTGAAAACGTAGCTGGTTATTTAATATGTGTAAAATCAGTTGGAAGTGCAGTTATCATCGATCACGCAAAATTTGTTATCATATAAAAGTAGGTACTAGTTCTGCTCAGTCAGAAGCTAGTGCTGCATAGATACGTTTTTAGATTTACACAAATATGGGAAAGTAATTAAAATATAATTTTTAGATTTACACAAACATGGGAAAGTAATTAAAATATTATTTTCTGATTATCTCTGAGAATTTAATTGCATGATATAGGAGATTAAAGTGGATAAATATCAGAATAATAATATTCTTAATGCAAAAGAGATAATATACTGGAATTTATTATGAGATTGCTGCTAGTGAAAATAATATCTTTACATTACCTATTGCAACCAGTAATTCTTGAAAGTATCCATCGTAACATTCATTAATGGCATCTACTATGTCTTGCCCAGAGATATTTTGGAATTCCTGGAAAACTTGAGGAGGGTAGTAAAAAAGAAAATCTGGTTTTATTCTAGTTCATTAATAATGATTAACTTGCTTTTTTTTTTTTAATCCATGCTTCTGCCCAGTACTATAACTATTGAGTTTATTTTTTACCCTTATTATTCTCAGTGTTTCATTATGTTTATATTGCCCAGGTCAGGCAACCGAAATGAGCAGCCTGAAACCTGGCTTCTAGGACATGCTCCCCTTGGGTTCTTCAGCCTGCAGTATAAAATGAATGCATGCCACATATCTAGCAACATCTGTTTATGACACTTGTAAGAACGTCCCACTAGTGAGATAACTTCCTGGCTTGGCTTGGCTAAAACTGGCAAGATTCCTGGGTTGTGGCAAGGAGCCAGGACTTGCATGACGTGCACACCCACTGCAAGATGCAGATATGCAGACATGCAAATATCCAGGGTGTGCTTTCTCCATTAGGGAAGGAGGAAAATGCTTTTTCTGCTGACTACAAAACTTAAGGTGGGTTACAGTGCAGGCAGGGCCCTCAGATCTCAGGAAGAGAGCAAAACATGGAGCAGGTGTGTTAATCCTGTCATCATTAGCTGAATGTTGATCCACGATAGCAAACTAATTCTAAGTTACTGTTGGAAGCCGACGTAAGAATACAGCTGGCTCCACACTGATAAACTTGGCAGAAGACAGACTGTTTTTCTACTGCAGAGCAGAAACTCAAACTTGTCACCAGATAAAATAGGTTTATTTTCTACAATGGAAGATTTGGATGAGCTCACATAAATTTCCTGCAATCTGTAGCTATGTCTGATTTTCTATTTTAAATAAAAATGGCCCTTGTGTTTCTGTGTTTATGTTCATTACTGGAGAGCAGAAGTGAACACTGAAGAGCTCGCATCAAAAACTTCTATGAAACTTCAGGGGAAAAGCTTCAACACAGCCATGTATTTTCACATGCAAATATTTGTTGAAAATACTCCATCCAGCTCTCCCAAAGTGTTTTCTCTCTTAAGATTTGCTTAGGAAAAATGAGTAAAATAGTTAAGAAAAATCTCCCTCATCCTGTTGTGTCATGTGTAGGCTCAGTGCAGCTGTAACATTTGCCTTTCTTTGGTCATGCATTCTTCTCTGGGTTACTAGGCATCCTGATGCCTTTCTGTTCTGTCTACAGCTGTCAAAAGCCATCGGGCAAAGTTCAGTTTTGCATTATTTCCAAATTCCTATTAAGACCAGTGGAAGTCTGAGAGCTCCAGCAGTTCACACTTAGGTTTCAGGCTGATGTCCTGCTGCACACTGACTGTCTTGGTATGCAAAGCATGGCTTTCTTAGTGAGTTGCATTTTTCCTTTGCATTCTGTGTGGAAACAGCTGAACTGCTGGATTACCCATCCACAACTGCTGGTGACTCCTGTTGCAGAGAATCATTTGCAGCATGTTTTTGTGTTCGCCTGTCTTCTGCTGACATGCTTCCCATAGAATCTGATAGATCAGAAGAACGGGGAAAAAAAAAGAAAAATGTTTTAAGTGAGTCCTAAATCACTTCTCAACATTTGTTTTCTGTATTTTTTTTAATGTTTGAGAACTTCACATCTGAGCATATTTACCATTGCATCCTGAGTAGCTGTAGAAGGGTCTGCATATCCTTCCATCCTCGTTCCCTGAGGGCAAAAAGAGATACATATTCTTCAAAAGTTACATCCTAAACCACTGTAGGAATATAAAGTCCTCTGTATATGAAGCTATGTTGAATTTCTTGAAATAACATGTATAGGCTTTTAGGTTGGATCAGTATATTGCATGATTGAATTTGCAAATGCGGACAATATCTTCAAGTTGTCACATTAGGTCTTAATTTTCTTCAATAAGAGGAATTCTGGAATGACAAACAGTCTTGTGAGAAGAAAAAGTGGAGGAAGTGGATAAACCTGTCCCATTTTTAGTCCTATTTTAAATAAGCTTTTACCTGACCACCACAATCCCACCAACATTTTCAGAGTTATGGATCTTATACTGTTTACTCTAATATGTAACTCTGAGGGGAAAACAAGGATTTGCCATTCAGTGATTATTTCTTATAAATATGCATATTACCAGAAGAATCTTTACTCACTGCACAAACCATAGGAGCAAGCTCATCAAATAATGGAGATTTTGCTTTCTCAAAATGATTGTCTAAAATTAACATCCAAGACTGGGAAATTGTTTGACAACTTTGATATACAAACCCAAAAAGAATACTTCTAATTTTCCCATACATTTAATAGTTTTAAATTACATGAACCAAGCTAAATTCTTTAGTAAACGCACTATGATCTGAATTATATAGTCAGAAAAAGAGAAGAGGACACTACTTTTGGAATTGCTTTTATAAAAATAGTCATCTTGTAAGGATACAAATCAGCCTTTTTTGCAGAACTCTTAAGGATCTTAAGCTCGTGTAATTACTGCCTTAATAATATGTGCTTGAAGCAATTTAGTTTAAAATTTACAGTCATGTTACCTTTTATGTAAAGGGGAGGATTAAAATAAGGTATTGGCTGTCAGCTTGTAGAATGACTTATTTGTAGTTCTTGTTTGTTAAAAAATGTTAATTTACATGTTAATTAAATGGCGAAATCACACAGTGAAATTTCTAGTAGTAAGATAAATTATCTGAAGTGAATTATGATGGAATGGTTGCATGAAATTACATACACAAGAAAACAAGGGAATAAAGATGGGGAGGTGAACAATAAAATAACTTTAATAAAACTCCACATGAGTTAAATGCTCACTTTCTCCAGTAACATTTGTATAATTATGTTTTAAATTTTAGAAAATTATCATATTTCAATTGATACCCCAAAAAAGAGAATTAGAATAAAATCTGTTTGTCTCAGACTAGAATATTAATTAGCCTGAATTTGAAACTCTTTTAATTCTGGTAATTTCTTTAGGAAGGACCATAACCTATAACTTCTAATCTGCCTCAGGCTGGACATGAAAATCATAAATACAATACTATAGCAATTTAATAGTTTGCTCTGCATATGTGGAGCATACTTCTCTGAGTAGTGTGATTTAATAGAAATAAAAGCAGAGGTTTGCTGTGGAAAAAAAAAAAGGATAGAAATGTTGCATGGTTATAGAACTAGAAAGGATATATTCCAATGAAATATCTATGAGTTTTAATATAAAATGATATGCAAGCATGAGTGGTTTGAATAAGAGTCTTCAGAAGTATACAGTATAACTGAGTCAAGTTGGAATTTCCTGCAACTCTTCCTTCTCTTGAGTGAAACAGCAGATTTTGTTAGCCATGAAATTGCTGATTTTAGGCCTCTTTATCAATACCTGGGGTTTAAGAAAATTAGGACTAGTAATATATAATCTGAAATGATTTAATTTTTTTTCATTTGATGGGTAAAGTATGTCCTATGGTTTTAATAATTATGAGAAGTGAGGTTGCTCTTTAGCTGTTCATTTTTAAGCAAGGAAGAATTTTTATGATTAGGGAAAAAAAATCCAGCATGAGAAAAAAAAATTCCTGTTTATAGCTTCTAATTTTGAAACTTCTGTCTCTTTTGCTTCAGTGAAGGCAGCCTACTGTTATTTCAAATTTGTGTAAGAAGTTTTTCCCCAGACATGCATGTGTAGAAAAGTACAGATACACCTTATGTATGCTGTTATCCCATGGCAGTCCTTCATTATTTGTTACTCTGGTTTACAAAAGATTTTAAAGATAATGAGTGACTACAAAACAATGAGAATGACAAGGATGACCACTTCATTGAACTACAGACTGGTAAAACTGCAAAAGTTGATATATAAAAGTGATACTTCCTTTGCCTCTGTGCTAGCATTTTGTGATTTAACATATACAGTAGCACGGAGAGCATTATATTTTAAGCAGTGAACTCTTTAATTCTTTATTTCTTAGTCAAATGTGAATATATCTCCGCTTTCACATAGTGTTTGACTGGTTTATGATATATAATGATAACGGAGAAAACACATGCATTTAAAAATGACAATCACATTTGTACTTGCAAGTAGACTCCTTTTGAGATGAGACAGATGGAACAGTTGAATACCAATGGGACTTTATAAAATAATCTGTTTGCCTTTTCTTCCATCTGATATCCTAAGTCTGAGTCGATGAAGGAATTCAGTTTCTCTTCCTCATCATCTTCCCTCCTGTCTCTTGTTTAAAAGCACAGCCCTATTGAGCTAACTTTAATCACAGTCACCTTAAAATGTAAAACTTATCAAATACTATCGAAAGTCATTATGAATCTTTTAGAAATGTAAGTCATAGTTCTTGTTTTCACAGTACCTGAGCAAGGTTCATGAGTGTATCTCTGAAGTGACCTGAAGTCTCAGAATCGATGTCTTGTTGAAGATCAGTATTATATTCTAGATTAAACCAAAAACATTTATATCTAAATCACAAATGAACATGCTCTGAATAGTACAAATGAGGATTATCAAATAAAGGATAAATAGGCTTATTCTATTCCAGTGCAAGATGGGCAGGTTCTACAAGGACCTGGTTGTGGGGCTGGCACTGTTGGGCCCTGCTGGGGGCCTCAGCCTCTGTCCCCACTGGCCTGCCCACCCACCACATTGCTTCAGCATTTTGTGCATCGTTATGGGAGAGGATGTGGAAGGGGAGCCAGTCTGTACTGAGGAGTCATTTCTGGAGTTCTGTTCCTTTGTGTGTGCTGATACCTCCAGAACACACATAGTACAGCTGCTGCTCTGCACTTGGTAAAAAGCTTACGCATTAGGTATGCTTCTTTCATCTGGAAGATCTCCATGTTTGATCTGGAGGCTAATATGTCAATCAGACATTTTTCTTCTGTGTCTACTCCCTGTATGGAAAGAAGTAAATATGAAAAGACGTTGTGTAGTAGAAACCCCAATTTTTAGAAGAAAGCAATGCTGTCCTTATCAGAAATAACAAAATCTACTTTTGCAAAATCTACCTGTTTAAATTACTTTAATAGTAAAAGCCTGTATTTCAAATATATTTCTAAATCTGAATTGCAGCAAGTACATTAGCAGGTGGGAAATCAAGCAAGACTAGTGTTGACAGAAACATAATGGGAATAATTTTAGAGCTTTAGTAAGAATTATTGTTTGCTGAAAGAAATCAGATGCAAAGATTGAGCATATATTCCTAGCAAGTGCTCAGGAAATCTGAAGTAGACATGAGCATAGGTATTATATTTGTCTTCTATCTTCTTATCTTCTTCCTTTTTTTTTTTTTTTTTTTTTAAAAATTTTTTTTGGAATAGTTAAACCTTTAANTATTTAGGAATGCTACAGCCTGTAATATCTAGCATAGAACTTGGTATTAAAGGACTTCCTTTTTTTTTTTTTATTTTTAAAAATTTATTTAGGAATGCTACAGTCTGTAATATCTAGCATAGAACTTGGTATTAAAGGAAAGCATCATGGAGTGCATGCAGTGCTGCAAATCACTGTATTTTCCCACAGGGTTTGAATTAATTTTATAAACTTCAATTGATGTAAGATATGGTGCATATGCTGCTTTTGATAGTGTTAATGAATATTCTGCATTTGGGATAAAGGGAGAGCACTAGAGCCCATGGATACACATGGGCTGTTTTTTTTTACCTTGACCATAAGAATCCAGGTCAAGACAGAATACTGTAAGGAAGTTCAAGTTTGATTCACATTTAAAAAAAAACTTTGGAAATTTTGTCAGTAATATTAATGAAGGACATGATTCCATTGTTAGCAATGATATTTCACAATCCTTTTAATGTCAACTATAATAAAGACATACTAGTAGTTCTAAAAATTTATTTAAGTGTCTGAAGAACAAGAAAAATCTATTAACTCTTTTTTTTTTTTTGCGGGGGTGGGACAGAATTCTCAAAATTGGCAAGATAAATCATCTTGCCCAAAGTCAGATAACCTGTGTCTTACTTGTGACTGCAGACAGTAGTGAATATAAACAGAAAGAAAAGGAAAACAGTGTTGAACTCTGATATGCCTTCCTGTCTTTTAGGAGTTGGTAATTCAAAAATTACTATTTTCAATAGCCAACAGTCAACCTGGTTTCAAAGAATATATTGAAGTCCTCTATGAATTAAGTTGTGCTTTTGGTCTCCACAATGCCCTGTGGGAATGAATTTTACCATTTAATGATCTGATATTTGAAAAAATGTTTTATTTGTTTCAAAACTTTAGTTGTGTGAGGATCGCAGTCTCCGATCCAGGGAAGAACAGGAAATATTTTCTTCAAAACGGGGAAGCAGTTCTGTTTCAGTGGAGTTGCCACTGCTTGGTCACAGAGTAATTTGTGTTTATGCAAAGACGTTCTGCTGAAGAAGTATTGGTCTTTAGAGAGGTGGAACCTTAGTGCATAGCACTGGCTATGGAAATAAATTTGGTTCGTAACATACATAAATGCTTGCAAAAACAGCACCTTACATTCCCCTGCATAAATATTTCTTCATTTCCTGAGTTTACCATGGATGTTAAATGTTAAAGTGGTTCCATGACAAGGATATTATTTATGCTACCAATGAATAAACTTGAAAGAGCACTGTATATCTGATGACTAGTGGACTATGTGATAGTATACCACTCCAGTGTACTAACTTTCAGTAGTTTATCAACCAATGAAATGTAAAAAAAATCATTGAATGTATGTTCAGTACTCTAATAAATGACTGCACCTCTAAGCAATTCTGACTATGAAGATTACCTTCAAGGCATGCCAAAGCTCGTGAGCATCATAGGAGGCAGGTGGATACATCAAACCAACCATAACTTCTTTAAAGTGATGAGAGAGATTCTCTTTTAGGTCTGTTATCAGATCCTTGAAAAGAAAAGTGCACAGACAGGATTATCTCTGTAGTCATACATTATTAATACTGCTTAAAAAATTATTAGTGGTTTTCTCTGTAAATGATTAAGGATGAACTGTCAAAGATGAATTCTGGCTAAGATTAAGTAAAAAAAAAATTCTTTTAAATAGTACATGCTTGTTCTAGTAGTATGAGCAAGATGAGAATAGGTGCACAAGCCAGTAAGCCACAATGGATTGTTGGGTTTTGGTTCATTAGAACAGAGAAGAAAATGCAGATGATTAAGTACAACTATTACTTGAAGTCTTGGAAAACTGAATATCACATCAGAGGATATGAGGCTTCTCTTAAGATATTCCCTGTGTGAATCCGAGAGAGGTAAGCACTTTTGAAGATGAATCTCTTAAAATACAGGTGGTTTCTTCTGATTTTTTCAGTGTTACCATGTGAATAATTTAAGAAAATTGTGTATATTGTGTGCACTAATAATACACACAAGAAAATTGTGTGTATTATTAGTATATAAAAGTATCAGCTTTGGATAGCTGGAAGGTTATGTGCTTCAATTCAGTTGTATTTTACATTCAAACTGAATTCACTGCTTTTGTTAGATGCTGGATTAATAACATGGAACCCCCCTTTTCCTCCTCATATTTCTCAGTTCTTTCTTGCCAGATAGCTGAGTAATGGATCAGTTTCCTCCCCATTTTCCCCATTCCTAGTAGCATCCTTCAAAACATTGCAAATGCCAAAAGCTTGTTAACTTACTGTTGATGTTTCCTGTTCCTGGTTGAGGACATTTGTACAGTCCTTTTTTTTTTTTTTTAATATTTTGTGTCCAGCATTAGACACATGTAGGATATGTTCTAGTCTATGTCTTAATTGAAAGGCACGCCAGTAACAGTTCCCATTATATAAACTAGTGTGTTTCCAGAGCTGTATTTTTTTCACTCCTGTACTTTGATTTTGATACATTTCTGAATATAATTAATTTAATAGCTAGCATAGCAGTGAAGGACGCCATATGCATATTAAAAATTAAATTTATGACAAAGAAACATACACAGTCTTCAGTAAATGCACTTTAGATTCATTTGACAGCCACTAAATCATACATGGAGTAGAAATTAATTCATTAAGACATTTTACTTCTGACAACATGCCTGTGGGAAAATGATTAATAATACAAATGGTTACTACTTAAAAATTACTCCTGCAATCAGAACTAAGAGGAGTATTGGAAATAAGAAAAGACAACACTAAGTTGTCATTATTCTAATTTCCTAATCATCTTTGCTGTAAGAAATCCTCAAAAGCTAATTGTAAGAAGGAATCCTAAAACTTCTCTATATGTCTGAATCATGCAGCTAGTTCAGATCTTTTTTCTTTTTTCTTTTTTTCTTTTTTCTTTTTTCTTTTTTCTTTTTTTCTTTTTTTCTTTTTTTCTTTTTTTCTTTTTTTCTTTTTTTCTTTTTTTCTTTTTTTTAAAATATTTCTCTTCTTCTAATGTGTCCCAGTTTACATTTTTTCTAATGACTGGGCATAGTGGCTCCCATATTGAGCAGACGGAAGTGAAATAAAGAGGGAAAGGGATTGGACCATAAATTGAACTGAGAAGGTTAAAACTGCTGTTGCCTTGCCACATCTCTTCTCTGTCCTGTGGTGTTCAGCACTCATGCACTGGGATTGCCAAATGGTGCATTTGCTCAATGCAGTATAACCAGTGGGACAAACTGCAGCCAGGGAAGTGCAATGTGTGCTAAGTTATCTTTCAAAGCACAAACTGGAGCAATTCAAGGCAAGACACATCACATTCTTGGTGGGGTTTTTAAAGAAACTGTCGAGAGTACCATGATGAATCTTGCACTGTAAAGTGTACCCAGTGCTTAATGAATTCATTTGAATTAAAATTTTCGGTATTGGAGTATATCCCATGATTTTTAGAATATTCTGTAGCCCATTGCTGGAATATGAAAACAGTTTTCTTGCCTTTCCCTTCTATTATTATTCATAGATTTAGAGACTGAGATTCTTAAAAAAAAGACATCTGAGGTTTTCCTTGACTTTTTTCTTTCTTCTAGGTCTTCAGGCCTGTGTCCACTGGCTTTATAGCACTTCATGTTGACTTACATGGCTGAAAGAGGTATGAATTTAAAGGCGATAAACAAATTATTGATTTGTTTATATTTTTATTTTTGATTTGAAAAGAAATGCCAATTAGATTAATGGTGAGCAAGTCAATAATTATTCTCTGTGAATATGAAATAACTGCATTTCTGAAGGACATTGCCAATTCTTTATTGTGATACTGTATTATCTCTAGATCATCTTCATGTATCAGAGAGCAGAAATTAAAGATAAAACCATGGTACAAAGCCTTTAAATATTTTCCCTTGTTAAAGTGATAGATCCTGTTGATACACTGTAGAGAAAAGGTTAAAACAAACCAGCCAGCTGCTATGGATGGAGTCGAGAAGGACTGTCCAGTGATGAAGGAGGTAAATGAACTTGGAAAGAATGGGCTTGGGTGCTTCACATCACAGGCGCCTTTGGGTAGCTTGACACACTTTAGTTTTCTATAAGTAACATTGAAATTAATGAGGAATATTGCATGGATAAATACTGAACTTCTGTGGTTTGCATTTGTGATGGTAACCTAATAAATACCTCATAATAGAAAAAATAGGTTTAATAATTTAGGTGCACTGATTTCAATCATGGTCACAGTCTTAGGAAGGTGGATAGCTGTGATTCAGTTATTGTTCTTTTATGGTCTCTATAAAATATACTTATTCATCCAAGGCTGCATCTAAAATATCACAATTATTGTGTGTTTCATTTTTTCTAACAGTCCAAAGGAAGTCATTGATCTCCTGGAGATGAGTAACAATGCAAAATTAATGCACTACGCTGATTAAATCCAGCTCTTTTTCCTCCAGTTCTAGGACAGTAAATGGGTGTTTGAGCTTTTTTGGGGGTCAGTGGTTTTGAGATGTTTTAGAATAGAGTTGGCATAAAGGCTGTCTCTAGAAAACTTTTTGACTACCCAAGGAAAAAATACACTGTTCTGCTGGTGAATGAACTGGTGCTGTAAAATTACCACATAATTTGGAGTTTTTGAATGAACCATTTCTAGTTAACCCTTAGTAAGAGAGATGGCTCTGTGGTAGCATTTGTGCAAACTCACTGTTCTCACACTTGCTGATCGATTCAATGGCAAGCAGACACTGGCCTTCAAGGAATTTTCTGGCGAGCCCTTACTTTTACAGGCTTCAGGAAATGAAGAAAACTGGATTTTGTTATAAATGTTTGTCTGGCTTCTTTCAGAGGAAGGTCATGTCTAGTCAATTTAATCAAATAGTATCTAGTTTCACACTGCTTTTCACGACTTTCACAGGAATTTTGTGAAAGGTGTTACTATTATTTTTGTCCTTATATAGCTATAGCAACTAAGGAAAATGCAGGCATTGCAACTTTCCCAAAGTTAGTTAGTTAGCAACAGTAGATCTTGAAATAGAATGAGGATATCTAGCTCTGTATATGTTTAAGAACTCAGATAACAAAAATTACTTTGTTACATGCAGTAAGTATATATAAAATACATTTTTTTAAAAAAGTAACTTTTTATGTCAACATTTTTTTAAAAACTTTTCAAAGATTCGTAACTTTAACATTAAGCAGCTCAGAAGAGTGTTGTGCTTAGTGTACAAATGGGATTATATGGAACGAGGTGTGAGAACGGCAGTGCTTGAGGTGTGAACAATAATCATTACATGAGTAAGACAAAAAGCGTGTAACACTTTGTAAGGTGTTTTTCTTTGGTTATAATACTATATTATTTGGTCACAATAATTTTATTATTTATTAAAAAAAACTTGAAAAATGTATTTCAGGAACCCCTAAAAGCACTAAAGAAAGAAATAAGTCTGTCCAGAAATTTTAGGTTTGTACGTAGACAAGAATGGACTGTAGAAAAAGGAACTTCTCCTGTCCTTTTCTAACTCTGCGTGTGGCAGACAATACTTCTGCTGTAGAAATGACAACGTGATACCACCAGAGGTATCAACAGCCAATGAGTAAAGTTGTGTGCCGACCTGTTGCGCCAGCCAGCTGTCTGACAGCTTTGTGGTTCCAGTGACTGACCTGAGAGGAGGGCTGACAGCCGCACAGGAGACAGGAGAGAAAGAAGTAATGCAAGTACAAAGTGTTTCTGCCGTACCCTGCCGTACATGTCTCTGTAGGCCTCGGCAATCATGAGCCGCTGGGAGTTGCAACGCTGAGTTAGGATTTCAATCAACACATCTTTTTCACAACCTGAAAAGGAAACAACACAGACTAAATTAACAAACTGGTCTTAGTTGCATTTGTGATTGTTCATGTTTTTTTTAAGAACGTTATACTAATTTTTGAAAAAATTTATCAAGAGACTAATATCCCACTAACATTTACCAACATCATATTTACTGTGCTTGTGTATCTTGCATTTGCTGGTGTAATACCATCAAAAAGTGAAGCAGTCTGTTATTACCAGATGCATCATTACCTCTCACAAGGTCAATGGACTTGAAAGCACCAATAAAACAGATAGGGGCTTTCATGGATTCAGAGCTAGGCAGGATTTGTGGCTGAGCCTTGGAAGTCATACTTGTGTGTTCTGTTGATATTGATTAAATTGTCATTTAAGAATTTGGGTTCTCTTTTATGGGGATGACAAATTGCTCTTAGACCATTTGTTGAAAATCTCAAAGTTATAATTTCACAGTAACTGTATAAAGTAAGTTATGAAGTTTTAAAATATAGTATTATACTCCATTTCCAAAGGGCATTTTATTGAAGATTACCTATGATGGTTTGCTTGATAGGTAGAACATACTAGTAAACTTCTATAATGAATCAGTATTATTGCTTATGAAAAATAATATTATTAGTATATTTAGAAAATTATTTTGAAATTTTAAAATTGTTTTTGCATCCTAAGGGTTGGGGTACTGTATGTAACGGTTTCTTTTTACTTTTAAGAATATAGTTATCTCTAGGAACCTTACAGCTTACATAGTCTCTATAGTAAAAACTGAGAAGGATCCAGATATAGGAAATATTATAAAACATAAATATAGAACTTTATTCTATATTTATGCTTTACGGAACTGTATTCTATTCTATTAAATATGGAACTTGTGTATTACCACTGGTATCAGTGGGACAGCAGAGGTGACTGAACATCCTCCTAAGAGTGAATGCCATGTGCAGGATTGAGGGTCAGTGTCAGTGCCTGTAAAGGACATGGTGACTTTACCTCCTTTGAGGCTGAACTTTTTATTTTGTCAATTTTCCTTTAAATTACAACTTTGTTCTATGTACTTTGATAGGAAGATTGAAATTAAGGTTAATGTACTTAGAGTATTAAATGAAGAATATCATTTCTATATTTTCATGTTAGCAACATTACCTTAAAAGTACTGTTTGAAGTGCAGGGAGATGTTTAAAACTTTTCATCTGTAGCCAATTTTGTCATAAAGATACTTCAGATTCCCCCTGATGAATAATGCTTATTGTGGTTCATTTGACATTAAATCTGAGTCCTCACGTTTTCATTAAAGAAATTGAAAACAGCATGCAAGATTTGGTGCTGTACAGTCTTCTGAAAAGCCCAAGGGGTATAAAAGCTCTGATATAGAAAACAGTTTTAAAGTGAGGAAAATGTTCCAGATTAAAAAAAAAAATAGATCAATATTTTAACCCTCAGCGATACCAACAAGGTTCAATAGGAAAATAAAAAAATCCGAACTGAGAAAAATGCTTTTGTGAATAAAAGTTTTTTGGAACAAACACTAAAAGCAAAAATTGCAAAAATAATGAATTCTTTAAACTTTCTACTCCATTTGTTTTTATTTCTTATGACTGATTAATAGACTTAGCAGACCTTGGTAGCGTTTGATTGTTGAAGTTACAACTAAAATCCTTTCATTTCTTGTCGCTTACTCTAGTGATGTAACACAGAATTCTGTTTTTCCTGTTTTCTCAATGAAGTGGTCATTACTGGTATGGATTTTAGATTAATCTTGATCAACTCTTAGTTCCTGTAAATGCAAATTATTTATTTGGGCATCATCAGTGTGTCTTAATGTGATTCCTTGAGGAATCTGCAGATAGATTATGACAATTTTATGAGTTTATATTTTGCCTAATGCTTTGTGAGAGCTTTCTGAAAAAGAAGAAATTAGTGTTAGAATCAGTCAAGATACTCACTAATTCCCTGTAGGGCTCCTCCTAGCAACTGGGCATCCATTACAGGGTTAAAATTTGGAGCGGGAAGAATGGTTCCTTGTGTCTACAAAAGGAAAAAGCAGACTTTAATTAACGTATTTAACGTTTTTAACATGATATATGTAATTCTGTTGCAAACCAAAAATCGTAACTTTAAATTTTTTTTGCTTCATGGGGAGCAAGATGTATAGTTTTTGATTTACGAAACAGAATTTAAACTTGCAGTTAACCATAGGAAGGCAGACCATATCGGAGGAAGTAGCATGAGTTAGGCCTGAATAGGAAAAATAAAATGGTGAGGATTTACATTAAAATGTAGAACCCTTTGCTTACCTTTTTAAAAGATATTATTTTATGTTTCAAAGTTAATCCACGTTATCCCTGACAGTCTTTAGTATTTATTCCTCTAATTTGAAGGGACTAATGAGAAAATGATGAGTGAGATCCATAGGTTGCTTACAAACCTGGTGATTTGTTCAAGCAGTGCTGTTACTGCCAAGTGTCAGATAGTTTTGAGATTGCCATGTAGAAGGCAACACAATTTTTCTAGTTGCTTTGTAACTGATTAATTATTGTCAGCTCATTCTCAGTGATACTTTATTTCATGTATTTTTTCTTATTCTTTCTAAGAAACCTATGAATAATAAACAGAACTGATTTTAATAGAATCACAGAACAATAGAAACAGAAAAAAATAACTGAGGTTGACAGATACTTATCTCTGTCTCCTGGTTAACCTCTTTAGTTCACCTGAGAATTCTATGTGCTTTACCCAACATACCAAATATAAAGGTTCTCTTTTATGATGATTCCTAGACTCAGTCAGTACATCCAATTAAAGTGACACCATTACCTTTATATTTACATTTCAAAGGAAAATGGGATGTATTTTACAAGTCCGAATGAGGTGTTTTTACAAGTACTTCCTAGAATCAGGCTTTACATGGATTATGCTAATTAATTTGTTTGTTTGCTTGCTGGCTTTACATACACTTGAAAGTCTTTTGTACATTGTGCCTTCACACGTGATGACGTACACACAAGTTTTGTGCATGGCCAATAATCACTCTTGCCTGGCTTGAAATCTAAGCAAAGGAATTAAAAAGCACCAAACAAGAATTGTGTATTTTAGCTGAGAAGGAAGACACCATTTCTTGACACATTTGATCATTACTTTGAACCCACCAAGTAAAGGTAGGAACAAATTGTCTGTGGCTAAATGAGAGAAAGTGTGTAGTCAGAAATTTCAGATTTTTGAAGGACTTACTTTAAAAAGTGCTATTAGACCAGCATGCCTGTACACAAACAAGTACTTATTGGTAGACTGACATCCTTCTGCAGTTTGTTCATAATTTAAATACAAGGTCCAACTTTTACAGCTGAACATAAAGCATGTAGGGCCTTTTTACTCATAACCGATTGGGAAAATGCTGAGAAAAGAAAATGTTTTGGAAATAGGGAGATAATATTGGCCATAGAGGACACAGTGACACTTAAGCTAATTTTTTAAGATTGATATATGTTGTTGCATCTAAAATGAATTGCAGACTCATCCTTAAGATATGCTCTATCTTCCTTTTCATTGTGAGAATTGTCTGTGTACCCTGGGCCTCAGAACAGGCAACTACATATGAATAGATTGTACCTTTCTGTTATTTTTAGCTGGGGAATTTCTACTGCCTTGTTTTGAAGCAGGGCAATTTTAGGATTGATTGAACACCTGAGTGTAGTTAGACATGCTGCTATCTCTCTTCATTAATTTCCACTGAAGTCAGCTGTGACTGACCCCTGCAACAGAAGAATGCTCAGTGGAGCTGAGCAGGGGCAGTGTGCCCATGGAGTTCAGGGAAAAATGGAAGATGTGGCTGACCACAACTGTTGCAAAGAAAGCTTATTTTAGCTCAACACAAAGCAGACTGAGTGTAGGTATCAACATTTGAGAGGATGAACTGGTGGTATAAATGCTTACACCTGACCACTAAAAGAGTGTGAATGTCTTCCTGACTTGGCCAGATCAGCATGAGGGGAGTGGATACCTGTCAAAGCCCAACACAGAGTATAAATACTAAAAAGGTAGCAAAATAATTTGGAAAAAAGCAAATGGCTTGAGCTGATTTAAACCCATAAATTCCTTCCCTGTGATGCCCAGCACTGCAGCAGAGAGCATATCATGAAAGGCAGTAATGCAGATCTCATCTGTATTACATCTGCTATGTTTTTAGTACATTTTATATTACTGTGCTAGAAAAGCCTGTGTAAAATCACTTAACTTGTTATTATACATTACAGCCTCTATGGGTGAAATATCTGAAAGAACCTAGTGAGAGAGTACTGGACTCTGACATCAGGATGACCAGTTTTGAGTCTATGGCCATTTTTGTTTTACTTATGCAACATCTTTTGCTTCCCTAAGCTCTGGAAAGCATAGGAAATTACCAGTATGATCTCATGACCTTTCCTCTGCATGCCTTAAGATGGTTTTCTACAGGGATGAGCAGAAATTGCTCTTCATGGCAAAGTTAAATCTACAGAAGTGAAAATTGCATTGTGGTTTTCTTGGTGATGTCAGAAGAAGAGATTGAGTTTATGTTCACTGAATATAATTTCTCTAAATACAATGCTCTCCAACCCGTCCACACAAGGAGAACAAATTGTGACAAAGTAACAGATATCTTTGTGTAAGTTGAAAAGAGCAGGAACATTTTTGGACTGCTTAACATTCTTACTATGAGAACTTTATCCTAATTTCACAGATAGCATCAATGGAAGTATTTTTATTGATTTCAGGGAGCTTTTGATCCCCACCCTTAATGAGCAAAGGCTAGGGTAGATGGCCTACAACTCTCTATTCAATCTAATAATTCTATAATTTTTTTCAAATAGAGATATTAACAGGAATTTTTCCAATAATTTTTTTTTAAATAAGTAAACATTATCAAACACCCATTAGTCTTGGTAATGTGGGATTGAGTGATAAAGAAACTTGCATAATGCTCTGGGTGTCAACTTGTTCTGTGAACACTGCAGATAAAAACAACTGGGTTTTTTTTTTTTTCTTTTTCCTGATTCTTTTGTCTCTGTTTTCCTACTTACTTACAGCTAATTTCCTCTCCTTATTCCATCTATGTTCACAAGCCATGAGGTCCTTTGTGAGACAACCACTGGCTAAGTAAAATATGGTTTTTCCTATGACTAAGTCCAAAGTTTGGATGTATTATTTGGCTAATGCTAGGCCAATGGAATAAATGACTATTGAGTTTCAACTGCTGTATTTTTTTAACTGGTAATAGAATTTGGTTCTCTCACCCCCACTGAAGAATGTTTTCACAAAACTTCAGAAGAGATTGCATTCCTCTACCAATATGATTGAAATTCATTATTAAGTTCAAGGTTACTGATAGGAACAGGTGGATTGACAAATATGCACAAATAGAGCCATGCACAAATAGAGCCAGATTTTCTGAAGAAAATGAGGGAAATGTCTGTTATAGTCACCGAAAGGATGTGAAGAATAGCACAATTTAATTTTTATATCTGGATATATCTGTTGTTATCCCTCACAACATATTAATAATTTTCCTGAAACTCTCATTGCAAGGTTAGGATTCAGCATGATAGACTTTTCTGCATTAAAAAGAAAATGCCTTAAAAAAGCATCAGAGAAAAGTAATTTCCAAGAGCAATTTGGCCTTTTTGTGGGTTAGTTTAGACAAACTGCTGTATGTGAGCATGGGAAAAGGGTTTTCACACTGTCTTTCCTCTGCAGCATCCTAGTGAAGGGGATATCTGTTTTTTCCAGAAGGAAAAAATGAAAAATATTTCGCTTTTTTTCTCACAAAGTGTCAAAGCACTTAAAGATAAGGCAAGTAAATCTGCAGAGGTGATTCAGTGATTTTTGGCATTAAGATATTTATTCCTCTTTCCGATCTCAGGATACCCTTATGTTCAAAACCACAGCTCTGCTTCCATAGAGGTGGCCCAGGCGGGCACTTTATACATATCTCTCTGTGTTTGCACGTATTCTTTTAACTCTCCTGTAAGGAACTGATTCCAAAATAAGCTGAGCAGACAGAACAGGTTTGTGTGGTATTGGTGGAATGAATCAAAACAACGAAAGAGATTCGAAAGAGACTGAAAAATTTATAACGATTCCAGAAAATGCTACTTGGAATTTAACTTCCTTCTGTGCAAGAGCAAGAAAGTAACAGCTTTTTCTGACCAAAGTCATAAGCAGTTCAACAAAAGTATCAGTGAAAGGTGAGGCTGCTTTTATCAAATTATAGTGTATAAACTTCAAGCAATTCAGTCTTGTGATGGAAAAAGCATTCTGAAGTATGAACAACCTTCTAATAATATTTGTTCAGTAAATCGTTCTGCTGATAACAAACAACTGAAGTCAGACTCCTTAGTCTGAATACTTCCCATAGGGAATGTCTACTAAAGTAAAATGCTTTCTTTATTAGCTAACCACATGCTATGAGCTAGCTATACTGTTGCAAAGATATCCTTTGTGTGCAACTTTATTAAATAAAAATTTCATGAGCATTTTGGTTTGCTCTGAATTTATTGTATGTGTTGCATTTAATTTCAATAATATTTGATACAGTAGTGGAAGGAATACTTCTAAATATAGAAAATTCTTTCTCCAAAGCCTTCAGTCTCTCTCTGTATATGTATTTCAGAGAGGTCATAGATGTCAGCCTGTATAATTTCTCGTAGCTTTACCTGTGGCACTTACTATAGGGAACCATTTTTTGTATGTAATCTTATAATGATGATGCCTTGCATTTCTGAATCTGGCAGGGCTACCACTGTTAACAGTTTCTACATATCATTCTTGATCTTGAGGTACTCCATCCTATCTGATTGTTCACAAATAATGTATGTAATTACTGATATAGATAGCATAAAATATAAGGAAGATCATCTTAAAGAACAAAGCACATTATGAAAGTAATACTTCTGATTTTTTTTTTTCATTTTTCTCATGCTTCTGAATTAATGGTATATTCAATGTTATGGGATTCCTTGAAAAATATCTCTAAGTCCAAAGTGTACTTCTAAGACTTTTTCTCAATCTAGAATTGTGTTTAAGAGGAGTAGAGAAGAAATTAATGTGACAGTCTAACCACTCAGTCCTGTATAAGCCCAGTTTTCTTGATTGAGATTTGCTAGAGTGATTTTTCTGCTATTTTTTTGCTGAGTCTCTTCAGAGAAAACTGCTACTGCTCCGTGACCAACTTTATCTTGAAATACAAGCAGCATCCAGGGGAGAATGTTTACATGCAGCTCTGCCTTACATGTCCCCATTCCGTCTGGCTGCCTCTGCAGGAAGTCTGTTCCTAGGGTCCAGTGATCTAGTTCATAAAAATACCTAATTTCTCTCCCTTTCCATTCCATAACAGATGGAAATTGTAATAAATAGTAAAAATTTACCTAACCTGAGAATCCATCTCAATACTTCTCAGAGAAAGCCTGTTATCAGATTCTCCTGTCTTTCCTGGGGCTGATATGCTCCCCATTGTCTAACAGTTGCTTCTCTGCTCTCTTGTTTCTGTGATGATGAAAAAACAAAGGGTTTATCAGTGTGCCTTTTTATGTTTAGATGAAGAGGGAGTAAAGAGATTGTATTAAAACCATATATTCTGGGGTATTTTGATGTAATTCAGTGTATCAGAATTAGAAACTTGTGTCCCCTCTGCTCATGCAGTTCATTAGACTGACTATATGTAATGGTTACATTATATTAAGCCTACATTCCATTGTAAACATCTGCCACAGTTAAAGGTTGTCTTATCTATTAGATTTTCTTTATAAGGCTATCAAAATACTGCATTATTATTGCAAATATAATAACTGCCAATTGTGATGACTTTAAAGAATTTCTTTTGTAAGTTTTTTATAAGGTACTACCATTAATATCAGGCAACATATTATGTGCAGATGCAGTGTCAATTATTTAAATATAATTGGTTACAATAAATCAGTAGAGGAAAAGAAACTGTATTTCTTGACTTTTCCTACTGAAACGCATCTTCTACCTCTTTAAGGTATAGTATTCTTTCTCTCTCCCTTAAATTCTCAGGAATAGATTACAGAGTCCCTGTAACTAAAAGAGAAAAAAAAAGAAACTAAGAAGAAAATCTCTTTTAAGTTCTTAACCGTCTAGTATAGAATGGAAGATCCCAAATTGCAGAAAACCAAACATATTACTAATCCTGATTCAGTAGCAATAACTTTAGAAAAACAAATATATACATTATAATTTTATCAGAAGAAATACTTTACTGGCAAGATTGGAATAATTAGCCAATTATACTTTCTATTAAAATAAGAAAGGGAAAAATATTTATCCTTTAGAAAGTTCTGTATTGATTTGTAAGTTTGTTGAGAATGTACATGCAAAAAGCCTTTGAAATGAATGAATCATTATTCATACCAATAATAATTGAAAGAAAATCCTTAGAGAATGTAATGATCAGTATGCCAGGTACAGAGAGAAATTCCATATTTCATATTTCATGAAATAGTAACTCCAATAGTTTCCAGAATGGAGATTTAAAATTTCACTATAAAGATTTTTTTTTTTTTCCAAAGAGGACTAGTGAAGCCATTTAATACATTGTAAAGCTTTTTGATGGGGAACAATCACTGAAAACTCTTCCTGTGTTGTGGCTCTTGCAGAGGTAGCATTTTTTTACTTTAAAATATTTTTCGCACCATGAACAAAACCAAATGTTTATAAATGATAAAGCTATTCAGTTACTTTTTGCAGCTACAGATTGTCTTATCAAATTATAACCCTCCCCCCAAAATAGTGCCAGAAATAGATATCTTCTGAAAAATTCACATTTTTATCTTTAATACAGTTGGGTGATAGTATGTCATTTAGTTTCTTGTTTAGCAGCTAAGTGCAAGCATAGAAAACCCACCTAAAGGATGTCACAAGGAGGCTTGAGCTGTTTTTTCTTGAAAGGTCTAAAATTTTGAGACAGGAACTGATAATTCTTTGTATTTTAATCTTCATTTCAGACACTTGGTATAGATTATAAGTAACACCAGGATTAGACCCAAATCACAAATAAATGATCTTCACCTAAGATTGATTTCTACCAGTGAAGGGAAATGGATCCCAACACACGTGATGACAACACAGGAGGAATTAAAAGTTTTGGAAGATTTCAGAGAACAAATAATTATACTCACATAATCTCCACAGTACATTTTGATAGGAGTCTTCAAGTTCTGTTGAGAGGGAACAGTAGCTTCTCTAAACTAAAAGTAAGGAGTAAATACAATTGTTATAGTTAAACCTTGTTCTGTTCTGGAGATCTGGGAGAAGCCATCCAATCAAACTGATACCAAGTACATTAGGCTCCAAAGTAACAATGAGGCAGAACGCCTCTTGGTACCTGGTGTCCTTGGGCTTTATAGATTTACTGTGTGCTGAGTCATTAACCATGTGTTGAATAAGTGTGATTATAATGTAAGTAAACAGAGTCATTAGCACGACACCCTCTGTTCTGCTGTGTTGATTTTAGGAATCAGAATTCAGCTAGCCACAGAATGAAACACCTGCCAAAAGTGTTTGTGTTAATGATTTACTTTTCAGATTGGATCTAGTCTAGTTTCTTTTTTTCTTCCTTGTGCTGAAATTGCTCAGCTCATCACTGCTCTAATAACTGTTTGTAGCTGACATGCACAGAAAGATGCTTTATAGGCCTTATATGTTACCCAGAGTAACCAACTCAGTGGAGCTCTGTAAATGAGGATCTTTTCATGCAAGTTACAACTTGCAAAATCCTGCAAAGAGCTGATCAAAAATCCTGTACCATTGCTCTATTCAAGGACTTGTACAGAATCCCAACTATCCAACTGACAGTAAACTCATATTTTTCATAGCTAATACCATATTTTTCTGCTCATGATAACTATTATTGTAATAAACCATTGATAAAACACGACGTTTTCTCACATATACACACAAAAAAGGAATATAAAATAGAGGAACATAAAAATGGAGGTGCGGAATCAGACTGTATATCCTCTACAACTTGAATGGAAGATGTAGGCTACTGTTACCCTGATTGAGTCCATTTTAGAGGGGTAATGTTTTTAAATAGTTGTACAGTGATAGTAGCTCAAAATCTGAATTAAATTACTCCAAATTTTCTTAGTTTTCATAATGTACCCATCACAGACTTTGGAGCACTTATTAAAATATGCATGAGGTTTTTTTCCTTACAATTTAGGAAGACTTTGGAAAGAAAAAAAAAACACTTTTTTTTTTTTTTGTGGCTGTAATACCTTAGAAGCTCTTCTAATCATTTAAAGCTATCTTTGGACCAGTATAAACAAAACAGTATTGATTTGAGTAAAAGCTTTTTCATGTCAGCCCTTGTTATGTGTTAAGGCTACAGGTGCATCCTTAGAAACAGTTGGAAGAGTTTCACAAAGAACCACATGAAACGTAGGCTTCACAGTGGCATGCCTTTACTTTCTCTTTTTTTCATTAGGGCTGTGGTAGGTATTGTACTTTATTTTAGTTGTACCTAGTACCTACTTTGTATTTTGAGTGCTCTTTGAGGGTGGCTGGGGAATACAGTTCCTCTGTACAGGTAAAAATGATCCCTGAAGAATCTGGTCTGGCTGGTTAGAGGTGCTGAAGGTAGTACCCAGAGTAGGATTCAGTCTCCTGATGATACGTATTTTAAAGCAGTGATAAGAATGAAAGAATATTTTAAGCTGATCTTTTTTACAAACTCTTAATTTTATGCCTGTTTTCTTGCTGTGATTAAAATGTAATACAGTTAATCTTCAGTACAACAGAAAACAAATTAACTTTATAAGATTATGTTTTAGTCTGCATGTATCCAAATCTTCAAGAACAATAGGGTGTAAATAAATGGTCAAAACATGTTGCTCTATGAAATATTCATACCTGGCATATAATGTGACGAAAGCACTTAATTGATTACTGCACTAGATTCTGTTTTTAATGAAACTTTCAGAGAAAAACTGTGAGAAAGTCTAGAGAAAGTGGGAGAAAGGTTTCAGCCTCCTTATCCCTTTGAAGAATGTCCTTTGGCTGCACTCTCCTGCCATCTCTCCCCCAAGGTGAGAGGCAGGGCTTACCAAGAAGGAAATGAATAACATATTTGTCCATGTAATGCTCAGTGAAATGGATCCAGTGTTTGTGTACCAGGGTGAGCCGCACCTTCACATTTTCCTCAAGGCTCAGTAGGTCAGAGATGTGAGTCATTTCTAGGAGAGGAGCTTATCCCGTCTTTTAGGGGAAAGCCAAAGAAGCTCTGTTCCCAGGGGTTTTGGCAATCTCACTTTTGGAAAAAAAAAAGAAAAAAAAAAAGAAAAAAATAAAGAAAAAAAAAGAGACTACTTGGAAATACTGCAGAAGAGAGCAATAATTACTTATGTGGAAAGACAGGAAGCACTTGGTTTTTTTAAACTCAAGAACAGTGAATAAGACTTTAAATTTGAAGAAAATAAAAGACATTGCAAGAGGAAGGGGAAAGAAGACTTCCAGTTCACAATGAACTGGACAGATTAAAGCCTATTTTTCTGTTTCTTCTCTATTTAATCTTTGCAATTCTCTCACAGTTACCAGGTGAGATTTTCATTACTGTTCTGGATACTTGCTTGCTTTCCTTCCTCTTTTTCCTGCTAAAAATTTTCTTGTTTCTATTCTTAGTTAATTTTCTCATCCCTCACTTTGTTACCTGTTCTTCTTTTTTGGACTGTCTTAATTATTTTCTGTCAATGCAAGAAGGGGCTGGTTCCTCTTCTTCAGGTCCATACAACATGGAATTTCTCCCTTGTGCTAAAGGTTCTTCCTCAAACTTCTCCACTTCCCCTGTCCTGCTCATTGATATGCTTAGGCTTAGGCATTGCAACTGAGCATTTCCATGTTATTTTAATGGAAACCTTGAGTAAAAAAAATGAAATATAATAAATTTTTATTAGGGATCTATCTAAAAATGATTATTATTTAAAGTAAGAAGTAAATATTATTAAATATGAAATTATTCTATTTGTTTTCTCTGAAATTTAACTTCCAGTGTATCAGTTACATATAACTTTAAAACAAAATTCACATTATTGGTATAATAATCTGCAGTTGTTGCTCTGGAATAGTCAAATAATTGAAATGTTTGTCCAGTATTACTGCAGCTGCAAGCAGTAAAATATGGGACTTCATGCTGCTGAGTGTGTGGTTTCTGGGGTGGAATGAAAATCTGAATATAACTGGAGCCGGTGTAATTTCTGGCTCTCACCAGAGTGCAGAATGCACGAGCGTGGTACAGAGGTCAAGAAGAAGGTGTGGAAAGGTAATCTCTCACTCTAGTGTAGTAGTAACACATTTGAAAAATGTGTCTCTGGGAGCTTGTGTAGAATGTGTGGAGCATGTTACCATGATTAAATGAAGTATTTGATGTCAAATACCTTAACACAGTGAATCACTGTAAGACCTATGACTCAAATTTCAACTTTTGCAACTCCCAAGTCTTCATTTATATTACTAAAAGAACTTGGACACGTATCTACCTGTCAGTTCCCCTTAGGGTTGCAAGGGCCAAGTCCTGCCTTCTTTCTGGGAAGGGCTCTGAGCATGATATGTGTACACAGGAGGCAATTTGAGATACTGAGAGGGCTGTGGTGCTGGCACTGTGTGCCAGTTCCCATTTGGGATATAGCCTTCGACAGGAGGCTGAGCACGTGAGGTGATACAGACTATTGAAGAAGAGAAAAGGGTTTGAACAAGACAGTGGGTAATGAGAAGTAGCAGTGGGTATAGCTTTATAGGAACAGCAGAAGCACAGTGACTTAGTGAGTGTAAAATTCTGGTTTCGCTGTTGTGACAATATAATTTAGAATTGCAGTTTCTGGAGGTTCATGAGTGGAAAAAACTAAAAAAAACCATGGGCCTACACACTGCTTCTCAGTCCTGAATGTCACTGAATTGGATACTGGGGAGTTATGCCGATTATGCACTGATGTTTTTGACTTTCTGGAATTAAATAGACATATATTCACCAAATATAAATATAAATATTTTCACCATAAAAAGGAAATATTTGTATAAACTAAGACAGATTTCTGCTGACATATTAAATCTGGTTGTAGTCCAGGACTACTACTACTAGCTATTTCTTTAGTGACTTTTTTTAATGAAGGTTAGCTGGTCATAGGTTGTTTGGGCAGGAGAGTTAGGATTTTTTTGTTGAGAGAATTATTTTTACCTGAGACAAATGTAAAATTATAGAATACAGAATATATCTATGATGTATTCAGGTAGTTACATAGTGAGGTAGTGGAAATATGGGTGAGTGGAAATGATCTTCCTAGGAGCTTTTCGTATGCTTAAGGAGAATTGTTCTGAATACTGTTTAAAACAGTCTCCTGGATGTTTGTCGTAGTGTTCAAAAATACCTTGTTTTATTAAATTTACAGAATTAACTTTTACTAGAGAACCATAGCAGAAGAAAAAGGCATTCCTTTGAGAAAAGATACGCAAAAAGGATAAAAAAATAAGAAAATTCAATAAACTGCTTAATTATCCCAGCAGCAAGGTTCCTAAAGCTGCTGCCTAAAATATTACTGCAAAGTGAAAGGGAAACAGATATCCAATTTCTTCAATACTAATTTGTGTAGATGGCAGCAGTGTTTCACAGCATTCTTGATAGAATGATGCTCCAGTGTAGATTTAAGATGGTTTTCTGAAAATAAAAGAATGAACTTTTGGTTCTGATTAACAGAGTATTTTTTTACTAGCTTTATTCATTTCATGGTGTACGAATCATAGACATGTTACTTATCCAATAACAGTTTCAAAAATAAATCAGATAATTATACATATATAATTTACTGAAAGCACATGGAAGATCTGATGATTTTATGAAGAACATTTAAGAATTACTTTATATATACAATGAAATGCTCACTGTGCTCCCATAGATAGCATATTACTTTTTAAATGAAATGTATACAAATAAAATATAGATATTTTGAATTTAGGCAACTTGTTAAGCTCAGATATGTATAGAAGATGTTGCCGTGACTTTCTACATTAATCCTGATTTAAATGCTAAGTCTTACCACGTGTTGAGAGTTATGCCAAAATTAGCATATACAATGAATTACCGATTATAGACCACTGATTTACAGGAACACTTGTAGAAATCATAATGAATGTATAATTTCTTGTATGCTGTCAAATTAAAGCACTGTCTCCATTATGCAAGCACTTGATCTTGCAGATGCTGGAATATTTCTCTACTGCATGGTTGCACTAACAATGGATTTTGCTCATCTCCCATGCAAGCTCTCAGGAAGAAGCAAAGTGGATGTGGGTGTGTATGTGGGGCAACTATGATTTAGCTGGAGAGAGCAGCTTGTTTGTGAGCTTTTGTTTCTTGTGAGAGACCCTTCTGTTGTAATGACATGCTTAAATCCATTAGCATGTCTCTCACCATAAAGACCGAGAAATACAATTAGCAAGTTGTTTACAGCAGAACTGCAACTGCTGTGACTAAAGTGTTATTGATAGAGTGAATGAACTTCTGAGAATTGTTTTCCAAAGATTAGTTTAATAAAGGTTTGATATGATGCTATAACTTAACCTTGATTAGTTCAATGTAAGGCTTGATATTATTTTTTCGCTATCTAATTGCTTCACATAAAAATGCCATGATATTTTGCCTACATTATTGCAGATAGTTAAGCCTGTTCTTACCACTTTTAATCCTAGCAGTTCTGTTATCCTTGGAGACTGGAAACTGCTTGATGCTAAACACTGTTGAAGTTTCATTTATTTGCATGCCTGAATCTGAAGGAAGGAATGATAACAATTTCCATACCTAAGCTAGAACAATTTTCTTCTAGGAAGTGAAGTCAAAAGGATGCAAGTGAAATGTACTGCATACAGGAGAAGAAAGAGTAAAATTAATTCTCTCTATTTAATAGCCTAGTGCCAGTCATCTGTTTTTAAATTCTTTGCCAATGCTGATCATCACAACTCATGCATAAACAGGAACTGATTTTATCTGGCTCGTGCATTTTGTGAGTATGTTCTCCTTGTTGCCCTAGTAACTGGAGTAAGGTTGGCACTAGCATATGCACTTCCATCTGAAAAAAAAAATTATTTATGTCTACTATGCCTAAAGAAGAAAGCTTAGAGACATAGCCAGTAACATAAGCCTGACTTTTCAAAGCTGGCCATGAAAAGAAAGAATCATCTTAAACCCCTCCCCAATGTTGAGAACATGGCTCTTTTCTGTGATAATTTGAAGTTATGATTTATAGTTTGGCCATAATTTTCAGTGTTGTGAGAAAGACAAAAAAGCCCTCAAGAGGAGTTTGGGATACTTGGTTTGTGTTCTTAGATATGCAACCAATGTGCTGAGGCTCCCATAGGAAAGTTAAATGCCCTGTCTGTCTCCATCTTCCCTCCAAAACTAGATATAACATTATCTTTTATAAAACTCCTTTGATGCTGTTCATGAAGGGCATTAAGTAAGAACTGGTACACGTGTCTTTATCTTGTATGCAATACGTTATTCTGTGAATATAAACAACTTGAAAAGTGGGAGGCAGGAAACACTACATTAGGCTGAAAACAGTATAAGCTTGATTTCCAATATCTCCATGGTAAAGATGGTATGAGTACCCTTTATTTTTATTGTTCAGAGGCAAATGGAGGCTTCACGTATGATCAGTTTGATCTCTGTATTGAAAGATCATAATAATTTCTGCACACTTTCAAAGGCAAAGGCCTCCAGACTGCAGAATTTATGTACACCCAAACACATTTTTCTTTGTCCTCTGTATGTAAAATTTTATATTTAGGCCCAAGGATGTACACTGCTCTACAGAATTTTTATCTTGTAGAAACTTGCACAGCTTGGATTATACTTCCTTCTTGTTCTTTCAAAGCCATTACATTTTTGTCAAAAAAAGTTATATGTTCCTGCAGCATTTAGGCCCTCTGATACCCATCTCTTTACAAAGAGCAGCCATTACTGCATGATGATGGGAAACCTATTTTCCAGGTATATTTAGTCAGTATTTTATAGTTATTCCTTTACGCTTGATGTCTTTTATGGGTCTTAAGAAAAATACACAAATCCTGTTGTTTATCTATCAATAACAAACCTACTCAGTAGCAGTGTCTTTGTGTTTTCTTGCTGTTGTGCAAAATCTCTAATAAAAAGGTAATTAGAGTAACTTCAGTAACATTCAGTCCAAATTCTGTAAAATCTGTCATCAAAATTCTAGTCAGTGAATATCTTTTTCCCTATTCTGTTTTTCCCCCTTTTCTATTGTGTGCTGTATCTAAATGTTCTACAGATGACACATAGAAACATTTCAGCCTTGAACATTACAGTTTATGTTTTTGATTCAATATCCACGATCTGACATTTTCCTCATCATTGACTGATTGCCTGAAGATTTCACAGAAGAGACTACAATTTAAATACAGCCTTGTGTTTACACTCCTGATAGCTGTTTATCTTTGAACCTCAATTGACCAAAATTTTAATTACAAATGTTTCCATGTTTTTCTGGCCCTAGTGTAAGAGTCATGGGTTAACTTTTCTTGGCAAAGCACAAAATCCAGGCAGGACACAAACAAGTGACTTCACATCCTTCAACAATACTCCTGCTTTTCAGCATACGGTGGGATTAGTAATTCCAGTCGATGATGACACAAGTTATGAGAAGATGAGAAGACTGTGAGCCTCTGCAGCTCTGTGCCAGTGGCTAAGGCTGGAGGGGTATGTAGCAAGTATGGGCACAGGAGTGTTACTGGCCAAATGAATCTGCTGACATACTACCAAGCAAAAGCAGAAACATTCAGTTGATACAAGTACTGTTAGATTTTAAAGAAAAACCAAGCTAATACTCATCTGGGTTTAGGCTGTTTCTCTAACATGAGAACAAAGAATGAAATTTTGAGCTCTGTGAGGACTTTGACTACATAATAGTACCATTGGGGTGAATGCCTTAGCCACTTTCCCAGGTGCCCTGGCATAATAGTTATGAGAATCTACAAGCAGAATTGAATACTAATGATGGTTAACAAGGACAGTAGTTCATTTGGTATGGAGGTGTCAAAGTTGCCCGCCCTATGCCCTGCTGCAAAACTGCTTCCATAACAGATCGGTCATGGTCAAAGGAGATTCCCTTCTGAAGGGAACAGAAAGTCCTATATGCAGACAAGCAAGTCTGCTGGCTCCCTGGGGCCCAGGATAAAGATGTGAAGAGGGAGCTTTCTACCCTGGTATGGCCATCAGATTATTATCCATAAAAACAAGAACTGAGGGCATCAAGAGAGACTTCAGGGCCTTAGGACAACTGCAAGGGATCAGGAGAACAAGTAGTGTCCTCCTCCCTCCTTCCAGGTGCAGTGAAGGATGAAGAAAACAGGAAGAGCCAGCAGATCAATATCTGGATCTGAGCCTGTTGTCACAGGCAGAATTTTGGGGCTTTTTTTCATGGGTCAGTTTATGCAACACCAGGCCTGCAGATGACAGGTGGGGTACTGCTGTCTCACTAACTTAGGAGTTAGCAAAACTCATTGGAAGAGCTTTAAAAGAGATCTGAGGGAGGAAAAGGATAAAACAAGGCTCACTAGAGGGGTGTGTGTGAGCAGCCAAAGTTTGGGGCACGGTGTGCTAGCGAGGTTTGCTGTCTGAGTGGATGGAGATCCATGAGGCAGCAAAGGCACAAGGAACCAGAGAACTGCAGGCCTGTGCTTGGTGCTGGGGAAGGTCATGGAGCAGATCATCTTGAGTGACACCGTGCAGTGCATACTCAGCAGACAGGTGAGCAGGCCCAGCCAGCATGTGCTTATGAGAGGCAGGTCCTGCTTGATCGCCTTCTGTGACAGGGTGACTCACTTAGTGGATGAGGGAAAGGCTGTGGATGTTGTCTACATGGACACTAGTAAAAGCCATTGACACATTTCCCACAGCATTGTCCTGGAGAAACTGGCTGCTCATGGCTTGGCCATAAATACACGTAGGTGTGGTGCTTAGGGAAATGGTTTAGTGGAGTTGCCAGTTTGACTAGATGACCTTAAAGGCCTTCTCAAAGGTAAATGATTCTATGAGCCTATGATTCTCTGATTCCATGATAACAGAAGAGGTATTATGGTTTTCAAAACCATTTGGGAAGAAGATGCTGAGCAATAAATGTGGCATGGACAATTAAAATTCACTTCATACTTACATGGTAACTGACAAAGGCCTATCTTGTAGATGTAGGGCAGCACATTAGCCAGACAAAATGCATTAAGTTTTACATTGCTGAACAGCACTTCAGACATCATTTTTTATAATGGCTTTATTGAATATTTGTAGATACTGCCTGGTGAATCCTGTAAATTATTAATTTGGGCAAAAAAAGGATTTGAGGGCATTGTGGACATTGATAATCCCAGGAGTAAAATGTTGGAAAAATTATGTTGATCTTATATAACAATTTACTGTTGGTCTTTACCAACCAACATAATGGATTTAATCTTCCTATGGCTTGTAATAGGACCATGGCTTCTTAGGGCTCCTCTTTCCTCAGGAAAAAAGAGCCAAAGACATAAAAAATTCTGTGAAACCAGCCTCTGATTGAAACTCAGGTTTGCTTAAGTCCTTCTATCAGAGGATCCATTAATTTTCTTCTCAGGTGTAAAAATTGCTGACTCTAGTGCTGATTTTTTTTTTTTTTAGGCTAAGATCTGATTTTTGCACCTGGGTGGTTATTTGTTCTCAGCACATTCACATTTTTAAGTGGCTTATCAGAGCCACTTTTGTCTTCTTGTAATGAAGGCAAAAGGCAGGAGGTAGAAATGGCAATCCTGTTTCATAGTACTGCTGAAGCCAGGTCGTGAAAGAAAAAGTATCAGAGAAATCTTTTTTGTTTCAGTAGTGATTCACAGGTTTTTCAAGACATTAGGTTGGATGGGTATCTTTATTTTATTGGAATTTTGTAATTAAAAAAATAAGTTTAAACAAACACCACTGAAGATGATCTATAGCAAGAGGTATAATTTGCACCAGCTTGCCTGGGGCCACTGAAATGATTTTTGTCTGCCTGGCACTGTTCCTATCTTGCCTTGGTGGGAGGAATAGTTGTGTTTGATAATGTGTCTAACTGTTAGTCCAGAACAGTAATGTAGCACTGGCTGGTGTTGCTGTGAGCTTCTCTTGCACTCCTCTGGTTTCTCGTTAGAACTTGTTAGTTCTGCCCTTCATCATGAAATCTTATTTAACTCTTTTGTTGTGTCTCAGTTAGTATACATTTTTCAGCTTGTCTGGCTGTTTCTGTTACAACTCTCTGAAGATACAATTGTAAAACTTCATAATCACCTTACTTGACTCACTCATTCTTCTATGATAAGACAAATATACCACCATGGATACTTAAAGAGGGAAAGATGAGGTTGACATCCATGTCCAATTAGCTTCACTGGGACCTTTTCTGAGGACTCTGTCATGGTAACACATCCCCATTTTTGGAAATTCAGCAATGGACTATGTGTCTTGAGCAGATCACATATAGCTGGGATCTTCCTAGTCTCAGGGGACAGATCAAGACTGTGAACCTGGGAATTATTTTTAAGGAGATGAAGCCAGTTCTGTTTGAAGCAAGTTGCTCAGCCTTTTCCACCTCAGGACAGGCACCATTCCCAGCAGCCCAATTACCAGTTGAGAGTCTAGAAAACTCGTGCTTTCTGACACAGGAGGGATCACCTGCTGTTCTGTGAGCTTCATGCAGATCTCCCCTGCCATTCCAAAATTTTTCAGCTGCTGTGAATTGTCCCAGAAATGCAGCTCAAACCCAGCCCCCACCAGCATTATTTCATAAGTGTAGAAAGAGCATGGCACTTTAACATGGTACAATAGTAAAATTAAATTTCTTCCCCAAAATCTGTCCTTCTAATCTTCCTTATTTACTGATGATTTAGTTATCATCAGGGTCTGTGCTGCTGACAAAATCACTATGGGAGTTCCTTACATGACCTAATACACAGCAATTGACTTAGACATACAGTTCTGAAATCATCTCTACATATTTGTGATGGATAATATTACCACTGAGTCTAGGTCCTTTTGTCAGTTATTCTATGTAGAAGCATCTTGAAATAGCTAAATAGGATTTAGAATAGCAGAAGAATTGAGAGACTGAACTTTCTTCCAAATTTTGTAATTATTGATATTTGGCTTCTTCTACAATGGAATGGTTTTTATAGTTTGAGAGGAAAAGAGATATTATTACTTGGTCTTCATTCTTGGTTGTGCAGGTACTGACACGCTGAACATTTAAAAGCAACACTTAAGTATGCTACAATTCAGGGGAATTTGGTGTTGTCAGATCTTAGGAAAATTAAATAAATAAATATGCCGAAATATTTTTCATGAAACAGAGCTTTCTTGGTAAAAGAATTTCCTTTTAGGTTTAACCAGGTACACTAGTTAGGAAAGTAGCATGTTTAACATAGCCATCCTACAGTTTTCTTTTCTTTTCTTTTCTTTTCTTTTTTAAGAATTATATTCAAGTCATGCTAATCTAGTTCTAATGAATATGTGTTAAACTTGTTTAGCTGCAGAAAGGATACAACTTTAGTGACTTTGGAACAGAACTGTGGAAAAATAAACACCTGAATAGCAAGTACTTGCAGAGCAGCAGCTTCCGAACCAGTGTAGCTGGGCAGCTGAGTAGAAACATATGCTGTATTGTGTGCAGTTCAGCAGATTGCTAAAAATACAGGGTTTGGACCTGCTGTTAATGCTGTTAATCCCTGTTAATAATGCTGTAAAAATCTGCCTAAATATTTAGAGTCATATGTACTGTATATGAAGTTAAACTGGTTTTATAATAATATGCACTTTGTGATGATCTGGGCAATGCTTTAGAAGAAAATTATCCAAAATGATGGGTCAGCCTGTTAATTAGATTACACACATTTTGCTAGTTAATGTAGATTGTTGGAGTTTTTCTGGAAATGCTTGTGTGTGTTCAGAAGGCGTAAAGGGAAGCTGCTGAATCCTTAAACGTTGAAGTGAAACATGTGACAAATATTGTCTCTGTCCTCCCACAACTACTTAATTATGAACACTAAGTATTGGAAAGGAGGATAAAACTACTTCACTATTCTGTTAATATCCCACTTCTTCTTAGTATAGAAAAAGAGAAAAGTGTAGGCAACTGAAATGAACATTCATTAAATGTCTTAAGGGGAAATGACACTGGGGGCTTGTAATTATGCTCACATGATTGAATCCTTGGCTACAGCTATAGGCTACACTTCCACTATTTCCAGTACTGGAAAGAAGAGAAGGTAAAGAAAAGAAGAAATTCCTCTTAGGGAGCTGGCAGATAGGTTTGTGAGGTTTTTTACTCCAGATTTGGGGTATTTCTTTAGTTGTGCAAGTATAGTTGGAAGGTAAGGAAGGGAAAAATCTAGCAGAGCAAATAACATTTTCCTTGGGGGAAAGGTAGTGCTTCCATGAGATTTTGGGGGAAAAATTGAAGAATTAGGTCATCAACCAACATGCAAGCACACTCCAACTTACTGTGCCAACTATCTCTGTATTTTTCTTGCAATTCTACAGTGTCTGAGCAGGATGAGGAGAAATATTCAAGGATCCAAAATAGTTTCTTGTATTTGTAAGCATTTCAAATGATGTGTGTAGATGAAGAAATAGTAATAAATTTCAACATCCACTGTGTGTGTATCCTTTCAATGTAGAGATATGTCACTTGAAACCTTACCTGATAGGTTAAGGCAGAATTCTGGGTATTAATATCCTAAAATTTTGAAGTGAGAGCAGCTCACATGGGTCTAATAGAAAATTTAAAACCATTTTTTGTTCTTTCACTGCTGTCATTTCTGCTTCTCAAAGAAATATTTCTGAAAATCTTAATCTCAACAATGTTATCATGAAGCAGAATCCTGATAAGAAGTTAATTTGATGATATACCAGTAGATCTCGTATATGATCCAGGATTTCAGAACTGAAATGAATGACATATAGTTCCCAAATCTCATTTTCATGCCTAATTAGGTATCCTGATTTTCAAAGTTCCTACTTCCAGCATCTTGCTTTGAATCTTGGCAGTAGCATCTATGAAAAATGTAGATGAACCACTCTTCTTTTTAAAAACTTGGCTACCACCAATTAATTACTTGGTTAAAAAAAACCAACCCAAAACACAACCTTAATCAAAAGACCTTAAAGCTGCAAATAACCACAGTTTTGAGTCTGTAGCCAACAGGTTTTGAAGCTTAAAATACAGAAGCATGTAGCAAATAGTAATTTTGAAAGCAAAAGCTTTTGTTTCCTATGTAAGTAAAAAGTTTGAGCAGAATTTTATAAGATAGAAATATCTTAGAAGTATGATGAGATGCCATTAAGCTAATCTAATCCTAAATAGCTAAAATGTCAAGTGGAGCTGCTATAAATATAGTAGGTGGGATTCTACTTGGTCTCTCTCCTATGCAGCAACGAAGAGATTATGTAATCTTCGGATGCCTCTAGCTAATCAGGACTTTGAAGAAAGAGAAGTCAGTAAATATAAAAACAAGTGGATATAGGGGTTTACCTCAGCTATTCATGATCTGCATGCAATCTATATTGAGTAATGAGGTATAAAGCTCAATGGGCAAATAGATAAAATGGCTGCCCTTGCCCAGTTTTAATTTTGAGATCGTCAGTCTGAGGAATTTTCTGCATCTGGAGTAGAAGAACTGTAAAATGATGGAGACTTTTAAACTGGTAGAAAGTTTTCAAGAGCATATAATCAAGAGACTTGAGATCCTCTATCACAAGTTTAATAAATCAACTGCTACTCTTTTTATCTACGCCTAACCAAAGAGAATGCTCACAGCCATTTGTTTTGAGTAAGCACTTACAAAACTGTACATATTGCTTCTTCAGGGACTAATTTAGATACTCAGTTTCATAGAATTCCTTCAGTTTTGGTTTACATATGCAACATGTACATCTATAATACCTGAATGAATAATTTTCAAGATACCCTTGATTTCCGTGACAACTACTTTGAGAGTCAAACTTACAGGATCAGTAGTTCTGGCAATGCCAAGAAAAATGACAGAGAAAATAATTACTTAAGAAAGATGGGTGGTTTTAAAAATTTTTATAGTTGACCGTTTGTGTTTGACCATGACTGTAAAAGCATGTCAGACCAATTGTGCAACTATTTCCTGACTCTGAGAATGGCCAATAGTAAGTGCTTGGAAAAGAGTGCAAAAGCTGGCCAAGAATGTAGCAGGTTTTTTTCTTGTCAAATTCTTTATGGATTTTTTTTTTCCTATATATTTTTTCTGCTATTTTTTTTTTTAAATGCAACCATTATGTTCTCACTTAAAGAGAATTTGGGGCTGAGGAACAGAGGAAGCTTTGGGAGGCTGGCATGGAGGACTAGGAAGAGACTCATAGGGCTTCTGAGGGTCTGCTGTGAAGCTCAGAAGTGATGCAAATACTGGCCAGTGGGTCATGGTGGGTGGCCAGAAATTGCTGGTGAAGTGGGGTTGTTGGTGAAGCAAGGTGAGCTGGGAGTGCTCAGAGTCTTCAAAGACTGAGGAATGGTTTCCCTTGTCTTGCTCTCAAGTGGGCCTGTTCCTCTCCAGTCCTCTCCCCTCCAGTCCCCTTTGTAATAAACCACTCCACCTGCCCTTGCATAACCACAGGAGAATGCTTGTGTCTCCCAGCAGCAGCCCTTGTGTCTCCTGAGTGAGTGCAGAGTGAGGGAGCAGCCTTCCAGATGGAAGCTTTCCATAAGGCTTCTATAAGGAACCTAGGCAGGAGTTTTCCTGGTGCTGCCAGGAGGGGCTGGGGTAGGGGCTCTTGCTGATGTGGGAGGCTGCTTCCTGAGATGGTAGCTAGCTCTGACTGCAGCTTGCTAACACTCCTGCAGAGCCTGCTCTGCAAAGCCTGCTGAAGGACAGAGGCCAGTTGGGCTGTACATGGCACTTAACAGCTAATCCCTATTTCCTGGGTACAGGTGAAGAGCTGGTCATCTGTGTTTGGCTTATGTTTGCTCAGGGTGCCATTCATTTTCTCTGGGAACATAGATATTTTTATCTTGATCTGATCTGCATTAGCAAGCAGTAGTAGCAGAGTAAAAGTGATTACCTTGACAAATCTTTATTTGCAACAGGCTAAGAAAAAAAAGAGAATTTTAACTGCTGCAAATTTTGGTCGGAAGCATATTGTCCAGAATAAGGCAGGAGTCAAAGAAGTTTAAAAGATGCATATATACATATGTGGTTTTTAATGTATTTTTCTGTGTCTGTGCATTAGTTGGTACATAATACCAGTTTAAAAAGTGACCCAATAGACAGTAATAGATTTTAAACAAAGTATGTGACCTTCCCAAGATCTAAATAGTTGAGTAAGAAGTAAAAATGTTGGGATATATTGGCAGAATGGGTTAAGCACATAAGGGTCTCCATTTGCTGCTATTATTTGTCTGAGACAGAAGTGGAAATGAGGATAAAAGTACCCTATCTGCCAAGTTCCATGGCAGACACAGTCTGTGATGTTCACAAAAGATAACAAGAACTGGTTTTTGCAATATAGATCACGTGTGACCAATGCCCACACAGTTCCTGTGCTGTTACACTGCATTAGAAAGTTCTGAAAGTGGGTATCACTAACAAAAAAATCATGTATTGATTAAAAGAAAATTACAAACTTTTTAGCCCAATCTTTGCTTACCTTGTAGTGGTAGCCAGTGGATCTACTTGTGTAATACACCAATTTATTGGTACAGTAGCAACATGTAGGAGCTCCAGCAAAGACCACGCAAAAGCAAGGAAGTTTACTTGCACAGCATTTCCAAAACACATGGGATATACTGAATAGGGGTGAGAATCTGTTCTCTGTGTCCTGTTAGTTTCCTCGTATGGACTGAAGTGACCAACCTGAGGCCTCATTAAGTCCTGCTTACCCAATTATTTGGCATTATCTAACTTGCATGTTTCACTGGCTACTTAATGGTCTAAAAAATGATGACATTGACATTTGCTGCAGATGTTACATGTTGTATTTTTTTAGTTCTGCAACCTCAGTTTATTATCAATGTTTACAGCTTCTGAGCTGCTGCAGTTCTACTCTGTTACTCTCTGTAAGAGCTGCACAGGTATATAATACAATCTGTAACCAGGGAAGTCTTGTTTAGCTTAGGCTTATGAATTTTGTGCTCCACTTTTGCTTTCTTGTTAAATATTTGTACTGTGTTTGAGCTGATTCTGGTTCATTAAGCCTCGCTAGCCCGTATGATGCTGCAGCGTCCACTCATGTATTAATTCCCCAGGAGCTGGGAGGGAAGATGGTGTTAGTGGTGCAACCTCAACTGGCTTTGTAGAGGTGAGGGACTCACTTTTAAAGAGTCCTCTATGGGCCAGGTATGGTCAGCTGACTATGCCATATGGAAAAATGAACTAAACTAAAGACAGCTGGCAAGTAATGCTCTTGTTTCTTGGTTAGGAATGTTGATTATGACTGCTTAGTGGCAATAGAAATGACTAATTAATGGAGCTGGAGAATGAAGAGGGGAAAGAAAACAACACATTTTACAAGAATTCATATATATAGTTTGTAACATTGAAGAGCAATATGCTTTCCTTTGTGTATGTGTGGTAAGAGGGGAAGGGCAAACAAAATCTGTCATAAAGGTAGCTCCCAAATACTTTCTCTCTTTGGAAAGTCTAGGAAGAAGTCTTCCTGATATCTATAGAAATTCTGTGATAGAGTGTGTTTGAAATGCATCATCTACCCCAAGATAACTAAAAATATTATGCAATAATATTATTTTGTTTTCAGTATTTTGACTTTGCAGGAATCTTTTATGGCTGACCCTGTGCCAGAAGTGACAGTGTATAGCCTTAAACATCTGACCTAAATACCATTGAAGTTAAACTCCTTGTTCTTCTGATCTTCTCCTCAGTAACCAGAGAAGACCCTGTGATCAAGTCCTTGTAGCCCTTGAACTGATCCAGACCTATTACATGCTTCCCAAAATTTTCTTTAAATTTTACTGAATTCTGTTTCATGACATTGACCTTCATTTGCTCTGTTTGTTCAAAATCTGATTTAGTCTGTTTAAGCAATAACAATTGAGGCTCTGGGCAATTTCAGGGGATTAATGACTGATTGAGAGGGTTGATGGCCTGAGGCAATGACTCAGGGCTATTAACTTCATCTGCAGAAAATGTATCAGGAAATGTTTTAGACTGAAGTTGTTGCTTGGCAGTCTGCAGCTGTGCCTGAACTGAGGGAGGGTCACTCTGGCAAAAACAATTGCCTATAAAGTCTGAATGAGTTTATCAAAAGAAACTGTTACAATTTTGTTTTATAGCAACTCTAAAAGGTCTGAACTAAAATGGAAATAAGACAGGAAAGTGGAAAAGCTTGTTTTTCAGTGTGCTGTGTAAAAACAAGGTAATGGACAGTTCCTCTCAAGAAGCTTTTATTACCTTTTTGAAAAAAATAAGAATGTATTGTAGAGCTTCATAAAGCAAGTGATTCCAGTTTCTCCTATAAGTTTGGATATTGTTCTATTCAAAAGTATTCCAAAATGGATCTCTGAATCAGAATTGTCTTTCAGAAGTATTTGATATCCATGACCTTTTAAAATTATGTTTCCAAGTTCTGAAATATTAGTAGAGAGATATTCAAATGCATGAGAATTAGACACATTGTGTGTGTGTATGCAGATCTAATCAATGTTATGTGTCATAGGCACTGAATTTTTTCCTGTAAAACTGCTTGAAGTAAGGTTGTACTCCAGTTAACAGATGATAGTCAGATTGTTTGAATGACCTGCCAGAGGTGAAAGAAGTTACCTGCAGAGCATGCAGAATTCTCATCCTTGGAGCTTTCAAGTCTTGGCTGAATAAGACCCTGAGCAACCTGCTCTCACTTCAGAAATGGATCTGCTTTGAACAGGGGCTTGGGTGAGATGATTTCCGAAAGTATCTTCTAGCCTGCATTGTTCCATGATTCTTTGCTCCTATGTATATGTCGCAAAGCCAAGATTGGAAATTTAATCCTGTTGGTCCAACAGGACTTTTAACAAAACACTATATAAATATCATAATAATCTTCCAGTGGGATATTGACTTCTGCATTTTTAGCACATTTTGAAATCCTTCCCTTAGATGCTTTTGCTTCTTTTATAAGCTAAGGAGATGCATAAAAAACTAAAGTAAGTGGTTATGCTGATGTTTTTGCTTCTGCTGGTTTTCATTCTTAATGTTGGCATCTTAGTTTATTTTCCAAATTTGTCTTCACTGCAGATTCTCTTTTGGGACAAATTCCTGTATTTCATAGTTGGTCATGGGAAAAAATGTTAAATGGTTAAATGGCTTTTTTCCCAAGTAAATGTTCAAAAGTGCATGTGGAAGTATTTGCGTGTGCAAATAGTGAGTTTGCAGTGTAGCACAGCTCCTCACAAGAGTGCCATTTCAGGGGTGCTGCCGTGAGCTGGCCTCTTCGTGTAGAGAATGAACCATTTGCACTCCAGCTCCACAGAGCTCCTGTTCTACTCTTATGTTTCATATTGTCACTTCCCTCATGTAATATCTTTATTATGCTGGGTTTTCTGTCTGTGAAGCCTGTTACTTTTGATCTAGGATAGGTGTTACAGCTAAGAAATATTTTCAAAAAGCAAGCACGAGGATTTGATTAAAACTTGAGTTGTGCCTGTACATTTTGCTTTGATTTTCATTTTTTGTTCTTCACTTCTCTTTTTGACTATATTTGAAAAGAGACAAAAATATTAGGAATAGATGTCTTGTATTTTATGCCTAGGTTTCTAACAAGTATTGCATCCAGAAAACTATTGGGTGAATACAGGTCACTTACCTGTTTACTGCTTGTCCAAATCAAAGCCTCAGCTGACAGCTTTTGCCAGGTGTTCAAGAAATAGAAAAGTGACAGTTATTATGCATCTTTCTTCCCTTGCTAATACATACTCAAACAAATGAAGAAATGTATTACACCAGTATTTTGAGTTTTCTACTCTTCAAATTTGTAGCTTTTCTGAATTTTCATTCTTTCAGACTTTGAAATGCATTATCAAAACTTTTTGTGTCATTTTTCTTTACCTTATTGAATAACAAAAGACTGTATATTGAACATCAAGCTGTGGAAATAGTTCTCCCCTGACAGCACAAACTTAATTGAAAGAATTATGGATATTTTTCCCCATGTTATTTTAAGAGTCTTAAAACTCCTTAATGATATATATGAACAGCAAACAACAGAGAGCTGGTCCATGTAATATCTGTGTATATTTTTGAGCTAAATAACTGCATTGAGTTTAAAAAGTGGATACAGAAATCTCTGAGAAGTGATACAAAGTTGGTGAATTAATCTTTATTTCTGACACAAAAATGCTTTGAGAGGCCTGTTCAAGTAAGGAAGCTCTTACTAGTTTTTCGGTGTATCTTCTATATTTAGCAGCTCAGCCTAAAACTGAATGATTATGCAGAGGAGGATGAGGGGAATTCAGTGATTGTGGTCTCTTTCATTCCTTTGTTGGTTTCAGCTGTAGCAATGTGTGTCACACTAAGCAAAAAGATATATTTCTATAGGGGATTTACTGAAGAACTGACAATTTGCATATATTGGTAGATTAGAACACTATTTTGCGTCATCTCTCCAAACACCACCAGCATGTGCTTTAGTGTCAGTGTGGAATACAAAGAAAGCTGATAGTATTTAACTAAATTTTACCATAATCAACAAATGGAGATTTTACAGCACCACTGCCTTTGTGTCTGATACACCTGATCATTCTGCTTTCCGTTCTGACATCCTTTATCCTAAATCTTCTGGAGCTGTACTTTGTTTTCTTATCAACTTGGTAACTTCAGGTTTAATTCTACAGGTCCTTCTGTGAGCACACCAGGACTGGAAGCCCTGGCCCTGCTGGAGTGTGGAATGGTATCTGTGTTTTGCAGAGATCATGCTTGGTTTTATTGTGCAGATGTTGAATGAAGGTATATGTATTTCTCTTGAGAGACATTGTTTTCTAGTTTCACTGCTTCTCTGACTACTCTCATGAGAATCACAGGCTTTGTTGTCATTGTGTCTGCATAACAGCAGTATGACATGACTGTACTGCTTGAAAAGTTGCTTTTTCTGATATCATTTATGCCAGGTGATGGCAGTAAAGGACCTTTGCTCTTTCAGCATTTCCTATGAAGTACAGAAAACATTCAGACTCCTAGCTTGCCTCCTAGGGAGAGGACTCACTTCTTTCATTGCTGTTTCTTCCTTGCAGCTTGTTATGACTTCCATTGCAAGATGGAAAAACCAGCATGGCTTGGATTGTAGGCTGCCTGGTTTTTTTTGTCCTTCTTAAGAAATACTAAATGCCATATCTGTTTTTCACTTCCATTTCTCTGTATTTGCCTTCTCATACTACATATTCTAGTATAACCTTTCAATATATTCCATACAGTGCAGGCTGTTGTGTTTGGTTTTGGGCTGAAGATATTTAAAACTGCCCCTAGAAGTTTAGCATAGATTGCATGTTAAGGGACAGAGAGTTTCCCAATGAAGCTGTTTATCTGGGATTTGTCACACAGGCAGATGGTAACATAGCAATGTTGTGTCAAAAACATTTTCAAAATGAAAAGCCTTGCAGTGAGCCTGGAGTATACCTGCTGGAAATGAAACAAGTCAGCCATTCACAACTAATGTTTTATTGATGGTTAAATGAAGGGAGGGGGGAAAAGGGCCAGACCAGAAAACACAAATTAATTCAGGTTGGCCTTGAAACATCCTTTCTTAAGCTTGTATTTAGTAAGCATGGGACAGGACAGAAAAGTGACTAGTTTACCACTTCTCAAAAAAGCCACAGCAATGACTCTTAATAAAGAAGGTAGTTTGCCAGTGGTTTTTATTAGTGCTCTCATGCCATCAGTGGGGGGAGTGAGCTAAATGTTTTTCGTGTGGCAAAAAAACTCCTCTCAAACTGGGTGTAACATAAGATCATCACTGCAGTAATGAGAACAGTCTCATGTTTTAATTCAGATGGAGAATGAATTGTAGGAATTCATCTAGGAATGCAGTCAGGCTACTTTTTCTCATGTTTTTCTTCTGAAGAGACATTTCATAAAGCTGCTGTGCAGCCACCAGACACTGGACTAGTGCATTAAGGTCTCTCCTTTCTCATATTCAACTGATGTTATTATCTATGCTTATAGTAGAAGGTCATATGGGAAGCTGCTATCTTCCTATGCTTCTATTCGGTTGTGTTAGATCTCATTCAGCTTATACTACAGTTTTCTGGGCTTTTTTTTTTTTTTTTTTTCCCCCAGCATCTTCCTGCTTTCCTTTGTATCTTTGTCAACTCTGTGCTATTAGTCAAACTCTTTAGTACATATCTACTCCTCCAGCAAAGGCCAAGAGTGGAAATATTAAAAAAGACTTCCCTAAACCAACCTGGTAGGAACTCCAGTAGCAACATTTTCCTAAGCTGAAAATTTGCATTTTGACCTGGCTGATTGATGTGACAGATGTAGCCACCTTGACCTTGTGCAGTAAAAAGGCTTAACATGCATGTCACAGAACTTCAAAAGAATTATTGAAAAAAATCAAGATCTGTTCTTTAACAAGAGATTAATTGCTGATGCACACTGTCAGGGAGCAGCAGGGGCTGGCTGCTCCCTAGGGGGTGGGAAGCTGAGTGTGATGGTGTGGCCAGCTGAGGACCTGGGTCAAGCAAGCAGGGCAGACCAGAGCTCACAGACAAGCTTAAGCAACAACTGAGGCTTCCTCCTGGGTTTGTGGTGATGAGACAGACAGGAGGTCAGGCTGGGAAGTCAGTCCTCAGGTCAGGGTCGGGACCCGTGGTTGTATGGCAGAGCTGGGAGCTGGTACTCCTCTATGACTGCCACCCAGGGCTGAGATGAAGTGGACTCTGGGGCCTCTAATGTGGGAGCTGACCCCAGAAAAAAAATTGGCCAGGGCCATTAAGACATCCAAGTGTCAGGTCTCTGGTGTACATTTAGTTGCTGAGTTTGGACTTGATGATCCTGAAAATGTTTTGCAGCCTTACTGATTCTATGATTTCATGATTCTAATCAAAGGTGTAAAAAGAAACATATTTGCATAACGTGAGTTTGTCTGTCTGTGGAAAAGTTTCTTAGATAAAATACCTACAGATGAGCAGAGAGTTTGGGGCTATAACTTTATATGGCACAAAGGAATTCTTCCTGGTGCAGTCTTTTAATCCCTATATGTTTCCAGAGCGAGGAAAGGGAGAAATAAGGAATTACAAACTGATTTCTTGTTCTGTTTACATTAAAGATTGAAGAGATCTGCTTACATCTGTCTTTTAATTTGCAGTATAAAATTTCCTCAGTAGCTTAATGCCCAGGCATTAAGTTAGGCACTCTCAGGAATGTTTCTGAGCGCTGATACTGAGTAATTGACATGGAGTAGCCTGCACTGCTGCTTTTAAACTTTCTTAGAAACATCAGGCTACCAGCCACTAGAAAACTGCAGATGGTATAATGGTCCCCATCCTGTGCTAGTGGCTGAACTGTGTCCAGGCCAGGAATAGTTTTGAAGATTTCTGGTTAATGCTGGGACTGCATTTAACAGTTTAGAAGATGAGTGGTTTGGGCTACTTTATTTTACAGGCATATACAGGCCTTCAGTACTTTTCAGCTTTTGAAGGTCATGAACAAGACAGTTACATGTAAACAGAGGAAGCAAATCAGCCAGGCAGGAAACTCATGAGTGCTTGGAATGTCAGCTGAATGCTTGGGAAAATATTCCTTTTCTTCACCTGAAATTTTCTAAGCATATAGTTCTGGGCATATGGGTACAGACTCTTCTCCAGATTGTTGTTACAAAAATGCCCATTCAATAACTGCTTAATTAAAATATTTTTGCTTTTTCAGTGTTCATTAAAGACTTCTGATGTTGAAGAACTTTGTATAGAATTTTACAGATTATGGATCTGGCAGAGCGGTGTAGATCTTCAATTACAGATATCAACATAAAGCTGGTGGTCATTTTCTATTTAGCCTGTAATAATATAGGAAGAAAAGTCAAATACTGTATTTTGGAATTGTTTTTTTTTTGAGGTCAGTGAGATGCAAGATCTTCATTTACAGGAAGTTAATTATTGTGGATTAATAGAGGAAGTTGGAAAGCAGGTTATCACAAAAGTTCAAGCTTGAATATTTTTATAGTGCCAGCTGACCTGACACTTTTCTTTGACTGGAAGGATGATTGGCCAGTCAAAAGAAACTGCAAAAGCTTCATATGTACAGATTTCAACAAAGCATTTGACATTGTGGCACATGGGAAAGCAGTAGTTAGATTAAGACTGGAAGCTGTTAAAATGGGAGATAAAACATGGAAGTTATGTATGGAACAGATTAAGCAGGAAGTGTTATACTCACTGGGAAATTATTAAAATAAAAGGAGCTTTCAAGTCAGGCTCCTCTGAGCTTGGGGTTGAGACAGATAATATTTAATAATTTCATAAGTGATTTAATGATTTCATAAGGCACAAAAAGTACACTTTTTTAATGTACTGTTCAATGTATACTTGCAATATGCTGACTGATCCTCAAGAAAGTGTGGAGAGCAGGAGAAAAAAAAGCTGGAGTGTGAACAAAAGGAGCTAAAGGATGATGTAATTAAACAGTAAATCTAATGGAACAAGGGACAAGACAAACATTTAAGGATTAACAATTAGGATTGGTAGTAAGACTTTCAGTTCTTATTCATGTCTAGGGCATATGGAGTCTGAACTGAAATGAGTAAAAAGAAGCATTAATGTTCTTATGGAAAAATAAGACTTGTCTCAATGGGAAAGTTAAAAAAGCTTTCTAGCTTGGCAAAATAAAGACTGTGAAGTATGATAATAGTCACTGAATTATTTAAAATGGTAAGCATCATGGGTAGCAAGGATAATTTTTGGGTAATGAACAGTCTTGACGTTGGAAGAAATAAGTACAAAAGGTAATATAAATATATTATATTATAATTATAAATATATTTTTGACAAAAATATAGCCAATCGTAGTAGCAAGGGTAGTAGGTTTTCTGACATACTGACTAACATTCTGGTGTCTGAGGGTTTTTATAATATTTTTTTCTTAATTTTTTTGAAAAAAAACAGTATGCCATGAAGGAGAACAGAATACAGTGTTCTCAAAATTAGAGTCTCATTTATACACAACAATGTTACAGAAGTATTTGGGAGAGTAAGCAAAACATTTGAATAATTGCGTTCCCTTTTTAATTGAATATTACGGAATAATTAGGTTAGATACAGCTACTCTGCAGAAGATGACCTTTCCTTTGCATTTGTTTCATTTATTTTTTTCAGAACTACTGTGTAGATAGAAATGTCACTGTTGTATTCCAAACTTTGTCTGTGGGCAGAAATGAGATACACCTCACATAAACCCAGGAATTTATTGCTAACATAAATGAAATCTGAACAGTCTAATCCTAGAACCATTACTGGTCCAAATGCAGTTATTACATGTATACAAAAAAGTTTAATAATAATAATAATAGTAATAATAACAATAATAATGCAAAAATTAGCTAAAAGTCACAAGCTGATAAGCTCCCTGACACTTCTGGGACATAATTCCAGTGGTTTCATTCTGGTGTTGGTGAAAGTGCTACAGGGGTTCCTCAGCCTTTGGTGGGAATAACATATTCATTGTGTTGGATGCAACTTTTTTATTTCCTATACCCCCTTTTCTTCAGTTGCAGGCCCACTTTTCTTTTAGTGACAGTTGGTGAGTTCATAGCTACAGGATTTCAGTTCCAGACCTGTGCCCCATCTTTTATTTTCTCATGCCTGTACTCCTCTCTGCTCCACCATGCTTCTTCACTTCTCAAGCCTCTGCGGTTGCACTAGGTCTGTGTTTTTCTGTATTATAATGTTATCCATAAATGTCTCATTCTAGATGGAATTCCTCATTATTTCTATCTGTATACAACTGTGATTGTACTGTAGAAGATAACACAGATTAAAAATTACCCCTAGAACTTGATCATTTAGGAAAAAAAATGCTGTTAGTGCTTATAAGGTAAAAAGAGGTTGCAGGCAGGTCAAGAAAAGGTTAAATAGATAAAGCTGGACAAGGCTCACTCCTGATGCCTTGCAAATTCAGTACAGTCCATTTTTACATGGCAACACAGTTACCACCCCATCTTTATCCTCAGCATGGGAGTTTGTGTTGTAACATCATCTTTAACAGCAGTTATTATCTTAGGAACCAGGGTGTGGAGGAGGCAGGCGTTGAACTTTTTTGCTATAGAGAAGCAGTGTGTTAATTTTCCATCACTTTTGTCACTTGAACAACATAATCCCCAGGCCGTGTGGACACCTTTGTGAGTCCTATTTTGTTTCAGTCTGTCCTTGCTATCCTACTGAGATTGTTTTAACCTGTCAAACTTGGTAGCACACTTAGGCAACATTCTTTTATTGCATGTATTCTGAATTTGGCTCTTGTTCTGTAGGGAATGGAATGCAACTGCCAACAATAGTTTTATTTGTCACCTTTAACAACCATCAGGAAAATGGAACTGTGTATGTATATGATGAGCTATGAGGTACTTAGTCACTCTTAAGCTATTCATGCCTAAATCCACCTAGACCAAAACTGTACAGTTCCTCTAAATGACAGCGACATCTAAAGCAATAACTCAGAATGTATTAACTGACTAAATGTCTGTGTTTATTTTTCTGTGTTAATTTGGCTTTACACAAGTAATCAAAACCAAAGTGAAACATCATATTATAAATGCAGTAGAACATGTTTGGAAACCCTTCAGAGCTTTATGATCCACTTTTATCTGATAGTATCTTGCTAGTTCTTCTGAGTATTATTGGCAAAAATGTGTAATAGAGATACAGTAGCCTGAACAGTAGATATCTACAATGGGACACTGAAACTGTTATGTCTGGCAAGCTAATCTCTGCAGTATGGCAAATTCCCTCAGAAATTTAGGATAACCCTCACCATAATGCTAGTGGTCAGATTACTATAACCTGAAAAATTACAGACTATCATGCTACTTTATCTGGCTGCTCACAAAGATTTTTTAATTGGCTGTGTCAGCTGTTAAATTCAAAGAAGGAAATTTCTGCGTTCTGTGAACAGTTTACAGAGGCTTTTTATTAAATGCTTAGTTAAAAATTTCTTCTGTTTTGTGTCAAACCCCAAAGAAGGGAAAGGCTAAGTATATGGTAGGGAACTTTTTTGGACTGTAATATTTTCTTTAAGACACTTAGTTTTTCTGTGTCAGGAGTCACTGCATTTTGAGCAAAGGCATTGCTATGCAACCCTTGTTTCAGCTGTGTATATATTAAATAAAAATGAAAATGGCTTGAGCCACCTATCCTAAATGACAAGACTGTCTTGGAGATCTGATTCCCAATAACTCTTACACATTTTCTATTAAAAGTCCCAGGGTCTGATTTAATTGCTAATTGCTGTACCCACAGTCAGTTGGGTAGCAGGACATAAATCTTACTGCTTTTTGGGTCTTCAGTGATCTTATATTGTGATAACAGCAGGTCTGATAAGAACTTATCATCAAACTATACAAAGCAGAGCCAACAATGAGCAAAAGAGGCATCATATCAGCATCTGGGGAGTAGCAGATACCTTTCTAGTGTTAACAAGTTTAGAGGGCTTGAATAAGAGCTCTCTAAATGGGGCTCTCCAAATGAGATTAATATCTCATTGAATAAGAGAAATTGAATAAGAGGAAGAGGTAACAGGAGGAGTAACAGAAGCAATGAAGCTTTGAAAAAAGAAAACTGAAGTGAGAAATGCCAGGCTACAGATATGACCATCTCTACTGAGAAATTTCTCTGATTATATGAATGTTCAGGATTTTAATGTTTCTCTTTCTCTGTTTGGTTTTCTCTGTACAGCCTTCTTCCAAAATTCCTGTTTGGGTGAGAGAAAAACACTGAAGCATGACAACAGCAATAGGAAGTAACAGAAAATTAAGCACCTGAGAGCTACAGTTTTGCAGAGACTGGTTGAGTGAAGACTCTTACAAAGGTTTTGCCTCAATGCACCTCAGCATAAGGCCTGTTTTTCATAGGATTGCAAAATCTGTACTGTTCTTCCTCTTCTTAGAATTTTGGCCATGATCTAAACTCTGGATTTAACTACACAAATACATCAGCTGCAACTTTCCATTCTTCCTATCCACCCAGTAACAGCTCTGCGAAATTCTGCTTCCATGTCCTTTGTGATGGTCTTTTATCATCACATTTTTTTTTTGTTTATGATCAATTTCTTTGGGTTTTTTTTCTTAAACTGTCTCAAAGCAGTAGTAGAGGGACACATGCTGAGTGGATAGTGACATCTATGTATGCTAGCAAGAATGACAGTGCCTCCCTTTCTGTTTTTCAAACAATTTTTAGAAGCCCAGTTCCATATTTCCACCAGCATGTCAAAAAGTGGGCAGCAGGTGGTGTTTCAGAGGAATTCACGTAAATATACGATGTCACAGGTTTTGTTCAGAGTGGAACACTTTCTCCAGAAGAAGAGACTGACATCACTGAGCAATCATTGTTGCAAAGAAAACCTAGTGAGTCAGTACTTCTAGGTCAACTCAGCTCTTCAGCAGAATGTCTTGTCTAATCTTCACTCCTAAGTCCTTGCAACCAAAAAAGGTTGACCTGAGAATAGAAAGAGGCCAGCCTGGGAAATGAGAAACAAGAGAGAAATTCAGCTTGTGCTGTGATGGTATGTGTGCAGCATGAGTGACAATTACAGAGAAAGATTTGTTGAAAGACGGTCTTTTGCTAGTAGAGTGTCAGAGATAGAGTAGCTTGAAATCTGAGGTGGTGATGAGGAGCAAGAGTGCAATTCATGCTTTTAAGAGCAGGTCTAACTATAACTGCAAACAGTGAATTGCCTGGGGGCTGAAATGCTTAGGCCTACTGTAAACATGAAATCAGTGTTGTGTTATTTTTAGACAGTATGAAAGACACCCGTATCAAAAATGTGCTTGCTCACACTAGTCACTTCATATTATCTTAGGATAATAGTTATTTGTGTCTTATGAGAATATCAGTATCTTGAGTGAAATCTTTTATTCAAATATCAATATTGGCTGAATTAATGACTTCTGGGACTTATTTGTATATAGCCATTTTCATAGTCTTATTTTGGGATAAGAAAATTAAAACCTAGCTGAGTGTGTCAGCATCTGCCTGTGACCCAGTATTTACTCACAAACTCAGTTTAGCTGCCCCTTCTTAGCTTTCTTTGCAGCTGGTGCCATTCAAGAACAATGATGTTTCAGCTGTTTTAGTGAGGAATGAGCCCCTTATGTGTGAGCACCTACTAGAGGGCTTCAGTCTTGCCAGGAAAACAAGAAGTTTGTGCCTTAACTTGATTCAAATTTGGGAACTGAAACGACTTTTTACTTCTTGACTCTTTTTTTCCCCATGATAAGACCTGCTGACACATCATCAAAAGATGGCAGGAAGACTTAAATAAGCAAGCCAAGCAAAAACCAGCAGGAAGAAAACTTGAAACTGCAAAATAAATTAATGTAAAGGACTATTCCATATCAAGAAAGGGTAATTGAATTTGTGAATAGGAGGCAAACAACGCCCAGTTTTTAAAAAATGCTGAAATCAGGTATTCTTAAAAGCAGGATACAGAACAAATCATCTGTCTTAAATTTCTGGAAGGAGAAATATTGCAAGGCATCTTGAAAGGAGGCTTTTGCTATACAAAAAAGGCAACTTCAGATGAAATATTAATGAAATTACTCAACAGCAAAGGAATAGAGGAAAAAAAAAGTGGTCACTCTTCTCTAGAAGTTTATTCCTTGGAAGGATCTTGGCATTAAGAAAACCAACTAAAAAGGATTATAACATATTCTTTTCCTTCCAAACTGACAGGTAAAACTTGAACAGAGAGATTACCTAACCAATAGTTGTTAAAGATCAGAAAATTACTTCCTATTATTCACTGTCTAATATTTTCTTACATATAGCTATGTGAAATAAATGAATGTGTAATTTATCCTAGAATTATCCTAGAATAAATCCATGCTACATTGTATGTAGCATGAGAAATTTTAATATTGGTACTATATACAACATTATAATCAACTTAGAATACAAACTCTTGAGCTACATAAATAGAAATACTACAGTATGAGGTTTTATGTGCAACACATATGTACTAGAAAATCATTACTATTATTCTGGATGTCATTGGTACTTTTATGGGTATTTTGCTCCATGCTATATATTTTTTTTGGTGGTACTTTCAACAGTTATTTGAAATAAAATATTCTTGCAAGAAGGTTTCATAAACTTACATCACATGATCAATATTTAGTCAAGAATGGGTTCACAAATTATTTTTCTGTTATTTTTACTTTTGTGCACCTATGTTACATGTGGTCATCATTAAAAGAAGTGATTAAAAGAGCTCAGTATTTGAGAAGAATTTCCAGGCAGTAGGATTTGTGATTCTATATGTTTCCATTACACTGCTTGCTGTTGCCTAACTGATAGGGAGGATTAACTGAACAGTTTGTACAAAAATCCACCTCTGTGGGAGAACCATTAAGATCTTCCCTGGGTGTGGTTAGCCATACTAATTACAAAAGAGCAGAGGCAGTTTTACCCTTAACAAGCCACAGCTGTGTCCAATAAGGATGAGAGCTATAAAAGAGGGGTTGCTGCCCCAGCCTCAGTTGGAGTCTGCTGGCTGAGCTGGGAGGAGGAAGGGGCAGGTGCCTGGCTGAGGGACAGAGAAGGTAAGGCTGTACAGGGGATGTGCAGGGTCAGGCAGCCAGGTGAGGGACACAAGGGAGTTAGCTGCTTGGGCAGAAGGAAGAAGAAACCAGAAGGCTGTGTGGTGCCTCCTGGGGAAGGTTTAGTTGTGTGGTGCAGCCTGGGGAAAGTTTAGTCCTCTAAGCAAGGACTCAGAATGCTGGAGCAAAAGCTCTCTCTAAACTGTGTTTTGTCCATCTGGACTATGATGTATGCTGTGACATATGTGACTTATGGTTGTGGGTAACTGTGATACATGGGGAGGTCAAGCATTACTTTCAGGAACACTGAAACCCTAAGGAAAAGTGGGCTAATAAGACAAACTAAGGGGAATAAAGAGTACAAAATATGGTCACATCTTGCCTGGTCATCCAAGCTGCGATTACATGCAATGAAACCGATAGTAGAATCATAAAGTAATATATTGGCTTTGTTCTTCTCTTCATATTTTTAGTACTTGGAGTTTTGGGCATAATATTTATATAACCATTCCCAGACTTTTAACTGTCTGAGGAGAGTTTTTATGAATACTTTTAAACTGAACTAGCTTAGATGAACAATAGAAATAAAATCATATGTTTTAGTTTCTGTGAGAAAGATGAGTGTGATCCTTCCATCTTTGACTCTCTTGCCAGTGTGCATACCTGTTGTGCATATGCTGTCACATTTTGGTTTTGAAAACAGTCTGCAATGCATCATGTTTTCAGATCACTTCAAATATGCAAATGTATAGGAGGAAAGGGAAAAATAGTGGAGGGCTGAGCAGTTATGCAAGTAAATTAACTGTCTTAGTTACCCTCATGCTTATTGCTTCTACCATGTGGATTTCTCAGCTCACAAGGCTGAATCTCTTTCATGATAACTGCAGGTATGGTTTGGGTCTGAACTTGGAACAGCTGTTTTTTCCTCCAGAGTAAATGAGAGAGCAGTTCAGTGCTCTTCTGTTTAATAATTGGTAAATCAATGGAGGCTTCAGTCAGTGACATGAACCTGTGGAACTCAAGTGAACAGTGGAAAGGCAATGGCATGTGACTACGTTTTTGAGATGGAGTGCTGGTTTTGGCTGGGGTAGAGTTAATTTTCTTCCCAGTGGCTGGCATGGGGCTGTGTTTTGGATTTGTGCTGAGCAGAGTTAGTAACACAGAGATGTTTTTGTTATTGCTGAGCAGGGCTTGCACAGAGCCGAGGCCTTTTCTGCTTTTCCTACAGCCACTGGGGAGGAGACTGGGGGTGCATGGGAGGTTGGGAGGAGACACAGCCAGGAGAGGTGACCCCAGCTGACCACAGGGATGATCCCACACCATGTGACATCATGCTCAGTGTACAAAGTGTGGGGAAGGCGGCAATATTTGGAGTGATGGCTCTTGTCTTTCCAAATCACTGTTACACGTGCTCTCCTGAGGATGGTTCCACACCTGCCTGCCATGGGAAGCAGTGAATTCATTCCTTGATTTGCTTTGCTTGTGTGTGCAGCTTTTACTTTCCCCATTAAACTGGCTTAATCTCAGCCCACAAGTTTTCTACCTGTTACTTTTGGTTGCTGGCTGTTGTTAAACCACTACAGATGGTGGAGAAATGGAACAGAGCTCTGAAGAGTTAGCAGTGGGTAGAGCTGTGTATATGTAAGAGTGCTGGAGAAGCTGGAGCTGGGGGCTGGGTTCTGCCTAGTGGCACCATTTGGTTCCCAGGAGCTCCAAGAGGGTACCAACTTTGGGTGTGGTCCAGACAAACAATGTCTGACAAATTAAATGGCTGAAGTGGGGTTGGTGCTGTGATTTTTGAGAAACTACCAGTATTTAAAGGAGTAAAGTATTTTTTTTTCTCTAGTCTCCCTGCATTTTTAGAGATAAAATGGTCACCAAGGTGAGGCAAAGACAACGATTAAATTTGCATAATGAATTTGGTTTTATTATCTTTGTGTTACTTGGATTCCTCGGAAAAACAAACTGATTATCTTATCACATATGACCATTCTGATAGCTATCGTAGGCTTAACAGCTGGTGATGGACTAAACTACCAAAAAAATAATGCTTTTTTTCCTTTGCTCTACTTAAGACTCCATATCTTGAGCTACAAGATATACAAAGCTAAGTAAAATAGACACACTAGGCAAATGAATCTGATAAAGGTAGTAATGAAACATATAGCTAATTGCTTTTTATATGCTGTAAGAAGTTTTCTTAGAGGAATTGTGACTATATTTCTTTTACCAAATACAGTTTTTTTTTTTTGCTTTTGATAATATCTGGACTGGCAGTGACAGATTGCTAGTGACTTTTGCTAAAAATAACTAGATGAGTGTACAAGTTATTATATGATTAAAAGATAAATTTGGTTTCCTGAGCATATTTTTTTCTTGTGAAGAGGACTTCTCTTGCTCTATAGTATTTTTATGCCTGGAGTACAGAGGAAAGCAATCTGAAGAGAATGCCTGTAACAGGAGTACCAACTGTGAAAGGGAGTAAGTGCTGAAAGTAACTTCCTTCTATAAACACATATGCTTTTGGAATAAATAGAAGAAAAATTGGAGTGCCTTTAGCAGCCCAATAGGTTATTTTCTGTTACTCTATTAACATGCTTCTAGGAAAAATCCAGTTCTCTTGGTTCTGGATCTCCTGGTTAATGTCAGTGTACATTGGCCTATGGCTTCCCATATTTATTTTTTAAAATAATTTTTCTTTTTACAGCTTTATAGTTTTTACTGCTTTCAGGACCACATAAGAAATAATGGTAAAAAGGAATTCCACTGATAATTATTGAATTAAAGTAAGTGTGGAAATATCAATCTGAGGTCTGAGAACAGCATTTGGAATGGCTTAAGACACTAGCATAGATTACCCATCACAAAAAATCTGTCTTGCTTAACAGGAATGTCTTGTGCTGTGAAGCAACATACTATGTATGGAAATGTATAAAAACAAACAAATGAACCCAAAATTAACCGAAAAAACTCAACCCAAAGGAAAAAAAAAAACCTCTTGAGGGAGGCTCAGCCTCCTAAAAGTAGCAGAGATGAAGAGAAATGCTCATCCTTCAAACTGAATTTCTTGAGGCTTTATTTTATTGAAAAATTAAAAAATATGTCTGAATGCAGATTATTAACCCCTGGGTTCTTTTTATTCTGTTATGTTTGGTTTTTGAAAATACGGTCTGCATTCCTTCTCTATTTCATACAACTCTGAGAATATATTAAAAATATGCTGCTGTTTAGAATCTTATTGGAAGGTGACAAAATATTTAAACATTTTCTAATCAAAAAAATTACAGTTTTTCCAGAACTGAAGTTGTTCACTGATTTCTGAGAATCTGACAGATTGCATTTACTTGTTTAATAGTTTCCATTTTACTTTGCTTACTTCAAAATCTGATCTACAAGTAGTTTAAAAAATAGATTGAAATGTCATCTAGTTTAATTACAAAGTAATTTGTTCAGATGCATCTATATTTCCAAAACCTCGTGGAGCCATACAAGGCAATGATGACAAATCTACTTGTGCCTTTTATTCCAACAATTTCCAGGGCAGAGTGGCTATTAAAAGCAAAAATTCCTTTTAGGCTAGGGGCTTATGGACCTATTTTAGCTATCTAATATCAGAACAGACTTCAAAACTCACAGAGGTGTAATAAATAATTTATGAGGCTGTGATGAACTCTCAGCCAATGCAGATACTTTTCAAGTTGGACCTGAACTTATTTAATACTGTGTATGTCCATTTGAAATCTGTTCTTAAGCTATTGTATATTTCTGTATTGCAAAATTCTAACCAAAGTTTTTTTGTTTCTCTAGAACAGTTATTATATGTGTTGGAAATATTTTTTTAGTAATTTCTAAAACAAATGTTATTAGTAGTGAATACTTCTTTAAATAGATCATCTGTCCTGGATCAAATTCCTCCTTGTATGTTGTAGTGAAATAGTACAGTACTCAGGGGTGAAAAAAGTAGCTGAACCCAAAGCTTACATGTGGATATATATTTTAAGAATGAATATGTGAATGGAAAAAAAAAAACCCAACAAAAGCCAAACCACAAAAAAAAAAAAAACTACAAAGAGGTTGGTGTGTGTAAATGAGTGTGAATTCCCTCATCAAGGATAGTTCTGAAAACACTTTTGTACTCAAAAATTAGAAAACTCCATCAGACCCATCAAGTTACTTGCTGCCCATGGCAGTAATCTCTAGTTTCAGTCAATCCACATAGAGTTTAGGAAGCCTGTGTGGTAGAGCTGTATGTCTTCAGCAGTGTGCAGTAGGCATAACTGGACAATCCAGCCTTCTCTAAAAGCACATTTTTTTAAAGTGGGCCCTTTTCTTCTGTGAAGCACCTGTGCTCAGGTATACAGCCTGGTTTGAACAGCTGGTCCTAAGTCTCCTGCAATTGAAGTCTCTTTTGTTCCCCCTCGTGGCTTTAACTGCAGTTGTAGTTCCTTTTTTCTGTTTCTGATCAAAGATTTCTACTGGGAGTTGCCACAAAGGGAAAACAGGTTTTGACCTGCAGATGGGTACAATACGTTGATCTGCCATGAGTGTTGGTTCCTGTGCAATGTGGTGCTTCCCCGGCACTTCAGCTGCCAGCTCAGCTTACACTTTAACACTTCCATACTTGGAGGTTCCAAAGTCACTGCTTGACAAGGTGGTCTTAAGGTGAAACTGAGCTCTGGAAACATCCTGTCTACATCAGCATGGAGCTAAGACAGCTGCTTATTATTCCTTTTATTTGTTTTAGCATAAATGCAATTTCCTGTAAGCTTCCTCTGTGAAAGGGTGCACAAATTTAGGTCTGTGTGAACTAGAAAAAACCCAGCACTGCTAAAGTGAGGGTTTGGTTCTAACACATTATATTTTAGGTGAGAAAAGAAATACTCCACTATTTGGTCAGCTGGGGAAAGGAGAGAATTGGAGTTTGATTCACTTGAATGCTGTTGTATTTATGCAGATGTCTGCTATTCACTATATTCTGCTATTTTTTTTAGGAAAAATATAATTTCTAATTTATAGAAGTCATGTTTTATAAGTTATGTTTAAATGACACTGTTTCTTTGCACCTATCAGAAACATTAGTAACATATGAAGACCAGCGCAAATACTTAATTTGCGTCTGTAGCCAGACACCATTTTTCTTTGTAGGCAGAAGATGCAAGCACCAGTTTTTAAAGAGCAGCAGTGGTGTGCAAGCAGCAGTCAACAAAAAAATCCCTTCTAACTGCACGAGACAGACACTGCTATTTATATGATGCAGAAAGGTTTTACTTGTCTTTTTTAAAAAATAAATGTAGTTGCTATAGAGATATCTGAAACTCATCACTGTCTCCAGCTACATTCAGTGACCTTTTATTCCTGAGGAATAGTCCCCAAAGCATCATAGCAATTGGTTACAATTTTCTTCTTCCTAAAAATTGCCCATTCCCTCTGCATGAATTGCTCAAATAAAGGGGTTGTCTGCAGATGGTCTAGGCATAGTGGTAGGAAGTTATTTTGCTGCTAACAAAACTGTTGCTGTATGAACAGAAACCATATATCAGAGAAGCTATTTTTCTGCCTTTGTTCTGACACTTTGGCAGCCAGAAGACTCTATCCACTGATGCAACTTCTGATCTCTAAATGCTCAGCTTGTTGATGTCCTGCTCTGCAGTGGTGTAAGGGAAGGCACAGTGCTTATTGCAAAGTTGGAGAGGCATCCAGTTCCCAGGTATGGGATTCTCATTTATTGTTGTAAAAGCATATTAGCATATGCAAAATATCCCTTAATGAACTCAATGCTGGCAAATGTGTTGCTGGTTGTAAAATTAAAAAATGTCACTAGTCACTGCTGAAAGAGCTTATGGGAGTTGAACTCATACACTACGTAAACATGTGTTTATAAAAGTGATTAGTGACAGGTTAAAACTACTGTACAACAGAAAATGCTGGGTATTGAGGAAAGGAATGAGAGGTATCTGGGAGGAAAATTGTCTGACATGCAATTGCTGGGATTTGCTTTTCAAGTTCTTGCAGCTTGAGAAACTTTTATGATCCTGACTCTCAAACTTGCAGTGCACCTCTGTGATTCATACAGTAGAATTTACAGTAGGACAGCTGGACATGGATCTATCTCCACTTCACACAGAGAAATGAAGCCCCATTAATCTGGTTCCCCTTAAGCTGTGTCCTTTTTATACCAGTTCATAATGAGGACTGTTTTCTGTAAAGGTTCCAATACAGTACAGCGGCACATTTCATGTCACTAACCCACCTGAATGGACACTGTGAGATCTCTCTAATTTATGGTTTGTTTGCACAAGAATGCCATTTTTAAGAATAAAGCAACCAGCACAAGTAAAATTTGTTACACAGTTATAAAAGAGATGTAAAAGGTAAACAATGTAGGCAGTGTAAGCAAAACTAATGTAGGGAAGAAAGCAACAAATATCAATGACAAACTTCTGATAGGCTACTGTAGTTTATGATATATAAATACAAATATAGAGTAATTAATTTCTATTTCACTTACCTATCAATTCTGTTAACTGCCATTTAATGTTTGTATTATGGCTCTGGTACAATGTACAGGGCCTTCAAGGAGAGTGTAGTATAGTATTGTACTGTTTTCAGTGTTTTATAGCACTAACACATTGAGTAAAAAAGTGCACGTAGGGAAATGTATTTTAGATATCCAGTCTTTCAGTTCTGAGTCTTTAGAATTCCATAGGTAATTGTATATGCTGCCAACCAATCCCACTAATGTTCCTCACCCCTTTGTTTTAAAAATAAGCACCTGTTTTTAAAAAAGTTATGTTTACTTTGAATTCGTGTTGGCAGATATGTATGGATATTTCTGTGAGTTCAAGGTTAATTGGTGGGGGAGGAATCTTCAGTTTCATATCAAATATTAACCTGACTTAAGTGAAGCTGCTCCTTCTAGCTCAGCAACCTGCCAGGTAGATGTACTCTAGGCTGAGAACATGGCCAGAACAAATGGGGACTCAGTTATCAACATCAATCCTTCACTTCATAATACTGATTTGTGACATTATCCTGCATAAATTTCATGTTTGATTGTGAGTGCAATGAAAGTACTACCAATAAAAAACCACACCAAAGGTGTCTGAATTTTATACCTATGCTTTATCATATGGTTGTACTTTAATTTGTCCAAAATATTTACCCAAGAAATGTATGCTGTTTGTGTACAGTCTGAACTTAGGTTTGTCACTTGCAAGTAGCTGTGTTTCCTTTTACCGACTCAGAATGGAATTGTGCTAATTCAAGAGAACATGCAACACAAATCAAAAACCAAGAAAGTCTTAATTCCCAGGCCAGGTTCAGGCCATCTCAAGTGTTCCAGTGAAGGTTAAAAGGAGCAGGTGAAGCTATTGCAGTACCTAATGAGGTGGTAGCAGGAAAAAATACCTTAGCTGGCTGCCAGGGGGTTATGTTTGCTGAAATACATTAAAGAGGTGAGGAGGTGAGTAGGGTATTGGATGTATTATTTTTAAGTTATGTTTACCTGAATGAAGAAAACAAAGTCCATCATAGTTGTTTTGCCTACTTCAGGAGAAAATAGGGGCAGGAGTTTATATTTGTTGATGGTTATTTTATATGTATGATGGTGCCTGTGATTTAAGATACCTGTGTAGGTAAGGATTTTAATTTCATTTCACTGTCTGCATCCTGCTGCAGGTGTTTCCCCCACTGTATATTCCTCTCTTGTTTCAGGCTTAACTTTGAGCTTTGTAACACCTTCCCATGTCTGTAAACTAGTAACTCAGGTTAAGTTGCTGAGAGTTGTTCTTATGTGTCCTATTAATTTGGTAAATGGTTCAAATTCATCAGCCAAATTAGGAAACCTTCCCCTGCCTCTGCTTTTTGGGCTTAGTTGCCTGTTTGTTTGTGTTTGCCATCAAAAATCAGATAAAGCATAGGAAGGCAGATGAGTCAGTGGGTTTTGTTGTGAAGTTCTAAGAAAATAAGCCCTGAATAAGATGAAATAGGAGGCATTGTGTTTTATTATAGAGTGGAGGGATTCATTCAGGGAAGAATAACCTCTAAACTGAGGGGGAGCAATGTTCTTTAGAGCTGGAGCGTGACTCGGCGCTCTGCCGAGGGTAAGTCGCAGTGCATTGATGCAGCGCGGCAGGAGCAGATTGGAGAATCTGACTGCAATCTCCTTTCATTTACTGTCATGCTGGGTGAATAGGGTAAAACACCAATTGCTTATATGACTAAGGAATATTTGGAAAGCACTGGATGAATTTTACCTGTCTTCCGTAGCAATTTAGCTGCTGGAAGTTATTGCAAGCTAGTATCGTAAGATCAGTCAGAATTAAGAACTGTCATTGGAGAACATCTGTGTTTAAATGATCAAGCGGTGCTATCATAAAGATTTTTTAATTCTTGTGTCACATATATTTGAGTGAGTAACTATGCCATGAGTAGTAATAACATAGCAGATGTTAATTTTTTAAAAGTTAAGGAAGTGGCCTAGATGTGGGGCTTATCAGTGAAGAGGTGATATACTCATAAAAACCAGAGTGTGGTATGCTGCTGGCATATCTGAAAAGCTAGACAAGTCAGCATACTGTTTTAATGTCTGGAAGAGTTCCAGGTTTAATGAGCATTTAAGCTCCTTTCTGCTGTGGGAACAGCATAATGAATACCAACAAGCCTGTGTTGCAGGTTGGCTGACACAGCCTCAAAATTCAAGGGCTCTCATAGTTGCCCATTCCTGAATTCATCACTGTTTTTGAGTAACTCCCTGCCCAGACTCAGTATCCTTCCTGACGATGAAAGCAAGTCAAAGACTTGGAAAATTGCTTTCTTGCCACTTCTGGAAGTGATAAAGTGCAGTGTCATCTTAAAAACCAAAACCCCTCCTGCGTTTCAATGTGCTGTGCCTAAATATCGATCTGTATGTACTGTTCTGTACTTGTATATTTGGGGAGGAGAGTGATGGAAGTTCAAAATGCTGCCAGCACTGAATAATTGTGGGGTAAACTTCTTTTACTGAGCATAACTTTGAACACAAGGAACCAAGGGTGTTGCACAACACTGCTCTTTGTCCTTATAGTGACAGCAAGTTGGGCTGTTTTAAAGGAGTATAAAAAAGAAATAGCCAGGGTAGCTATCAGATGAACTATGATGCTCTTTGCTATGCCTGTATATTGTTGGGTACTGAAGGCTCAATCTTGTCAAATGTGCATGAGCCATCAGAGAAGAATTTGTTATTCCACACAGATGAATATAGGGAGAAATGTATCAACTACAGTGAAATATAGAGGAAAAGTGCCAATTTTTATTTCAGTTGGGAAGGGTACACCATCTAAGTCTGTGGATACTTAGGAGTGGATTTTGTATGTATTTAAGACAAGTTGCTCAAAATCTCCACTTCAGCAAGAGATATCTCATTGTGTACCAAACCTGACAATCACTGTGAAGAAAGCTCTTAGAGGCACCTGAGATAATGAATTACTTACAGGCATGGCAGAATGATTCTTCCCTCATTCAAGCCTTCCTTCAAGCCTTCCATAATGTTCTGTGCAGCTATTTTCAGGGCACAAGCTGAAAGTTTCTTGAAGATCACATAATTTAGTTCAGACAAAGTTTTAGAAAGAATTCAAAGCAAAATCTATGATGTAACATTATGCTGTTTTTTTTACTAACTCTGCCACAGCAAGTGAATAGTAAACTGTAGCTCCTAAAAGGTAGATCTGAGTTTTAAATAGCAGCTTTGGCAGGTGAGACATCTAAGGGGCTTAAGGATAGCATCTGTAGCATTCAGACTACGCTTCTGGAACACTGGATCGCCTTAAAAAACAGTAGATGGTAGCAAGGTTTGTTGATTCTGCGACACTCAGAGTGCAAAAGCTTCCTATGTAACTTGGAACTGCATTTGCTTTTGACAGAAATGATTCTTGAGTGTTTTAGTGTTTTGAGTATTAGGCTGTTGGTGTTTTTCAGGTTTTTTTTGTTTTTTTTTTTTTTTTCTTTCAAGAAGTTGATGCAAAAGGCTACAGCTGAAATCAGAACCTTAAGTGTTGAATCCACCTTTTGTGTGTAAGTTGCTAGATTTTTATTCAACTGTTCATGATAAATCATGCTTGCTGTAGGCTGGAAAGGGCCTTAGGAACTGTCTAATTTGATCCCTGAATAACTTCCTTATTTTTACTTTGTAGAGAGAGTATGTAGCTTTTTGGTCTGGTTCAAAGTATTTTGGATAATATGTACTTGGCTCCAGACAGATTCAGTAAGTAGTGTGACTAATTCATTTACAATACCTCCATTTCACCCTTGCATTTAACTTTCACTCCCACAAGATGACAAAAGAAATTAGAGGTGCAAGGTATTAATTTCTGGACTTTGTGCTGGGAACTTTCTTGTCCCCAGTGTTCCAGAATGTATATTTGTAGTTTGATCTGGACCATGTTCTGGATCATGTTCCCTTCACTCCTGTTAGTGATGCCATTTCTCTCACAAGAGCAATAACCCTGACAGGAGAAATTCAGTTTGCAAATTGTTTTTGAATCTGAAACCTACAGAGTTAAACTCATGTCAAGTAGCCCTGTGCCTCTCCTTCAAGCACTCTGAGGCTTGCTGATCGAAAACACTTATCAAATTGAGCTAAATTAGTGTACTACAAATTTGGAATGCTCAATTTAGCATTACTGTGAAAAATCCATTTGGGATAATAGACTTTGCCCCAGGGATTAAGAAGAGCCACAAGGGAAAAAAAAAGTTCATTCTTGGATTGCTAATTAAAAATCAGTAGCATTGGGAAGTGTTTCATGCTTCAGTCTAATTTTTTACAGATATGAGTCACTGAATATCCTGGGCTGGAAGTGATCTGCAAGGATCAGCAGAATCCCACTCCTGACCCTGCACAGGACAGTCCCAAGAGTCACACCATGTGCCTGAGAGCCTTGTCCAAACACCCCTTGAACTTTGTCAGGTTTGGAGCTGTAATCACTTCTCTGGGGGGCCTGTTCCAGTGCCCAGCCACCCTCCGGGTGAAGCCTTGTCCTAATATTCAACCCAAACCTGCCCTGACACAGCTTCAGGCCATTCCCTTTGGTCCTCTCACTGGTCACTACAGAGAAAAGATCAGTGCCTGTCCCTCTGCCTTCTGTTTGTGACAAAGTTGTAACTGCAGTGAGGNNNNAAGTTGTAACTGCAGTGAGGTCTCCCCTCAGTCTCCTCCAGGCTGAACAGACCAAGCTAGCTCAGACGCTTCTCTATGGCTTCTCCTCAAGGCCCTTCACCATTATTGTTGCCCTCCTTTTGACTCTGTAACAGCTCGGTATCTTTCTATTGTGTCACCCAAAACAGCACACAGGACTTCAGGTGAGGTNCTTCAGGCCATTCCCTTTGGTCCTCTCACTGGTCACTACAGAGAAAAGATCAGTGCCTGTCCCTCTGCCTTCTGTTTGTGACAAAGTTGTAACTGCAGTGAGGTCTCCCCTCAGTCTCCTCCAGGCTGAACAGACCAAGCTAGCTCAGACGCTTCTCTATGGCTTCTCCTCAAGGCCCTTCACCATTATTGTTGCCCTCCTTTTGACTCTGTAACAGCTCGGTATCTTTCTATTGTGTCACCCAAAACAGCACACAGGACTTCAGGTGAGGTTGCCCCAGCTCAGAGCAGAGTGGGACAATGCCCTCCTTGCCCAGCTGGTGATGCAGTGCCTGATGCACCCCAGGAGACGGTTGGCTCTCCTGGCTGCCAGGGCACTGCTAAATCCTATTCAACTTGGCATTGACCAGGACCCCCGGGTTTCTCTCTGCAGTGCTGCTCTCTAACCTCTTGCATCCTAGGCTGTATGTATGTGATAGATTCTCTAGATAAGTTAATGCAGAGGGATACTCACTAAGGAGATCTGTTATGGTGTCTGTTCTGCTGCACTAGTCTTGTAGTGACTTTGGGTCTTGGCTTTCTTTATAGGTGACCTGAACTGAAAAGTGGGATAGGTTGCAGGGCACTTACTCCTTGCACAAGGCTGTTGGTCTCCAGAAGGGCTGTTAGGTTTGCAGATCACTGGTGTTTAGAAAAAGGACTCTATTAGCAATTTTACAATATAAAGTGTGGGTAGAGAACATTGAAATACTAATGCCAGAAGAAAAAGGTGACGCTTTGCAGTAATGTGTACAGTCTTGAAATTGCAGTCAGAGCTGTTTTTTGTTCACCATTTCTGAAGGCATCGTAGGACCCAAAATTTTTTCTTTTTGTTAATTTTAGCAAAATTGAGGCTATCCAGGCATGCCATTGCTCTTTGTTAATATGCAGAAGGGTTAAATAAAAGGAAAAGCGAGAAGGAAATAGACAATGAAGACAACTCTGTGTAAGGAGACAGTGCAATTAGGGTACAATCTAGTGGTAAGAGGAAATTATTTTCGTGCGTACCTTGATGGGCGGGGGAGAAAAAGAAGTCTCAACTTCTTCCACTAGGGCCTTCATAAATCTAGAGAATTTATTATAATTGACTTTTGCAGCACAGAAATTATGTTCATCATCTAGGAGACCATTCCTAGTCTTCATGAGCGGAAACTGTCTTTTAGTTATATGATCTACTGGGCTTTGCCTTTACAGGAAAATAACCGAATATTGTCTAAGGGAATATCTATAAATTCTTGTGTAAAAAAAGATGCATATATCCATTTGTGTAAATAAGCCTACTTCCATCCAGTGTGGGGAACATGAAAATCATTTTATTATCCTCTGTGACAGTAAGAATATTCTGAATTATAAATATATAGTAGTTATACTTTTGGTAGCTATAGCATAATTTTTCTGCTATGTTAGTGATTATAGTCACAAAGTGCGACTTTTAGCCAATTGCTGTAGACAAGAAAACCAAATAAAATACTGGGGAAAGAAAAGTATGATGACAAAAACTGGAAAGCCTTCCATCCCCCTCCCCAGATTGCATGCATCTTCCTAGAGCCTTCTACATAGGAAACAATATATTGTGTAATGCAGATATTGTAAATCCTGTTAATTTTTTACTGAAGTTGCATCCTCCCTCCCTTGCAGGGAATATTAATTCTGAAGAGAGTGGAGATTGGCATCGGTGTAATTGTGCAGAAAATCTTCTTGTCATCACTTTGAATGCTAGTTAAGCTGCTGCTTCTGTTTTTCCACTACTGGAGACTGCAGTCTACTGAGCTCCTACTGAGCACACAGGAGCACAGTCTGGAATTTCTGTACATTTCAGTATGGAAAACTGAAGATTGTTGTTAGAGGGGGGCAGTAAAAGAACAGACATTGTGACTCCAGGCATTGTTTTCTGGACTGGATCTTTGAAGTTGGATTCTGTATCTGAAATGCTGTAAAATAATTTATTGAGGATTTCAGATGCCTTTGTGAAGAAAGTTTTTGGAGTAAGCTGAAGCAGAAAAGTGCTTCTGTACCCTTACTAATGAGGAAAAAATGGTTAAAAGATGTATATGTTAATTTTAGTGTAATACAGAGCATGAAGAGAAGTCTTAAAAACATCACCTTCTAAGCAAAGAATGCTTTCTAATACATCTAAAGCACTCAAATCAAAACAGTGTTACTGTTGTTTAAATATGCTCAAGTTTATGCGGTCTGTTCTGAACTACTCTCTGACCTACACATATATTCCTGCAGACTTGTGAGTTGTGCACTTTTGCCCAGCTCATATTGCATTCAGCCCAATGTAAAGCTAAGCATCCTGTGACTGAGTATTGATTTTTCTGGGAGAGCTGCATTCCCTACACTTCAATTTGGTTTCTATGAAAATTGAACTCCTGTTTGGATGCAAGTGCTCTCACAAGAAAACCCATTTTTTAAAAAAGAAGAGTAAGTCTTAGAGAGCTGTTGAAACACAGATAGAATACATATTTTTGGCAAGAATTTCATATGTTGATGTGTTTCAGGGTATTTGATATAACCTGGTCCCAAACACTGATGGCTGCTGTCTATGTTCTGTCCAATTCCTGCCCCTCTGGTGTGAATGACACAAAGGCAGCAGTGGTTCTTCAAGTAATGCTGTCTTGCTGCCCAGAATGTGTCAGCACTGACCAAAAGTAACATCACTTAGAAATTTTGAGCGTCGAATTAAAGGCTTGGCTCTTTCTCAGAGTGTTCATCTTCACTGATGCCAAAGGCCTCTATTGATTTTAAAATCAACTGAAGACTCAACATATATTTTTCTATGTTTTTTAAATGTGCTAGATAGCCAGCATATAAAAGCTAATGAGGAAAGTATTGCAAAAAAGCAAAATGATATTTTAGTGATGCAGTGCTTGTAAAGAGTACAATTGAAGTTGTTGTGATGGCATCTCTGTTGCCTCTGCTGTGCTTTCAGGGAGCAATCTCATTTTCTAGTGAAGAAAAGTCGAAAAGCCTTGTTTATACAAAATACTTTTTTTTCTTTTTTTTTTTTGGGCAAATTGCTTTTAAACAAAGACTTTAATATGTTTTCTGTAAATTAGTCCTTGAAAGGCAAGCTCTGTAATACTTTAAACACATGAGAATGTACTTTATTCAAAGTAACACACTTCTGTTTCCCTTATGTTTTAAAAATATCATTTTAGGGTATTGCATGATTTTGGATGCTTTTTTATATCAGTCATCACATCAGTTGTGTTCTTGATGATAAAATCCAAAGCACTGGGCTAGTGAAAGTTTTACTCATGTTACTCAACTCTGTTGTAAATAATTTTGAGGGAAAGCAAGGGGAAGTATATTGATCATAAAACTGGGATTGCAGAGGTCTCTGATGGTCTTTTGACCGGAATGAATGTCATTCAGAAATTTGGTCTAGTTCTTGAACAGGGTTGCAGAGCTCACAGCTATCTGCTGTGTGGGGAGGGCAGCCATGAGGCCCTCAGGCTCTGGGGTGTCGGCATGCCCTGGCTCTGGAGAAGGGTGGTGCAGCAGGAGGATTGCTCGCAGCAGCCCTTGCCAAGGCTGGGATTCCTGGGTGGGTCAGCCCTGAAGCTTGAGGGGTGGGGATGTGGGGAGGCTGGAGTGACTGGAGAAGCCCAAAATGGTCAGTAAATGCCTGGGTATGTCTGAGAGGTTTAAAAGGCTTGGCAGCCCCCAGGGGACTCTTCCAAAGAGCTACTCACTGAGCCAGTGGTACCTGACTGGTCTTGCTCTTCCTTCCCAGGTGTGGGGCCTTGCATTTGCCCTGGTTGAACTTCATCCTCCCTTAGTACCCTTCCCCAAGCTTGCCCAGGGCCTTCCAGGTGGCAGCTCTGCCCAGGACATTCTTTGCTGCCTTTTGGAGAAGTGCAGTATGACCACTGGTTAGGGTAGAGCTGAACTGGTATAAATGTGAATTAAATTTATTCCAGAATGCATGTATTTTTTATTTTCACAGGCTTTTACTTCAAATACATTTTTGTGTTTTGTCATAGCCATTGTGAAGGGAGTTTGGGATTTTGTTTTTGTGTTGTTTTGGTGTTATTATTGAGAAGGGGAGCACTGTTCCCTAAGTGGCAGCAGTGAGAAACTGGGTGCTGATGCCTAATTAGCACAGGCTGTTAGTGCTGTAGGGAACTGTTCTTGTGGGCAATATGCCAGTAGGTGGAAAAGGAAGAGCTGTCCTTCAGCATGGGGAGGCTTGAGTGCTATGCAGATGTTACTTGGATGTTCAGTGGTATTTGATATGCGTCTCTTGGGGTGAATGTTTTAAGATGAAGTAAACAAGAACAGGTCTGCTGGACTCCAGCCTTAGTGGTGTATTAGCTGGAAAAACTAATGAGCCTTGCAATTCTGTTTTCAATATAATGTTTGCTTTTTCTAAAAGCTACTATCCTACCTGCCTCTGCCCATAGGATGATGTAGCTCATTGCAATCATAACAATAACATTATATTATGAGAAATAGATCTGTGGTGCTGGCATATTTTATAGAACTGGTTTTATTGATAATGTTAGTATTCAAAATCCTCATGTGGGTCGATCATTAAAGCTCATTTAAAAACCATCAGAGGGTTGCTTATAGCTCAAATATAGTGCAAGGAATTTAAATCTTAATTATGTGCAGAGAGATATATGACATAGAATTTGTAGTCGCACTGCATTTCTTGATTGTGAATCCATAATATATTATTGTTTCTTCAGGGAGTTGAAGAGATGCCATTAATATAAAAGGTGAAAATGTTCACTAAATCAGTGGTGCAGCACTAGGCTCTTAATTTGATAAAATGAGACTTAGAACTGGGTAGCTGCTGCACTTCTGGCTTTCTTTAAACACTCTGTTGTTTTTGGCAGTGATATTTTGATAGTGAGTTCAGTATTTTGACAAAGTGCAAAACATAATCCTTTAAGGCATATTCCTTGCTTTGAGTGCTATATGAAAGTGATAAATAGCACTCCATAATAAGTCCTTACCTAAAGGGTAGATTTTACCATAGCTGACAGTTAAGATCTTTTTTTTGAGTCTTCTCAGTGTTCAAGGTTAGATGTTGAAAAGGCAGTTACTGAAGTTTGGTAATATTCCTATTGTTTTGCAATATATTATTTGATTTCTAAAATTACTGCTTTGATTCCATCTATTCTATATAGGAGCCATATACTTTGTGATGTTGTTCTTATTTAGGTTTAGCTGAAATTTTTAACAGCTGTTTTGGAAGGTGGAAGAGTACATTTAAGTAATCTGAAACAGTGTACAAGTTTGTTTCTGCTTAGCTGGTTCATTTTAAGTCCTGAATAATTGAAATATTTAGTTGTTTTTCCAAACATAGAAAACACATGTAGCTGAAAATTTTTATTTCAGTGTTCTTCACGGTATTTATTTGAAAGAGCTCAAAGCCTACCAAAGTTTTAATTTTGGTTGAGCGAGGGACTTTGACTGTATGAATGGTATTGTATAAAACAAACAAAGTTTCTCCCTGTGGTACACTGACCTGCACATATTCTTCTTGTTCTACACTAGAACACTGCTAAAGTTTGAGTGTGTGGAAGGTTATTTGTATCTTTATGCATATAGGATATATGCAATATATAAATACACATATGTGCAATATATATATTTATATCTGTATGCACCAGTATAGGATTCTTAATTTATGCATGGAAAATGAAAGTATCAGCATAGAGACCAGGAGTTAAAGTTCTGCCTGTGTCATTAATCTCACTGGTCTGCTAGCAAGCAAAGTGAGTGCATGGGCTCAGAGCTTTGGAAAGGATCTTTTAAGGAACAATTTGGCCTGATCTTTGTACCTGGATTCATGCAGTGTGCACTCCAGTGTATCTGTGGGGTGCTGCATGTGAAACCACATCTGAAATGGGGCACTGGGATCCCACACAGTGCTCTCTGTGTGGAAAGGCTGCCAGGTTCTCCAGGGGCTGCTCTCTCTGGGCACTTGTCTGTGACCCCAGGCTAGAAAGTGGTGCAGACCTGGCTGGTTAATAGCAATGCAGTGGAGCCTAGGGATGTAGCACATCAGAACAAAAGTAACTGTGACCACTGTAGGCCAGTTGTTAATGCAGAAGCACCTGATAAGAAGAACTGTGATTCCCACTCTGGTGCTGATGACACTCTGTAAAATAAGTAAATAGAATAAGTGATTTACTTGGCCTCAAATATTTCAATGCCATGCTTGATCACAGGGAGCTGTTCTCTAACTCAGAATAGCTACTATAGTTTATTTACCTAGAATTCTAGGGAAGCTATAGGAGTATTAGGCTACATGAAAAAAATCTATTTATTCTGACCCAGGGAATATTGTTCTCTGTGTGGTTTGGGGGATTATTTTAACAGAGATGAGTTGGAATTGAAATGCTTACTAAAGAAAGGCAGCTAACCTTAACTTCTAATTACCTGGAAAACTTGAGGCTGAACATTCAGCGCTGTAATTACCTCAAAATTACTAGCTGAGTCTGGACAAAATATTTTTCTTTGGCATTTTGCTTCATGCCTAGAACTTGAAAGAGAAATTAAATGCAAATGCTGGAGGTGCTGTCAAAACAAGACAACTGAAGAAAAAAACAAGCTGCTTTTTAATTTCTATTGATTTTTCTCAAAATTTTGACTTGTCTTCTGCAAAATAACTGCAGGATGCTATATCATTTACTACTGCTCCTGATTGAACTTCAAGGTACTGAGCAAGGAGGTGAAGTCAACAGATGATGCCAAACATAAGTAAAAAGACCAGAATCTGGGAGAAGATACACCAAAATACAAACATGCTGGGAAGTATTTCAGCCTCTGTTCTGGTCTCAAGGACAATTTGAAATGGAGAGCCTTGCAATTGGCTGAGAGCTCCTTTCTGAAGAGACCTGTGAGACACAACTGTGACATGTGTCTATTTTTCAGTCATCTGTAGACACAAACATAAGAGATTATTGGTAGTATAGTCCTGGACTATTTCTGTCAAGAAAATATTAACCCGAAAAAAAGGTAAGTTAGTGGCCCCAAGCAATGTAAAATGTAAACTGGCCCAGTACCAGACACCAGTTAATGGCTGACTGTGAACGAAGCCATCCGTAGGCTGGAGTGTTTTCTGGTCAAATGGATTTCATAGGAGGTCAGACATTTCTTCTAGTTTTGGTTTGTAATGGGCACTAGTGGACTCCCAGCAGCTCTTCAGATGTGACTGATGAATCACAGACTGTGTCTGTGCCCAGACAACATGAGAGGGTTTTCAAAGTGGGAACATGTCCCATTTTGGCATGTACTTCTTGACAGGTGTAGAACACTTTTCTCTGTGAGACTGGTCTGCATGGCATCTAGGAAGAGCACAGAAGAAAAGAACTGTGAATCTGGTTTCCCTGAGGACACACCAATCATCTGACCTTAAAACTTGTTCACCATTAGAGAAATCAGTGTAATGGTGTTGCTTGCAGAGATCCTACATTAATCTTAAAATAAACCTGTCTATGTACAAAAACTGTAGTCTGGTCTTTTTTCAAAGCTGAAAGGGTAGTGCCTGAATGTGATTCTGTGGTTCTATGCTATGATTCTACATAGCTGAGGATAAAAGATAAAAGCAGTGCAGGAATTTCTGGAGCATAACTTATCTAATGGGATTTTGTCTTGACTCTTTTATGTACTGTTCTTCAGATGGTAGCTTTTAGAGTTTTAGGAAATACCTGTGGAATCACATCAGACTTCTCTCAGTGCTGCTCCATCAATTTCCATTCATATGTTTTTTAGGCTGTCAGTTGTTCTTGAAGGCTCAATGCTTGAGAGGTGTGGTTACATAGTCAATGCTCCTCTGCTTAGGGATGGTTTTAGATGGACAACTGAATGCTTTGGTTAAAATGCAGGAAAGAGAGACTCTTTCTTACAGCATAATGCTTAGCAACTAATGCCTTGTGACACAACACTTGTGGTTTTTTTTTGGAGGCTTGCCTTACAATTAGCAGTTGAGGGAAAGGGACATAAATGATTTTTGATGGTTTTATAATAATTTTACTGTTTCTCAGAACCGTTTAATGCAAAGGATACTGTGATGAAATGTCAGTGTCAGTGAATTGAACAGAAGGGCAATGTATCTGCTGCCTTTGTAAATAACATTATCTTTCAGTCATGGGACCAAGATTTGGACTGATCAAAGTGAGTATTTTTTTATTAATTTTAGAAGGCATAGAAAATACAGAGTAAGAAAGTCATCGAGGACTGTTGTGTCTGTAGCAACCTAAAGAAATCTGCTAGATGATGATACATGGTTAGGACTTCTCAGGTAGCTTTTTGGTTTATTTTTTCATTAATCTCTGCTATGAAAGTGAGATGACTATTGAAAAAAAAATCTTCATGTTGCTTGCTTCAGCTGTTGTGTGGTCCCTAAGGCAACCCAGAAGCATGAAGGATGTTCATTCTTCCTGAACTTCCTGAAGTATTCAAGAGCAAATGAGTAGGTTGTGACTTTCAAGCCTGAGCAGCCTTTGTCTGAGACACCCAGCTATAGTACTTTCTGGCCAAGAAGGGTAGAACATATGCAATCTAAAGTCTAAATAAAAAAATAAATTGGAGTTTCTGCTTGAGTGAATAAGTCCTCTGAGTTGTTCTAGGAAAGAGAAATTACACTTTTGTAAAATATGATTTAAACATACCTAGTCTTCCATTAGAGTGAAGACTAGGAAACTGACATATCATAAATCAGTTGAGTCACGTAATAAAGAATGGAAATTCTGCTTCCTAAATGCATATTCTACTTGAGTTTATGAACATGTTGAAACACACAGTAATTGCAGACTTCAGAACTCCTCTATTATTTACAGATACTTATGTATAATCTTGATAAAGGTCCTTTTCCCATAAGTTGCCTGCCAATGAACTCTGGTGTCACTTCAAAGGATAATTTTAAAGGGGAGATTTGAAGTTGATAGCTTCCATGATTGTAACAGTGTTTGAGAGCTCTTTTCATTCTAGAGTGTTCAAACTGCTTGGCCTTTTTTACTTTTTTTTAAAAAAAGTTGCAATTATTGAACTAATTTTTTTCATTAGTATAATCTCTCTCACTAGAAATGCAAAATTTTCAAGCTGGTATTTAAGATTTGTATATTCCTTCTACAAATTATAAGTAGTATGAAAGTTTTCTAAATCAAGTTAAAATAATTTTTCTTGTAGAAAACTTCAATTGTTTTTTCAAAGCATTTGGAAAACACTCGTTACCTAAATATTAAGAAATATTTAGTTTAGAGGTTTGAACAAGAAAAGTCATGAAGGAAGAATGTAATTTTGAAGTGGAAAAATCCTTGTTGTGGGCGAAACTGGGATTTGCTGGACCTGGCATCCTGTCTCTGGCATACTGGGCATTGTTGAACTACTTCTGTAATTTACTGAATGTACATATTAGTATATGAGTATCTGAAAGGATATTGTGTGTAAATTCTATAGGGACACATACAGGATATTACTTTGAGAAAAGAACTTTTGTTATCTTTATAAAGACTTGATTTTTTTTTTTCCTCAGATGTAGTTGTAAACAATGTTATTGTCTTCTCTACGTAAACCAGATGTAAAATGCGAACTTCCAATTTAATGTAAAGGATTCAATTACATGTTTTAGTCTTCCTGGTATGTACCACTAGAATGCTTCTAAGAACATGCAAAGTTCTTTAATTTAGAATGATCTCATTTATCTAGCACATGGTAAATATTAGCTCTAGGAGGCAAGCTCGGGTTTCAAAAATATTCAAAAAAGTTATTGAAAGGAGATTGTCTCTTTCTGTAAAGAAAATCATAACTTTCCTTTAACTTCTGAGCTTGATTTTTAAAGCTCAATGACAGAAACATATTCAAATTGAAATATCCCATCGTGGTTTCATCTCACCCTTTGAAGACAGTGAATAGGAGGAAATAAGCATAACTCCATTGGCAGACAATGAAAAATTACTTTTTCACCTGTTTAATTTTTTGCATGTGAGATTAGTTTTCTACTGGAAGGTTTCATGTTCTCTTATCTGGTGTAAATCTTCCAGCTTATATTTTCAAACAAGCTTTCTCATCAAATTTAGTTTTTGAGGAATTTCAGGTACAACACATCTCTCTGCCTTATGCTATTTCTTGCTTTAGTAAGGGAAGAGAAAAAAGAAAAACAAGAAAGTAAGCAATTGAGGAGATATGTCTTATAGCTGCTTTTTTCCTTAGATAGGAAAGTAAAACCCAGAGATTCACCTATGCTGATACTTTGCCTCTCACAAAATCTAATATCATATGCAAAACCAAAGCAGCATCTGATTTTTCCTGCTTTATTCTCCCTGCTTTCAATGTAATCAGAAGATGGAGACATCATATCCAGCTACAGCTGTTATTTTTTACTGTGCCTTCAACTGAACAATGGGAAATTGCCTATGACAAGAGTCTCACAAAACTGGCTTTTCCCACTCTGATCTCCTCCTGCTTATGAGCCATGGCAAAATAGCTCAAGCTTTTTTTCCTACAGTTTCCATTCTTACCAATCTGCTGATCCACACTCTTTGTACCAAATGAACTGCTGATCCTGTCTTTTGCCCTTCCTTGCCTTGCCATCTTTCAGATAACTCCTGCCCAATCTAAAAATGTCCCTGGGTTAACCATTTTATATCAGTTGCTGGATACAACTAGCAGGATCCGCACTGTTGTTTGTGCTCTTGTCTTCCTAGGGAATAAGTTTACAGGACAGACAAGATGGTCTCCTATTTTTTTCTCTAAGATGTTGGCATAATGAAAATGTGCCTTTTGGTGCTGCCACAGTTAACAGGAAAAGCTTTGCATCAGAAAAATACCTTCAGGATATAATTCAATCTCAACTGCCCCAAAATAAAAAAGGCCTAGCATAGCAGAGCCAGTATGGAAGTAGGTTTGAGCAAAGTTGACAAATGAAACCTAAATTATAAATTTGTCCCATAATAGAGGAGGAGGAAAAAACCAAAGAAACCCCAACCCTCTTCTATCTACACCTCCTAAATTCCTTTAGGAAGAGGTGTGTGTTTCCAGCAGCTCCTTAGTGACTGAGCAGACATTTTTTTTATTCCTCTCCTTCTCCTCCTTTGAAGTTATGTACAAACACATCTATACTTCAGCTTGTACTTACCACTTTGTAAAGATGTTGTTAAAATGGAAATATCTCAAGCAAAAAGAGGGAAAGGCAGTTGGGATGGTGATGGCTTCCAGTGATTGTTGCCTGTGTTTTAAAAAAGCATCTAATGAGAAACTAAATAAAAAACTGTGGTAAGACATCAAAAGAATACCAAATAAAGCTGATAATGAATAACCTGAGAAGTAAATTATGGAAAACAAACAAACAAAAAAAGTTTGGCAATGGAACAGGAGAAATGGTCATTTTTTGATGTAAAAGGTATTGACATAGCAGGCCTTTGAATATTTGTCTTCCTTCCTGGGGTGTGTGCAGTCTGAGTCACTGAGTTACTTCATACCTAGTGTGATAAGATTAAAACACTGGGGAAATTTAGAAAGGAAATTATAGACAATATACAGAGAATGACCTTTATCAAGGATGCTTTTTTTTTTTTAATTGCATGAGGTACAGCTGCTTACCAGTAGGGAAAAATTAGCATCCTACCCAGAGAAATGGGAACTAAGTGTGGAAAAGAGTTCTATGAGTTTGTCTCATATGGTAAAGAACCTATGTATACTTTCGTTCTTATTATGTCAGAGAAAGATCACATAGGTTGGAAATCATTGTTGCCTTGCAAGATATGGGAAGATATACTCTCAACTCTAGGCTCCATTCACCTGCTGGGCAAAGCAACTTCCTAAAGGCTTCCAAGATTTAAAAAAAAAAATTGGATTGATTTTTAATTTTTAAGAGGGTCATTTTGGTTTTGTATTGAATTAATGCCTTAAACTCTTTCATTTGCAATCTTGTAATCCTGGATTACAGGGAAGTAGACCACCATAGTAATGATTTGTCTAGATGTGCCTTTTTTTTCCTTCTGGTTTGAGAAGCTATTATTATTGTGACTTGCTATAAGTAGCCTAAAGCCGAAAAAATATCTGACAGTCATAGTTATTTGTATGAACACTGCACTGATGGGCAACAGTATGAGTAGGCTGTGTAACTTTTTCTTTTTGTTCCCACCAGCACAAATCCAACTATTCTTCTGCTTTGATCAAATGCTGTTGGTTCAGGTAGTAGTGATTTAACTTAAAGTTGGAAACCCTTGATGTTTATTTATTTCACAAAAATAGAGCTTGTTTCCAGTCTGCCTTCCTCCAGAGCTGGAATTTTATCACCTCTCACCTGTGCAAATTACATGGTATAAAAGTTGAAAAATACTGTGAAAGAAGACTGTGGTGGATGCCTGAACCTTTGCAGGCAACACTTTTGGGAGAAATGGGATATACAGTCCTTGGGCAGAGTCTTATGGTACAGCTGACTTCTGACTGGTTGGTTTTAATTGGCTGGGTCATCTGAGCACTTTCTGGTTATTAAATCCACATTTTACAGCCTCCTTAGTGGCATTGTCCATCTGTTTTACCCTTTCACAAATGGAGAAGTAGGAAGGAATTCACCCCAGAGAAGAGGTGATGCTGGTGCAGAGGATGGGCACCCGCATTCAAAGTGTCTGAAACCCATCCTCTCACCACCAAGTCTCTTCCTCTTGTTATTGAGTGACTCCTAGTGTTGGAATGGACAAGAAGAGAATGGGACAAAATGGGAAATTTGGAGCTTGTATGGAGGAGAAGCAAACTGATACTTTTGTAGGTAGCTTTTTCAGCAGACTAGGTAAAACATAAGGATTGCACTAAAAAAGGCAATCAGCAAGAAGTGTGTGGTTAGTATTGCCGGTATAAAAAGAACTGAAAAATTTCTAGATATATCAGACTGGAATTTTTAAATTGCACATAAAGGGAAACTGTTATTCCAGTAGAAACTAAAGTAATTGCCTCTATTTCATTTCTGTCATCTGTCAAAGCTGCAAAGTGGTAAGAAATTACAGTATTAATGTTCCCAAAAAAGCTGAATGAAAACTGACTGTTTCTAAGGAGAGATAGCCACTACAGTAATATTGCTGTAAAGTAAGCAGTTGGAATTACATTTGTAGAATTTATAATCCAAATTCAAACAACTCAAATCCTTTCAGTGTTCCATTTCTATGTTCATATTTTAGTATCTCTGATGCTGAAATTATTTTTATTTTATGGGCTTAAGGGAATGCCTGCTCTAGTTGGAATGCTTTCAGGGAACAAAGTTTTATTTTTAGATCAAGTGAATCTGACCCAGATAAAATCTGGACTTTAACTTGGCAATTACACAGTTTCAAGCAACGAATAGCACATCTGAGGAGAGAGATGAGTTGAGTTTTTTATTTCACTAGTTATTTGATATGCAGGGTTGTGTCAGTATGCACAGGGCATCTTGCTTGTATTGGCATATTAGTTTGTGGAAAATTGCGATATATAGAAGGCATGGAAATAGGCCAAATATTAGTTTTGTGCTTAACAAGGGCATAACTAATTGCATGTTTTTTTAAGTAACTCAGCAAGAGTTTGTTAGTGGAGGAAAAGGAAGTGAGCAATTGTGCCCTTTGTGGGAAGGAGTGTGGTATTTTAGCCATTCTGGACAGCATTTAGCACCAACCCTGACTGTGCCCGGGAGGCACATCTGTTACGCGGTTCCATTGCACTTTTGCCAGTAATTCTGCTTTTCCACAAACTGTCTGAAAGTAGTAAGCCGATAAACTCTGTCTAATTCTCAATCTTGTAGTTGAATAATTTAAAAACTTGACTTATTAATGTAACTCTTGGGATGTGACAAGTGATGTTTAGTGGGAGAAAGTGGTGACGTTTCCCTCCATATAATTTGTTCACTCATTTTTGAGTTTCAGTGTAAGGGTGAGTGGTCATGAGTTACAATGAGCAAAGTGCACAGATAGTTCAGTGAAATGTTGCTAGCTGATGTGTTCTATGGCACCGAGGTCTTCTGTCAGAGAAAACTCTAGACTTAAATATTACTGGGTTATTTTTAATTTCTGTTTCTAAACTAAAAGGAATTAATAATGTTTCTTCCCACTGAAATACTATTTAGAAGAAACAGTGACTTGTTCCACTAGTTTCCTTGGTTTAAAATTTGGATTTTCAGGAATTAATGAACTATTTTTGTTCTTAAAATTGTATATTTTTTTAAGGGTGCAACATGTCGTATCAACATTCCAATTTCTTGATAGCATAAAAAAGGAGGGGATGACATCGCTAATATCAATGCTTCAAAAATAGGAGCTTCGTTTTTTTGAAAGAAAAAATATTATTATCAAGATTTACTTTTCCTGATACATATATAATGTAAAGTCCCCTTGGCTATTAGGCCTTCCATATGGTGGGATACATTTCTTTTAGTTAATTAGTATGCTTGAAGTAATGCTTTATGCTGTGTACTTGTAGAAAAAATATTTTTTTAATATTAAGGAATTGAGCAATAGCTTTTTTTCCATTTCTGTACAGAACTTGTTTAAACCTCACAAGACAGTAAAATCACTGCATGCGATGGGCATTAATTTATTAAAAAAAATGGCAGCCAAAGAAAACCACAGTAGAGTCTGGAAGACAAGAGATCATTATCTCATCTCTTCAAAATGAGATAATTTAGAATTAAATTAATTAAATTTAGAAATTAATCTAGCAAGGTTATAAAAGCTTTCATGAGATCTGAAGCTGGTCAGCACCTGTCTCAGTGTTAGCATTGTAATGCAGGAGTAGGACCTTGTCTTCCAGAGAGGTTACATTCCTGGTGTAGTATCCTGCTATGCTGGAAAATCTGTATTATTTCCAGTGCAGACTCTCAGATTTCCAGCAGCATGAATATCTTTTGTTTTTAGCCCCCATAAATCAGAAGAAATTCTCCCAGTTGTTGGAAGGGATCTTGAAGCAATTTTGTAGCTGCAGTCCAATCAGATAATGTTACTCTCTGAGGGGTACTGTGAACACAGAGAAGAAAATATTAATATCACAGCTCACCCCAGAGGTGAGCATTTCAATTTGATAAATGGTTTATTGTCATCATCATCTTATCTGTCAAGCTTTGAGTGTATTTTGGAGACTTTGGGAAGAATAAATCTCTATAGACGTTGCTCATTGCCATTTATAGCAGTTGGCCAAACGGTGTATGCTCTGTTAGACATAGCCAGAGAAGACTAATTACTGTATTTTGTTGTGCGGGGAAATAAAAACTTTTTTCTTAAGTGTTTTGTCTTCACGTGCTTGTTGTAATGTGGTGATTCCAGAACAGCAATGTGGTATTCCTGCAGCCATGCCTCATCTTTTCCAGCCCGAGGTGCCTGCATCAGGCTCCATTGTCATCAGAGCAGATTAGTGAATTTGCATCACCTTAAAATAATTGTAACAGCTCAGTCAGCCTCAGAGTTTTGGTGTTGAGAAAATTTAATAAACATTCAGATTGAACATTAATGGAACATTTTGTTTATCTGTCACTTACACAATTTAGAGTTAACTGCAATTTTAATACATAGAATACTTCAGATACAACCAGAGCTGTGCAAAATTTTCAAGTCCTTAGATACTATTTGAAAATGATACCCAAGAAGTCTTTAACCTTGAAAAATGATGTATTGACATTTGAATGTAGCATAATGCTGTCCTCTAAACTGGTTCAGTGGTTTTTTTTATTTCCATGCATGTACACACACAAATTATGTAAATCTAAACTTTTTTTTTTTTTTGGTCTGTTGCTATGATTTGGCAATTTCTGAAACTGACCAAAAGGGATTTGTTTCAGGAGGTATAATGCTTAGCAATAGACTTTCATCCTTCTGGTGAAGTATGCTGCACGAGTATCTATAGGAAAGAAGATGCTGTGCCACTTGCTTTACTGAAAGTGTTGGTTGAACTAAGTTAACTTAAAAATGAGGCTTTAAACTATATAAGCAAAACATATTCAGCATTTCAAGGCCAGATGTCTTCTGCAGTTTTTCCAAAATGTGCATTCTCTAATATAACTAATTTTGGAGATTTTGCCTAAAATTTAGAGCAGAAGCTTAAATCTGTGCTACATAGTAGTCATGAATCAAGTTATGTTTCATCAGTTTGTGATTCTGTTTTAAAGTGTTCTAAATGTAGTTTGTGCCAGTGTTGGTACCTCTGACTTTGCTTTAGACAGTTTGAGGAAAATGTCTGTGTCTACACTTAAGGATGGGTGCTATTGGCACAGTAATGCCCAGTTCTCATTCCTTGGTGAACTGGAAAGGGAAGACTGCAGGGAGGTGCACAGAAACTTGCTGCTCTTTCACATGCCTGAATTTTCTGCTGTAGGAAACTAAAATGTGCATTGGTGTCTTCTCTGGTGTGCAGCTGGCCTGTGGTCAGGGTATGTGCTTCGAGTACTGGGGCTGAGATGCAGCTGGTAAACTCTGGGCTCTGAAATAGTGATCTTTTACAAGATCAGCCAAATTGCTTGACAAGACTTAAAAATAATTTTTTAGACTTATCTCTGAATCTTTCTGTCACCCAAAAAAATTAAGTGAAGCCTCTGAATACCTATCAGATACTTCACAAAACACTAGAAAAGGTAGTATTGTTTGAATTGAACATAAGACCACAATGCCTCACAAGGGACTCTAATATTAGCCATTTCCTTACAGTTCCAGGTCAAATGAAAAAAGTCCATATGTCATATTCTTTCTCTTGAAACTACGTATTCCACTTCTTGCTTTCCTGGTGCCCTTGTCTAAGCTGTTAAATTGTTGTTTTAATGAATTGATTCCAGCTCGCTTACTGTGAAAGCTCCTATAGAAGTTGGCAGATATCGCAGGAACTTCCATACATCTCAAATTTTTCAGGAATTCAAGGCAGTTTCCTTTTCTTGAATAGGGTTGAAAATAAACTATTGAAAAGTGTGACAATACATTTATCACAAAGTTTTCCTATTTTTTTTCTGAACTTTACAGAGGCTTTTGCTTTATACATGGCAATGACACAATTTTGCCATGCAGCACTACCTCCTTTTTAAAAGTAACAAGTTCCTTACCTATGCAGGAGGGTGGTGTTAGGGCATAATGAAAGGTATCTGGAATTAAGGCCTTTCTCATGTATAGTCACAAACTGCTTGGCAGGTAGAATAGCTGTTGTGAATAACACAGAGTATAAAGCCTCTTTTTGGAAAATTGTTTTGGTTTTTTTAGAGTCTGTCTCTCTATTGTATCACAGGCTGGTTAGAATTTGCCTCTTTGGTCTGATGTAAGAGAAGGAAATGCACACCCACTTGGAATATGTCTCATTCTGACTATATTGCACTGTCTTTCACACTAAATTACCAAAGCTCCTTGCTTGTATGATTTCTTGTAAGCTGGAATCTTGAATTATGTGCATCCTGATAGCTTCTTCATAGTGGATCAGCTTCTGGCAGATAAATATTTTGCCTGTCTTGGAAGAAAATTTTGAAATTTTTTGTCCCTGCTCTTCTTATTCTATTATGTTAAATTTGTTGGAAACGGCTTTTCACTTCCTGATGATTTCTGTCACAGAAGCCATAGCAAAAGATTTGGATGAAAATGGCAGAACAAGTAACGCTTCGTTTCAATAGCTTTTTGTGGCACTCTAAAAACTGACCTGCCACAGCTTCTGGATTTGTAGTAAGATTGGTTGAGTATAACTGATTTGCAGAAGTTTTGAAAGTCTCTGAATTTTAAATGTTTCTGGTGAGTGTATATGGGATGTGTTTCAAACTGTAATCCAATTCCCACTGAAGTCTATGGCAACGCTGCCATCAATTCCCATGGTGCAGAAGTGAACTTATAATGAGCTATTTAGTGTTTCACTTATCTAAATTGTCACAGCTTGAAAGCCTTTGTAAAGGACTGGTGGGGTTGTGGAATTGCTGGAGGGTCTGTAAATGTAATCAAAGAGACCAGATTGTGTGTGAGAAGCTGTATCATCTCAATCTCTTTCATCTAAGGAAACCTGATAGAATTTGTTTAGTACATTCTAGCATAGAGAAATGTGCAGTCAAATGGAGTATTTAGAATGGCTCTTCAGAACAAAAGCAGACAGATGAATCATTTTACAGCTAAGCAGCTATAATTTAGCACTTTTAAGTTCTTCACATTCTGTCACAAAATTCCTGATGAAAAAGTCTTGTTTGTAAACCATATCTAACTGGTTTTCTTATCTGTACTATTATAGAAGCATTTATTTGTTTCTTGGAGGACACTAAAAATACATGCTCTAGTATTTGTGGAGTGTTACAAATGAATGAAGACTGTAGCATATGATATCTGATTTAATATAAAAATATTTTTCGTATATCTAAACTTAATTTGTTCTTCAGAGTTGGCAAGAATTATATAACAGATCTCAAATAGTGGATGTTGTGAGGTTTCTTTTGTTTACCTTTATTTGTTATTCCATGAGTTTCTCAGCTTCTAAAATCCTTTGTGACTAAATGCACTGAGAGGTACACTAATCCAAAGGAATAAATAAATGGATATTCTTAAAAAAAATTCTGCTAAAACATGGAACAAATTGTAGTAATGTTGGGTGTATTTTCTAGTTCAGTAAATTAAGTATGAAAGAAGTGTGATTTCATCATCTTTTGAAAGACTTGGAGACTTTAATGATGGAAGAGCTAATATGTGTGTTGTGCATGTTACCACAAGCTGTCGCAAGCCATCTGCAGCAAGGTGGGAAGAGTTGCAGTGTATATGACATAGAACTGACCTCAAGATTGCCCAATGTTGTAAGCAAAAGATAGCTTTGAGTTCACAGGTAAGCTCATATAATGCTTCTTTGAATTTTGACATTCTAAAAACCAGTTTGGAACCAATACAACAGTAATAATCAAAGCTTGGCCAGATCACAGCATGTCTCTTCAACCCCAGTGAACTGAATTGTGGCAAACCTAAAAGTTGGTGCTGCTACAGATTTTTTTTTTTTTAAATTAGCAATAAGTGAGATGTCAATGAATGAATTATCCAGAATATTATTCAGCATCTTCAGGCTTTGTCATATTTTCCTTCCTGTTACTGAGACAAATGTATTGTGAGTGACTGTGTTGACTTACAGCATTTGCCATGTGTTTGTAATAATAGTTTTGTAAAGTGATGAATGAATTATGCCTCTCCCCCTTTTTCCTTTGTTCTGAGATGTGAGCCTAAATCTCCTGCACAGTTTGTGTCCTTTACTCAGGCATGATTTTTCACAGTTATTCTAGCAGCAGTTCTCTTCTCATACTACCTTTCCTCTCGCTATCCTGCCCGCTGTTGATTTAAGATATTGACTGACAAAATTAAGTTCTTAAATTAGGGTTGCCTTGGGTAGAAAATATTTCCAAGTGAAACTCTGCTATGGAAAAGTTAAGATTCTAGGAGTGCCTGTATTTCTTAGGGGAACTATATATTTTAGGGGTTTTGTTAGTTTTTTAGCGTTGATGATTTGGTTGCAAAACGAAAGGAGTACACAGAATGATAACTTTTGAATACGAGTCATATTTATGCCTGTAGTAGAGGGTACGGAACAATATCTGTTTACTCACCTTACCATGTAACCATGTAGTCCTATGAGCTACGTTCCTGTATCCAAGCAATAAAAAAAGATATTTCTGCTGAATTTTTCAACTTTCTGCCAGCCCTAATAAATGCAAACTGTAGTTTCTAGGAGAAAACTTGTCTGAAAAATCCTGAATGTATTTTTTATTATTCAGGTGTTTTTGATATGTGAGAGAACACCCAATGCGTCTGGAAACCATTCTGAGTAAACTATTTGGTAGGATATGGAATGATGTAGGAAATAATCTAGAAAAGCAGTAACTTGAGCTTTTAACTGGTCATGAAGCTCCAGAGGGAAGTAACTGCTAAGAATTAGACTTTAAAATAAATGACCAAGAAATTGTGAAATCATGGGACAGTGTGTATCAGAATCTGATAGCATGCTGTATGAGAAAGGTCATATAAGGAAACTGTATTTTATCAGGTTGAAAATTTGAACTTTGTAATGATTTATTTATGAAAATGATAAAGGATAAGCAAGAGGAAATACGGGCCTCAAATTTAGGTCAGCCAGCTGAAGGAAAATTGACATTGATTCCTTAAAGGATAGTATCTGTAAGGTTGTTCTTAAGGCAATGCTTTTCAGATTTCTTGTCACTAGGTGAAAAAAAAAAATGCCAGAAAACAATGCCAACAGACCTCCGAAAGGGAAACTGTTGGCATCATCACCGTGTTCTGATCTTGTGTTTGTAATGGCAGTATCAGGTGCATCAGAGCATAGAATATGACTTAAAAAGTTACTGACAAGTAATCTCTTTTTGTTTGTTTACAACTGAGTCATGCAGCAGTTCTAAGCATGTAGTCTGAATCTGGGTGACTTCAATGCTGTCATGGGACAGAGCTCAGGCAGTAGGATTAATCTAAAGTTTTGGAAAAATTAGATGTGCATGGATACTTTATTCTGGATAATGGCAAAGCAACAAACACTAAGTGGTTCTCTAGATAGCTTTTTCCCTTTTTTTTGTTGCCAAAGATGTTTCCATATCATTAATGTTTAATGTCATTGGAAACTCACTTGATACATGTAACTGTAAAATCCAGGAAAGCAGAATTCTGTGGCAGAAGTAAAGAAGAAAATTAAGTATGGAACATGGGGACCAATTCCTTCACGATCACGATGATTTTACCATTAGTAATGTTGAACTGGGCAACTGCAACAGTAAAATGTTAATGAGGTAATTGATATTTTGTTACAATGTTCATGCACACATCCATGTAAAAATATGTGTAAGTGTAGATATCTCTCTCAGCCCCTGGAAACTTGCACATCTGTCTATAATAGATGTATCTTTTCTGGCTCTTATTACATGATAATGCTACTCAAAATATCTTCTAATATATCTGCTAAGTTATGAATGTAGTCTATCAATGACTCTCATGGGCTATTTAATCTGTTTTAACAGACCAAAATCACTTGAATGTTTTTCTGAGAGAAAAATCAAGTGCATCTTAAAACTTGCATTTCCAATTGCCAATCAAAACTGAAGTCTTTCCCAAAGGCTGTTGAATATAAGTTTGGAGGTCTTTTTCTCCAAATTTACTTTTGAAATCTGTCCTGTCTGGACTCTACACTTTGGTATAAAATATCTATTTGTGCAAACAAGGAAAGGGAAGGTGAAAACAGCTTGCCTTTTAGTCATGGGATTTTGACTTTCAGAAGTAAAATGTAGTGCTAATAACTTGGTGCGGGACAACAAGAGGTGAAAACTAGAAATTATTTATTGTGTAGAGTAAAAATGTCCTCACTGTCAGTTCATAAGTTCACAAGTAAGTTGTATTTTGTACTAACACAGTTTTACAAAAACCCAACACACATACCATCACTATGTCTCCATGAGCAAGTCGATTCCTCATAGTGGTTTCCAGTTAAAAGTACACCTTCCCTGGCTTGCAGTATTTGCAGGTAGTCTGACTCCAGCCACTCTACTGTTAGGAATGACATGACTTTTAAATTTTAATGACTAATTCTTAAATTTAGTGTATCCTTTTAATTTTAATGACACTATTATTTCTGTTTAACTAAAAATAATAATTTCAGCACACCCAATTACATAAACAGCAGCAGAGAAGCTAGCCTTTCAAAACCTGTTTTGTGAGTACACAAAGATTTCTGTGTTGTGTGTATATGTATGTTTTGTATATGATACATATGTGTTCATGTATGTTGTATTTTAAATTAAGTGTTTTCTTAGTATTTATTTTTGTATGCAGCAAAGTTTGTCCCTAGTGATCAGCTGCTATGCTAACTAAAACTGGTTATCTAATTAAAGCAATCTGAAATTTGAAGGCAAGTTTTTCTTGAGAATATTTATGAATACCTTGGTCTTAAATGTAGAGAAATATTTTTCTCGTTGGAAGTGTTCCCCATTGATAATCAGTATAGTGAAAAGAAAAAGATAGTTTTCTGGGGCTGTTTTGATGCCTTTCTGCTGGGTTTTTTGATATTTGTTTGCAGTTGTGTGTTTTGGGTTTGCCAACAACCAATCTCTGAGCAACAGCTACTTTGAGGAAAACTCCCCATTTTTACTGTTGAACATGGTGATACATGGCATGAACGCTCCTTTGGCCAGTTAGAGCCAGCTGCTCCAGCTGTGTTCCCTCCCAAATTCTTGCCCACCCCCAGCCTACTTGCTGGCAGACACCAAATAATGAACTGAGAAAGTTTTGAGTCATGCAAGAGCTGCTTCTCAATAGCCAGAACTTCAGTGTTACCTGCTCTGTTTAAACCACAAATCCAAAACATTGTACCACCAGGGCTTCTAGGAGGAAAATGAACTCCATGCCAGACAGAGCAGTGCAGCCCTCTTTTCTTACCCACCATGGGTATGTGTATTGGTCAATTCTTCTTAGCAGCATTTTCTTATTAATTATTTTCTCTCAAATAATTTTCCATATCTAGAAATATATTTTGAATATTGTCTTTCTCTCTGAATGATATTTTTTTGCTTGTAATATTCTCAAATAGACTGACCACAATAATGCTCCACCTGAATGCACATAGAAAATATGTTCTTTTCTAGGCTGAATGGACCAAGTGGCCTCAGCTGCTTCTCATTCAGCTTCCACTCAAGGTTCTTCACCATCTTTGTTGCCCTCCTTTGGACACTCTCTAATAGCTTTATTTTCTTCTTGTGTTGTGGTGCCCAAAACTGCACACAGCACTCAAGGCCACCCCAGTGCAGAGCAGAGTGGCACAATCTCCTCCCTTGCCTGGCTGGTGATGCCCCCCAGGACACGTGTGGCACTTCTGGCTGCCAGGGTGATAGGGTTAAATCGTTTCTAAAAATCATGGGATATTTAGGGGAGAGAATTGGGTCTGGCAGGCCCTGGGAAATGTTAGGCTTGTTAAGTCATGCATATGATTGTTAGCTGCACCTGTGTAACCATTTAGTGACTATGATAAATGAAATGATTGTTAAATGATCATAATCCATAGCGAGAATCATATTCTGGGGGGTTGATGAAGATCACAAGAATCCATGCTTGGGTAGAATCAATGGATACAATAGAACAATGTAAGTTATATAACGGTAAAGGAATAAAAACACGTTCCTTTCGAACACATATCGGCGTCAGATTTGGGTAATGTACACCCAGAGCTCTCAGTAAAGCACCTGTGTAATCATTCCATGATTATGTTTTGTTCCTGGACTCTGACAAGGGCACCATGACTCATATTCACTCTGCCATGGACCGGAACCCCAGCTCCCTCTCCCTAGCGCTGCATTCCAGCATCTCATTCCCTACTCTGTTCATACATCAAGGTCCCAGGTGCAGAATCCAGCACTTTGCAAATTTCGTGTGGTTGGTGATTGCCCACCCCGCTAATTTATGAGGACCTCTCTGCAGGGCTTCCCTGCCTTTGAGGAATCAACAACTCCTCCCAATTTTGCATCATCGCCAAGCTTGCTTAGTATCCTCTCTTTAGCTTTGAAAGTGCCTCCTTCTGAGGACCTTGCTTTATGCTTTAAGGTGTCCTATGCATATGCAATAGCTTAAAGTTTCTGCTAATGTTGCATTTCTTCATAGGGTAGATAAAAGTCCATAGGTATTATAGTGCAGGTGTAATGCAGCTCTATTTAGTTGAAAAACTGTACAACTGATTTTTCTATAAATTCCTAATTTCTGTAGCGGGAAAAAAAATCCACTTCAATTTCTACCCCCAAGAATTTTTTTCCTTTTTTCACCTACATCTGTTTACTATTGATATATCATACCAGCTCCTGATTGACAAAAAAGTTCTCTAAATATAAACTTAAATTTTAAGCATGTACTGAAAGTCAAAAGATATTAAGGTCTGTGTTTAGAGCTTACTCTGAACTGAACTGAGTCAGCAAGATCTTAAATAGTAATAGTCCCATGTTACTGGTCAGAGGTCACATCACTTCTTATATGTACTTTGTCATTTTCAGTTATGCTATTTGCTGATGCAAAAGAACTTAGTATTCATGAGGTATATACTCCATACTGTATGAACAACCCTGCCTTTGACACCTTGGATATTCTGGATTTTCCGCTATAGTGTATTTGGTGCCCTGTTCTAGCAGCGACCTCAAATAAGCAACACACATCTCAAATGACATTATTTTCTTTTCTCAGTTATTCAGTGTTTCTTCACCTTAAAATCTCACTCTGGCTTTGATCTGTAGCTCTTTTTATGGCACACAAAGGGGAAATAAACTTTACTGTTACTTAATTAGCAGCAGTCACTGTTGCAAAACACTCACATCCTCCAAAAGAGGGCTTCAAGCCCGCTATTGTGGGGTCAGTTCACATCTGAGATGCTGTAGGCCAGATGTGGCCCGTGAAGTATTTTATGTAGCATCACAGGTAAATTTTCTTTCAAGTCTCCCACATGCAGAAGACAGTAATGTTGCAAATTTACTTGCAGATGGTTTATCAGGATTGCCCCTCACAAGCATTCGCTCTGGTGACATGCGGCCTTCACTGCGACTTCTGGAAGAAATAAATATCCTAAACTCTCTCACATGATGCTTCTGAAGATCACAAACAGAAGGATGATTTCTGAAACATTAAAAAGACTTTGTGCAGAACATTGTCTGAGATCTTTTTCATATGGCCCATAAACCAAGCTGGAATGTAAGTCTTATTTGACTGATGTGGTTGAATTTCTCTTTTTGCCATTTGTCACAGACAGCAGGCTGATAGAGGGGTTTGTTCAGAGCAAACTTTTGCACATGCATAGTATTGTTTCCTTCATACACCAAAAAAAAAATGGAACAACAGTTCTGGCTATATTTTTTTGCAAATAAATGTACTGGGAAGATGAATAAAAAGCAATTACTAGTATGCTGTTCTTAAGTTGGTTCTTGTTTGAAGGCTTTGCCAGCTCTGTAATTGCTCTCAGACTAATCAATTATACAAATTTTCTTTTTACAAATTAGAGCAAACTGCTTACCCAATTTGATTATTATTGTGCTTTTATGTTTTCTTAAAGCTTTTAGATTAATTAATTCTTAGAGGAACATAATTTTACAAGTAATTTTTCAGTGAATGTTTTCTGGAAAACAATTAGTCATTGCAATGTATGACCTCAATCATACCTTGTCTCTTAACAATATGTTTTTCTATTAATCTGTACTTAACTTTGCCTTTTATTATGGCCTCCATTTAAGAAGTTATCTTTGTTACTTGGGCCTGTTGTTTGTGGAAGGTAAATGAAGTACTTAGGAACTTCTCACGGTACCTTTCTCCAAAGCTGTCAGATGTCAGAAATAAATGAAGGAAACTTAGATACCATCTCTGATTAATTAATTGTGTGAGAGATGGTGTTTTAGGTATAATGCTCTTCCTGTGTCAGCATCAGTCCATGTGGAGCATGCTATGCCCTGCATCAGCCTGCAAATTTTCACGTCATACTGCCTCTGTAAGGTGGGTTGTGAGCTTCTCCAGAGTCCTTAATGAGTTCAGCATTCAAATCCAGTTTGTTCATCAGCCTGAAAACTGATTATTTGTCTTTAGCATTACAGCTGAAAATATGGAATTGTTCTGGAATTAAAGGAAATAGAAGATATTTTGAAAACATGCACAGATGGGTGGATGTGTATGTAAGTCTGTGTATTGTCTATTTTTCTGAGTTGGGAGAATCTACTGGCAGGCTCTTCCTGACTTTGTGTGACCTTGAGAAAGTCTCTTAAGAGATCTCTTCTCAGCTTCCTTAATTTTTTATTGAGAGACTGATACACCCCTACCTTACATTATGTATAATTTGCATCTTCTTTTGCAATGTATTCTAAGACTTCTGGATTAATAGGTCTAAGTGCATGTATGTTCTTAGCTACAGAGCAATGAAGAATTTTTTGGTAGTGCAATTTTTAAATAAAACAAAAACTATTAAAGAGTATAGTTTTTCAAAAACATTTCATTAAAAAGAAAAATCTGTATTTTAAGAAATCTAATGCACTTCCAGGAAAAAAAAATCTAAGAAATTAATGTGTAATATCTCCTAGTGACATGACTTTATTTTGATTCAAAATGAATGTGTGGAATTTTGGTCACTCTCTTCTATGAAGGCTGAGCTACTTAAACAGTTGTAACTGGAGTGAAGGTAGTTCACATTTCAGCTCTCCAGCTGTAATTGCCATGCTGAGGTGTATTTGCTACAGTCAGATGTACTTCTAGCTTCTAGGTACAATGGGAGCAGTTTGCTTCTGAAATATTTTCATGGAAAACAGTTGCAGTTTGTAGAAAAAGTCACTTCTTAGAGTTTGCATTGCACATGTTGTTCATTCATATGTTCCCAGATAAACAAAATCTTGGTGGAAGAAATATAGTTCATTCTGGTATAACATCCAGGTGTCTCATAAAAATGGTATTAGTTGTGAATATCCCCTCAGTGGATTTCATCTTGTAGGAAACTCAGCAACCATGACCTCACATGCCTATCACTGCATGACCTCTCCAGAAGATGTTATGATGCTGGAGACAGGGTGTTTCATAAAAGTGACATCAGCAAGCATGAAGTATTCCTACCATTATAACAAAGCAATATGGTGTCACTTCTAGAACTGGAATTTTAGGTTTTGAATGAGCTGTTTCAGTAACCAGATAAAATTCTTTAATCTACTAAATAAAATTAAACTGTTCAGTATGGGTCTGAACCCAGCTCTTCTGGCATCTTTGTTATAGTACACTTTTACAAATATGTAATTAAACTGAGAAGACCAGTTCAGGAGTTTAAAATAACAAAACTGGCTACCATGAATTTTTGTTCAAGTGACAAGCATAGATCTCTCAAGCTAGGGATCAAATGTGTTTGCTAAAAAGGTGAAAACATTTCCCATGATTGTTCAACTGGGCTGGAATAGAAAATGTTATTTTGGGAGCTCACAATTTTGGGATAGAAATAAGCATACAGTACTGTTGGATGGAGGCTGGTGTGAGACACAAAACAATCCTCACTTGTTTGAACTTCCTACTGCTGTCATGATATGATTGTATCATATTGCGCCTCTGAAACTGGACTTATTTTTCAATGGCTGAAACATCTTACATGGTTTTCATTTAGGTATGTTCTTTTGGAAAACAAACTTGGTAGCACAGAAAACAGCTTACTGAAATGAATCCAGAGGGCTTTTCCTGAACTAGGTGTTCCATGTGCCACCGTGGTACATCTGAAGAACCCCTTATGTTCATTAATACATATTCAGTACTCATCAGTCTTAGTTCTGAATTGTATTTTATACTTTACAGCCTTGTAAAAATACTCATGAGATTGATGAATAGGTTTTAAGCCACAGGAAATCTGAACCATTAAGTGGAGGTACAAAGATGTGTTCTTGTTTCTGGACCCACATTATTCTTCATAATAAATTAATTCCTGTTGTATAACACTATTTATATTTTCATTACAGTAAACCAAAGTGCATGTAGTCATGGAATAGCTCCAGAATGCTGCAAGTTTTTTTAGTTTTAGCATTTTATATCCTCTTGGTCGTTGAAGATACCAGGTCATTCTGGAGGAGTGAGTGAAGGGGAGTGAAAGACAAATAATTTAGTAATGAAATGATGGACTGAAAAATGACCTGCTACTTCCCTCTTTTATTACATTTTTTCTGTAACACATGTTGTTTATGAAGGTAGGTGAGTGGAAACATGAAGTATGAATCCTCTCTCCTTGTCCATCAGTTTTGTCTCAGAGTATTCTTTCCTCTTAGATTGCATTTCTGTTATCCAATAGCATGGATGGCCATTTTATCTCAGGCATGGCTGTAGTCCCTTATTTCTGTAATGTTCTATTCATTCTTTAAGATTTTTTTTGTTTTTAAATAATAGTTTTGCTCAGATAGTTTCATTCTTTTTGTCAAAATATGTTTACAGTTAAGTCTCTGGACTATGCATCATTTGCGTTATTTTATGTAATGTAACTTTAAGTGGCATAATTTGATGGGAATTTAATTGTTTGTGCTATTTCAGAGGAGCTGAAATGCTATGGAGGTGATTAAAAGAGATGTCCTTCAAAAAGTTTAGTAAAGGTAAAGAAAATATTACAGTGTTTGTAAATGGAAATGAAATCTTTGAGAAAGCTGAAAAAAAAAGAGAGGATGCACGTATGATGTTAGGGGAGTTGCATATAGGAATATCCTTGAAACTGTTTTCCCCTTAAAGTTCCATTCTCTCATCCCTTTGGGACTGGGTAAAACAGGATCTTCACTTTTCCAGTCTTATGTGGGAATTTGCTTCCTGAAGTGTAGATACAATTGAGCTGCAAATGCTGAAGTCCTTGAAGGCACTCAGGAGGACATAGCTGTATGCTTGGGCTGTGCTTCACTCCTGCTTTCCTCAGCATCTGCAGCTGTGAACAACAGGCTGTAGCTTTATACAGGACTTTAGAAAGGCAGTACTTTGGAAGTAATTGGAAACTTCTTGATGCTCAGCATTTTTTAAAATTAGGCTAGCTGTTTGGCTGTCTAAAGGGAGATGACAGTGCCCAAATTTGGAATGTTGAAAATCCTCATCAGTTTATTCTGATTAATGGCTTCTATATATAATTCAAGAAGCCTTAGCATGAAAGTGCCACAAAAAAAAAAATCAATAAGAATATAGAAACAAAAGCTTTAATTAATTGGAAATTCTTTCTGAATTTGCAGAAAGCTTTCCCTTGGGGACATTCCAAATGTGCATAAAACTCTAGAATACACAGACTAAAATCTCACAACAAATCATTGAGTTTTCTCTCTAGACTCAAAGAAGCACAAAAGAGAGTTCTGAAGGAGTTAGCTTGCTGCCAAAATAATTTGTCAATGCTCTTTCTTCATGTCTTCTCATTTCATTGGTTCACTAGCTTAAGAACATTTCTTTTTTTGTGCTATGAAAAAGGACAAAAGATTGGAAGCATTATGATAAGTTCCCTGAGGGCTCTTGTTTCAAGAATGAAGCCTGATTTTATTTAATTTTTTTTTAGTTGAGGTTAGAAATTTTTTTCCTTCGTCTGAATACATGTCTGTCTTCCCTTGACTACAGTGATAAAAGCTTTACATGTAAGTGTTGTCCACGACATCTATTTGGGGACTCTGCTCTGGTTCTGCATTTCTTGAAGTCTTAGCATTGCAGTTTACAAATTTAGCACATGCCCTGGTTGGGGAATGTGTCTGTTCTTAATGCAGTTCAGGCTGAGCTGAACTGTACCTTGAAACAGAAATGTAGACTTATCTCCCACATGTAAAGTAGATAACATATGAAGGATATTGCTTAAAAAAACCCCAGCGTGAACATTTAGGCTAAATGAGAAGAGTGTGTCCCTGCTGTCCTCATGGGTACGCTCTGGCCCAGCTGCAGGTGGGGTTTCCTGTGTTGCATGCCAGATGTTGCATCTGTGGAAGGTAACACTTGGATAGACCTGTGACCTTCCACAGACTGAAAGCATCAGTGTCTCAATATTCTTGGGGAGGCTGAGAGCAGACAAAGAGCAAAGTAAAAGAGCAAATGGCACTCGTCAACATATTGGCTTCCTACGCATCCCCGCGCCACTCTCAAAAACGTGCTGGTGTTAAACAGACATCCAGTATGTTGTTGCTGCTTTATGTTGGGCATACATTTCTGAAATTCTAAAAGGCCTAATGGGTACCAATTAGGAATGAGTAATTTGAGCATCAGTAACCAGTGTAGCAGCGTTTCTCCCGGGCTGAGAAACCCAGGCAAAATGCCAAAGTCACATAACTATGCAGGTCTGAAATTTGGGTCTTTTTGTAAGATTATATTTTGTGCTATGCTGAAATGTCTTTACAGATTAAATTGTCATGTGAATGGCTTTAGTATATCTACCTAGAGGAGTGAGATGACTACAAAAAAAAAAGGCAGGACTAATTTTATACTGAAAGAGCATCTAATGTGTATTAAATTTATCTCATGTTTTGTAATGACATTCTGATTGTCCTTTTACAAGAATACCTCTGGTTGTAAACAACTATGTAGCCATCCATACTGTTTGAACTTTTAGAGATTAAGGCATCATTAAACTTCTATAAGCTCTTTACAAATGCTTCCTCAACACAAGGTGTGGGCAGACATGACAAGTTGGTGTTTTGTAGTTCTGCCTCTTTCTGTGTGCCATGAGATAAGGAAAAGTACAAGTAAACTCAACCAAGTATATAGAATGAAAGCCATTCAATGGATTACTTAAGTATATACCTAATTTCAAATCTGAGTTGCATCGACGTTGAATATCAATGAGGACAGAGAAATAATAACACCTGTGAAAAACTGTAAAGGTCTGGATAGATGGCACTATCATTCATAAATGCATTATGTCATATATAATCAGGCATTTCCCACTGTTTGTCTTCAGTATTTCTATTAGACTATTAGAATTTTCAATTAATTTTTTAGATTATATCAAAGGGATAACATGTAAAAGGCCACGTATGCAAGACTGAAATGTGCCTATTTATGATTACATTATAGTTTATTTTTTCCATACACTTCTAATTAGGTAACAGAGAAAGAACATACGCTCAAAAGTACTCTTTGGGAAATAAATAGAAGCTAGCAAGTCTAAAAGTAAATAGTTTGCCTTTTGCCTGTAAATATTATGCTTTGCATGCAATAAATCTTTATAAAAGTTCTATTAAATATATTTAGAAAGGGGTTTATACTTAAAACCAAGAAGCTTATATGTATCAGCAGAGCTCATTTGACCACAAGGCAGATAATGATTGGTATTATGCAAAAACGGCAATAGCTTCTCAAAGTGGCAGGAAAAATTGTTTCTCCTCCCCTCCTCAATTTCTGAAGAGGCAAATGAAAAATGTGATAATTTTCTCTCTGCTTTCTTTTCATTTAAATTATGATGTTCTGGAACTGAAAAAGAAGCAAAGTAATATCAACTGCTTTCTGTGAAATGTAACATTTGCTATTTACCAAATGTATGGATCATTTTGGAAATGCCCATCTTTTCTGTTTTGACAAGCTCTTTTTCTGCAATAATTTGTGCCAGAGATGCTTCTCAAAACAATGGGCCCTTTGAAAAACTCTTGTTCAAGAAATATTTTGAACAAATATATAGAGTTGAAGAATCAACCCCTTGTCATGCTATAAACAGCCACTCTGTTTCTGTTGAGAAAATACAGTTTTATTTTGTTAGCATTAAATTGCTAAATGGAAAACTCAGAGATAACCTTTTTAGCTGAAAGTTCTACTGTTCTATAGGATTTTCAAAAAAACTTTTTATCAATTTATTGAAAGCAAGTATAAACCAAACCATTTATAACTACCTGCTAAAGTTATTTTTCTGAACCAAACTTCCTGACAAAAATAATTTATAAGATTAATGTAAAATTTTGCATTTTCTCTTGACCTAAGAGATGCTCTTTATTTGGACATTGTTTTTTTGCCTTCCTTCATCAATGGCACGCACCTGCATGTGTCACCATACCTGTCATACTCTGAATTTGGAGTATACTTCTTGCCTGATAAAGCACCTGCTGCTCTGAAGCACATCCTTAATGATGAGATATTCATTTTTCTGAAAACTGCCCAAGAAGGTACAAGAAGTTTATAATAGAAAGTTTTGGGCTGCATTGCCCTCATCATCAGTTACCTGAAAATAGTATCTGATACCTCTTCACTCATGAAATCATATGTAGGCCCCTTTGCAAAATCTATATCCTTCTGACTGAATGAGATTTGCCTGAATATGAACTATGCAATTCAGAAGAGTATGAAGCAGAAATTTTTTTTGTGTTGCAGATCTTGATTATACCAATAAAATCAATTTAATACTGTTACCCTGTTAATTTTCAAGAGAAAGATAAGCAACAATTCAGATACATTCGATCCAGTCTTGTGGATTCAAACAGTTTATTCAAATGAAGAACAGGCTGTTCAAGTGTACCTTAGTGGAAATGAAGAAGGCTAGAATCAGAAACATATGTCATTGTGTAAGTAACTTTTTTTCCCCTTTTATGTTGTATTGCTGTAATTACACTAATGGAATGGTGCCATTAGAGAAATACACAAGGTATTGGAATGTCAACTCCATTTAGTTCACTGGTGCACTTGAAGAGGGAAACCTTTTTTACCAAAGCAATCATAAAATGTGCTCCTATAATTATTGTACTATGAAAGACAAAAATTAGTTTTCAGTATAATCTCTGGAAATGGGTGGCACCATAAAGCACAACATATTAATGCTGCTGACCATTATTATAACTTTTTGAAAATTAAGGCTCTTTTCTTTTTCCAGATGATTGCTTGTGAGAACAGTTCTGGTTTAATGAATGAACTCAGTGTGCTTCAGATTGTTCAGGAATCTTTTTTTTTTTTCCCTATTCTTTGAACTTATTTTGAAAATTAAATTTTCACTGAGGTGAAAAAGTCACTTATATACCTCTGAAATATCTCTTCTGCTGTGGTTATCATGGAGATGTTCACAAAGCATGCCACTGCAATAGCTGAAAGCTTTATAAGCTGTCTTAAAAGGATGCAGAATAATACTTTAGAATGTAATGTACTCATGAAAATCCATAAAGTAAAGACAGAGTGTTTGAGCTGGTTTTTCAAAGCTGTGATAATGAAGAGTTAGTAAATAGTTTTGAACATACCTAAAAGTTGGTGAGACTTCTATCTTTCTAGACTACAATTATTAGATTCATAATAATGTCATTTGCCACCATGGCAACTTTTCCTCTGATGCAGGTAAAAAATAACTCTCATCTGAGAATAGAAAAGGATATAAATGGTGTTCGAGGGTTTTTTTTCATCCTCCAGAGTTTATAGAAGTCCCAGATATCTACTAGAACAGATCTAATACAGTGGGCTAAGTACTTAGGAGACATTACACTTAGTTTTTAAACTTCTTGTGGGCCTGGCACAAGATTATCACTCATTTTCAGAAACTGATTGTTCTGTGATGCTTGTAATTTGCCTTTGTTTAGAACTTTACATTTTTCCTTCAGATATTTTCTATTTGTTTCTTTATTTTTTTCTGAGAGTGTGTAAAATCTCAAGTGTGTAAAATTTCACAACACAAGCAAAAAGACTTTTATTTGCAAAATAGGAAAATAAACACAGGCTGTTGATTACCATCTCATTTTTTGTTCTTTCTGTTTTCTTTTTTCTTTTCCCTTTCATCTATGTGGACATAGAAATGAGCACCACATATTCTAGCAAGCCCATTTTTTCTTATTCACTCATTTCTCTCTTTTCCTTACATTGTTGTTTTGCTTTAATTTCTCTCTTCCTAATGACCACATAAGACTAATAGGGAAGATGCACTGCCTAGCAACTGTTACATCACTGGAGGACATCACTTACAAATTCCTTAAAGTTCTTCTGCATCTCAAGATATGCAAATTTATACTTTGTTTTAGCAAACAGGTGAATCCTTGTCATTCCTTAAATACTGTATAAATCAATTCAGCATTAACCTGTGAAGTATTAGAAATCTCATGGGAATTTTTATGGTGTGAGCACAAAGAAAATTTGGATGGGAGTCCTGCCATATTATCATTCTCTAAGCACATACTGACACAGTTCTTCCTTCACACTAGAAGCCTTGGTGTTTGAGTGTTCTGTGCACCTTCTTAAATTTAGTATAATCTCATTGAAGTTTGAGTCATTGAATAGTTTGGGCTGGAAGGAACCTTAAAAACAGTCTAGTTCCAAATCCCCTTCCATGGGCAGGGACCTCTCCCACTAGACCAGGTTGCTCAGAGCTCCATCCAACCTGTCCTTGCTACCTATATGCATAAGTTTGCCTTTGACCAGGACCTAGGAAACAGTGTCTGAGAAGCTCAGAGATAAAACCTTGCTAGCTATTTTTTGGATGCCAAAGGAGTCTGAAAGTCCCAAGAAGTCTTGTCAATGCCTCTTCTTGCATAATGAACCACATCCTCTTGTCTTTTTACCCTTCTGTTTCTCAGAGAAAAAAAAAAGTGAAACCGTGGCATATCTCCTACAGTGTAACACTTCACTTCTGGTGAAGGCTGATAAGAGGAAATTTTCTCTACTCTTCTAAGAATCTAAAGTGGCAATAAAATGTGTCAGCAATAATAGAAACCATTGTCTTAATCTGGCTTTCAGCAAAATAGTTTAACTTTGCATACTAAGTATGTAATGAGAAATTCTGTTTATCTCAAGAGATGTGTGTGTTCAGATTTCCTATCACATTTTGAGTGCTTGAATATAGAAATAATGATAATTTCTTTTATTTACTTGTTGCTTATGAAATAACAAGAGATATTAAGAATGCATAAATTAGAGAACATAAGCATACAAAGTAATGGATGGAAGTTAGTGTGGAAACTTCAACACAGTGTATTTCTCAATGTTAATATTCCACACTTATTCTTGCATTAAAAGGTATGTAATGAAATAAGTGTTTGAAATACAGGATAACAAAAACATTTTTAATACAAGTAAGCTGTTAAATAGCAGTATTAAAAATAGGCAAACATCGCTTTCTGTTTATAATTGACCAAAAAAATTACTCAGAGTCTGTGATCAATCATTTATTATTTTTGCTAGAAAGATGAACAACATGAGCTTAGAATAGATGAATACATCAACAAAGAGAGATATCAAATATCAACAAAGTGTTAGCAGCATTTTTTTTCTGCACTGTTAGAAGGATATAAAATGGTTAATGAAAGATAGACATCATTTGCTTTGAAGAAATCAGCATATCACCTAAAATGTTTGGTAGGACAGATTACACTAAAGTAGCCTTCCTGCTATAGTTCCAGATGGTAGGAGCACAGTATACTTAGCTCAGTGCTTTAATTTTTACAAGCACAAAGAAGCTCACCTTCAAATGAGAGTCAGCAAATAGCTGATGTGCTACTAAAAGAGTATTTATAGCAATGTACTGTTTCACACTCAATGGCAATTATAGTTTTTGTGGTCTCACTCCCTGAAAAATAATTTCTATGTCTGTGCCCAGTCTTCTACCAGAGCAAAACATTAGCAGATACAATTTCTCTATATTTTCTTGGGTCTCTGCACAAGAATACTTTTGAATGCTTTAGCAGAGGCAAAAGAGTATGGGAAATGCTTTCTGATAGCTAGAAAAGTGAAATTCAAATAATATTCCCACTTCTGCTTCTGTCTTCTTTCATATTTTTTTTAAATTTTCCTCTCCTGTGACACCTGCAATGTTGTGCAGGATAAAGAATATGTCTGCAGTGTGAAAATATGGTACTATCTGGCTGTGTTTACTTGCTGGAGTGTTTGGTGAGCACTCCCAGCATATGGAAGGATGTTTCTTCCTCTCTTTGGTTTGCAGGCTGCACATTGGGTACACAGTCAGTGCTAACTGAACTGCTGAGTGAGGGAGTTAGCCAAAAATCCACACTGGCTTTTCATCACCAGTTTGTAAAACAAGTCATCCGAAGCATAGACGAAGGCAAGGGTTAGGAAAATATCATTCAGGTTTTGGTGTATTAGAAGATGCTAAATGGGAAGGTGTAACAGGCTGTGGAGGATGACTCTCTGACAGCAAATGGATGGATACTTGCATTTAAAGGGAAATGGAGATCAGCTGTCAGAAAAGCAATAATACCAGAATTTAAAAGAGGAATCAAAACTGAGAACAAAGAGTGCTGTGCAAAGAATCTCTGACAGAAAAACTGATAAGAAGCTGTCAACAGAAACAAAAGAAATTGCAAATATCTTTAGCCACCAGTTTAATGGATGTACTTTTTGCCAAGCTCAGCACTGCAGGGAAAGGTGTGATTTGCATTCAACTACACTTGGGAAAAGCTGGATGAATGAGAGCACGTTGACAAGATGGGATACATTTTTAAGTGCAGAGAAATTTGAGGCCCTGGAAAAAATTAGTAGTGTTTTTCTCAAGGAAACAAGCTAATGAAAGTAAACCAGCAAGGAGTATTTTATATTGTTTGATTAAATTATTCTTTGGAATCACACAATTTTAAATTGTTATGTAAAGAGTAGAAATCTTTTATCCACTGAGAATGTTCTATATCTTTCTCTTTATGTATTTCTTTAAAACTTGAAATGCATTTGTAGAACTTAAAAGCATACTGCTTTGAGAAAATGACAAAGCCTTCTATAGTAGTAGAACAGCTATACAATCCCAAATTCTGGTGAGATGCAGCCACACAGAGTTTATGATGCTCCATATTAATTGTTACAAAATATACTAACTCACAATACCCAAGCTACCGAGAAATTTGTGAGTTAGCCTGAACAAGGGAATGCTGTCTCCTGTGCATCTGTTTGCCTGGCAGGGTTGCCTCCCCACTTCCTGTGCAGGGGAGAGGTAGGCAAACAGCAGAACATGCGTCTGAGCAGGTTTCTTAAGAAAATGAAAGGAATAATTGGCTCTGTAGTTGTACTGCTAAGTAAAGAAGGCAGAGTGAGCAACCCATGGTCGTGAATATGTGGGGAGCACACTGGAAAACAGATGAGGCTGTGATTTGCACAGGGCAGCCCACAGCTTTCACAAGCCATTGCTGAAGAATTGGTTGGGGAACAACTTACAGAGATGCAAAATTGCAAGGCTGCTCATGGAAGTATTTACCTTTGTTTGCAGTCTACTTGGGTTCTCCTCCCTGAGTTATGCTCTTGTATTTTACAGATGTCTCTCAAAAGAATTTTTTTTAATGGTTGCTAATTTTTCAAGTGATTTCTATATTTTATTGTCGTTTGTATGCAAACTTTTCAGGACAAAATGTTCTAGATTCGAAAAAGTTACAATTACTGAATATTTTGACTACCCCTTTGGTGATAGCAGTTGCATTTTACCCTGAAACAATCCAGATGTTCTTTCTTTTCTTTATTTTCCTTCCAAGAATTTGGAAGTTTATGAAGAATGCATGTATTCAGCTGGGTTAAATGGAAATATTGCTCAGCATCTCTACATATAGATCACATTTATCTCAGTGGAAAAGTGAATTTCTGCTGACCTACATTGCTCATCACACATTTAAAATATTTTTTAACCACTGCTGACTTTGTGAGAAAATGATTTAATAAATTTTGTTAATGTTTTCAAAATACCTCTGTGGAAACTAATATTTGATAAAATTAGAACCGTTTTGGTATATGGAAATTTACACATCGTCTTTTTCCCAAAAGACAGAGCTCCCAATTTGGCTCTTTATTATCTTTGCAAGTTTCTTTCTTTACTGTATATCTACTTCCAGCAGTAAGTAATCTTCATTCTGAGACTTAATGTAGAAGTGAGAAGGTGGGGTTGTTGAACAATATCCAGACATGTTGTTGGACCAGAAATGTGTTTGCAGAACAGGAAGCAGGTCTGCTTTACCTGGAGTGAATCACAACTCCCAAACAGACGTACCTGATAATCCAAGTGGAACTTCGATCTCAGTCTTTTTTTTAGGATATTTGCTTCACCTCTTCCTGCCATAGGTAACCCCCCCTAAGATCTTCAGACTACTGCTCAGGAGTAATATATGGTTAACATGCTCTTTTAACAAAATGCATAGTTTGATTACAGAGAAAGTTTTGTTTCTGGTGTAGTTTTCCTGTTCTAGTATCATTCTTTTGGTTCTGTGAAGTTTTTTAAGTAGCTATGTGAGTTGTTTGAAAGGCTCTTCTCTTTTTCTTTGGCTGCTTTTATGGTATTCACTGTGGATTAAAGTCTGCTTGTGAACTTTGAGCATCTCAATTCTTATAACCTTAATAAGAAATTTTCATTCTTCGTTCACTATGAACAATAATATGTTTCTAAACTGTCTTAGTCAGAAGGAATAAACTGAATAGCAGCTGAGCAGACATATGTACACTGGCCACATTGCCAACATGGGCAATTGTAAAGACCCAGAAAAGTATTGATTGTGCAGCTTTGTTTGCATGTTTTGAAGAGCAGTAATTGGCTCATTCTTCTACTGTGCAACTCTGGTGTTTGCATGTATTTCAAAGCAGCAATTTTTTATCCAAATAACTGTTTGGGATAATTTTTTAATTTTTTTTTTAAGTCACAGTAATATTACTGCCAAATTTAGAGTAAAAGAAAACATTCTTTGGATCAAAATTTACCATGTATTTACATAATTAAAACGTTCCAAGATGGAGCAGCTTGTTCTAGTACTATGGAAGCAAATGCATAGTACTACTTTATCCTTTCTGGATTACATCTTCAGCCGTTTTGCAGAGGAGAGTGGGTTTCTTTAATAATATGCTTTGATATTTAGTGTTTGTAAAATTATTATGACTACATAATAACTGGCTCAAAGGAACAAATGATCTTCAGTGGAATCAATTCTGCTAAGCAGAAATGGCAGGTGTTACTTTGCATTACAGCAGAAAAACATCACCTCCATTACTGCAGGTCTGTAATGCTACCGCTATTACTATCGATATGTTTACTAGAATTCTTCAGGTTGTGTGATCAGTGGTTATGGAGGCCATTAAACTAACTATCGATTCTATTGATTATTTTTAAAAGATTTTAAGCTGAGTGCAGTACATGCTATTGCAGTTTTATTTTATATCATGTTTCCTGTTCTTTTATTTTCCTTTTACTGAAGCACGTTTATTTTCCTTGTCACTTTCTTCCCTTATGAGGCTGTGCAAAAGAAATCTTCTTAAAGAGAAACACATTCTTTGGGGTGCTGGAATGTTTTGTCAAAACCAGCATGCTAGCTGGATTCACCCTCACTCTCCTCTTAAAGTTTGCCTCCCTTCTCTACCACTGACAACAAATTGCTTATCTGGCTGCCATATTCCTTTATATTATGACCTCCTTCACTCTACTCTCAATTCTCTGTTTCTGTTTTCTTAATTCTGTGACTTCCTGCCTTTTATATTAGAGAGTTTCTGAAGCCTCACTTTTCACAGCAAAGCTGTTCTGAATCTCTGCTTGTCCGTCTGCATTACCAGCACTGTGATCCTCCAGTGTGTACAGGCAGAGAGGCTTGTTGTCTTTTCCATCTTGGTTAGGGCTCTGTTGACTTATGATGTAATTTTACACTGTTCTCTCAGTCTTGACTAAAATGCAAACTTGTCTGGTTGAGGGCTATTACATCACTTGCACAGCTAGGAAAAACTTCTGAAAGATGCTTTGTTTTAAGGCTCTCCTAATAGTGCCACACAATTCCAAATCGAGAAGAGGATGCCTAATAAGGGGATGTGCTATAAAATTTCATTTTAAGCCTTTGTTTCATGCAAAATGAACTTCACTCAGTTTTCAAATACAACAAGCACTATTTCTGAAAGTTACCCTTTCTTAAATATTTAATTTCAGCAATCATTTCTTGTCCTTTTCTTTCTTCCATATTCATGTTATAATCAAACTGTATTATCTATTTAATGATAATTGCTTTCCCTGATAATGTTTGAAATGCAGGTATTTCTAAATCTAGGCATATATTTGCTATAAAGAAGGTGACTTTTGTCTTTAGCTTGCGAAAGAAAAAATCTCTTCCTCTTGTATGCTGTGTAAAGCAATGCTGTCACTGTTTTTATTGTCAGGTCCTTGGTTTACATGCAAAATTATTTCTAAAACCTATCTCCAGGGCAACCCATCTTCAGATTTACAGCCTGTCCTTACCAACATTCTATTTTAATGAGTGCTATTCATATCCCCCTGCACTAGCAATCAAAGGCCTACCACTTACACATCAGTCCATCCTCCTTTTAATTAAGGCATGTCTTCTTCTTGTACATCTCAATGAAAGATGAGTGTTAAATAAATACTCGTTAAAGTATTGATATAAGGATTAATGGTATTGTAAACAGAACAGAAATAAAATCTTTCTCTTAGATATTGAACCACAACTTCTCTGATTGTGCAACATAAAATCACCAACCTTCTCCACCACAAAAATAAATGAGAACCTTTGAAGATTTTTGGACATTCTGCACAGTTTCAAGTAGTTGTACAAAGTGAAATCTCTAAAGCAACATTATAAGTCTCCAAAAATGTATTCACAAAATCCACAGAATACTGTGGTTTTTGTGGACTATATTATATAGCACATAAGCACTGGAGACACACAGTCCAAAGTACTGTATCCTCTGGTATCATATTGTATAATATTTTGTTTTCTGGTTTTTTCCACTTTATTTTATTTTTTTTTAAATCTTTTCGCTGTGTGGTAGTGTTCAGCTGTGCTCCTTTGGTTTTTTGGGTTTCAGTGCTACTACCAGAATTAAAGGAGGACGAGCTGTGGCATGTGAAGTAGTCCTCCAGCTAAAAAGGGGAAAAGTCTTATCAAGTGTGTAAGTCACTTTGTGAAATCATGAACATCGTCTGCTGAAATATGGGGAAACTTTCATGCACTTGGTTATCTTCACATTAATGGGAAGTGGAGTCCAAACTCTGGCCTGGTCTTCAAACTGGATTGTCCTTAATTCTAGGATTCAGAGGAAAAGGACTAATTGTATTTTACATTAATTTTTCCTCATATCTCTAAACAGATAGACTGGAATAAGTGGCAGCTGTGGGACTGAACCACCATGTGAAGATACAAAGGAAAAAAAGATTGTGGTGACTCTTAGTTATAAACATGGGAAAAAGACTCTGAACCTAGGTGAAACCTACCTTTAGCAAGAAAAACAGCACGGTAACTAAATAATGACAACCAATTCAGTGAACTACTTTCTGCAAGTAAAAGCTGCCATGCAAAAAGGACAGTGTTTAGGTGTGAACTCTTGCATTGAGGGATAAGCATGCATTATTTTGTTCATAATTGTGACTGTCTTCAGAAAATTAATTTGTGAACAGAGGTTTAAAAGTCTCTATGGCTAATATTGTCTGTTGCAAACAGATTTTATAGCATATTTCAGACAAATATCAGGAAAGCAATTTTTTTATCTGGAGCCTTGAAAATCACTTACAACTGAATATAGAGAGCTGTAGTCAAGAGATCACAAAGGGATAGCAGAAAAGGAGTTCACTTTTCTCTAGGAAATCTGAGCCTTGAAATATGCACAGATTACAGGATGTGACAAAAATGGTTTTCAGAACTGGTTTCTTATTTTTATGGTGTTACTGTAACTACTTTATGCATAATATGTAATGTATGATGTTGCAGCCATATTGTGTTGCAGCCATAGCTGTATGCACAGATGAAGTCCCTATTATTTTTCATGTATTTATTTCTCAATCTTTGTAGCAAAGAACATAATTTCACTGAAGTGCTGAGAACCATGAGAGGGCCAAGCCCTGAAACACACAGGTCAAGAGACTGTGGACAAGACTTTGTCTGGTAGGATCCTGGGCAGACTGATTAAGTGCTGAGTTGCTCAGTTTACAGTCTCCAGAGATCTGTCCCAAGTTTTTCTGTGGTTCTTTTCTCTGAAGTAGAAGTGGAGTAGCTGAGGTGTATGTGTGCACATTGACAAAGTCCACATGCATGTGTTTTCTGTACTGCTGGAGTTCAGGGAGAAGCATATATTTGTGGTGCCCATATCTGGTGTTCTTCAAGACCCTCAAGGAATTTATAGACTCACAGAATCACTTAGGTTGGAAAAGACCCTTAAGATGACCAAGTCCAACTGTTAACCCAGCACTGCCAAGTACACTGCTAAACCATGATGATAAATGCCACATCTACAGGTCTTTCAAATATCTCAAGGGATGGGATGGTGACTCAACCACTTCCCTAAGCAGCCTGTTCCAATGCTTGACAACCCTTTTGGTGAAGTGAATTTTCCTAACATGTGCTCCAGACCTCTCCTTGTGAAACTGAAAGCTCTTTCCTCTCATCCTATCACTTGCTGCCTGGGGAAAGAGACAATAACCATTTCATTATAACCACATTTCGAGTAGTTGTAGAGAGCAATAAGGTCTCCCCTCAGGCTCATTTTCTCCCCACTATACAGCTCCAGCTCCTTCAACTGCTCCCCATAAGACTTGTGCTCTGGACTCTAATCACCATACAAAATGTTTTTTTAATTTGCCTCAATACAGTCTGGGGGGCAAGTGAGGAAGTGGGTGGTAAATGTTGAAGAGTTAGTGATAAGCAAAGATAAATTAATGATAATATTTTTTTCAGACAGTCCTTGTCTGGAGTTTCATGTTAGAGACAATGCTAAGCCGAAACTCTACTTTAGTTTGCTCAGATGTGATTTTTCAAGCATAGAGCATGCCAGTGAATCCAGTACCATTATGCTTGTGAGATGGGATAGTGTCTGTAACATGACAATCAAAACTCCAGCAGACTGCCTTTTGTATGGGATTGAGGTGCTTCTTGAAAAAGGCAGAGAGGCATTTTGAGCTGTGGTATTTACATATCAAACATATCTGCCCTGGTGATTCCATATTGTATTCTTAGCATGCAGGTTGCCGTGCCATTGAATATTTTAGGTTTTAATATTAACAGCAGTTGAAGTATTTTGTCTAGTGTAACTGGAAGTTAGAGAACTATCACAATGACCATTGAAGGGATGCAAAAGAGAAAGAAGTTGGACAACTCTCAGGAATAATCTGACCAAAAGTATTTTCTGCAGAAGTTTCTCTCATGCCTACTTGTAGCATCAAGCCCCTTGGGTTGCAGTTGGGGACCCAAAACGTAGAGCCCTGGTGACTGCACTGGTCCCTACTGCCTTGAGATGAGTCCTGAAAATGAGGCTAGTGATGAGCCTTTTAGTTCTTACTGGTCTAAATAAATGGACTTTCATTCTCAGAGAGAATATAAATCTTTCATGAGCTTCATTAGCGTCAACCAGCTAATTTGCTTACTATGACAAGCAAGGAAATTTAAATTTCAGACACTTCAGTGAAGCCACATGAACTGGAAGGAGAAATATTTTTCATTAGTTTGATTCTGACAAAAAAACCAAACAAAAACCTGACAAAACAAACAAACAAAACTCCCCAAAAATAAAACCCTGAAGGAAACTTAGGGAAAGAATCTAATGGCCCTAATCCATTAACTGCAAAACGTTTGAGGGGAAGACTTTCCAGAGAGAGAGGACAGAGGTGTTAAGTCCATCACAAATGATGAAGGGTCTCTTTAGATGGAAAAAGCATTTCCTTCCTTGCAGTAAGAAGCAGGCTGAGGTGATGAACAAAAAGAAATGTAAACAAAAAGAGATAATCCTTTAGAAAGATTGTCCTTTCAGAAAATGTTTAGTATCATAATGCAACTAAGCCAGGCAGGTAAGGATATCTACTCATTTAAGATGCAAACTTTTTAAAAAATAACTTTATGGGGTATATTTGGCCATCATGCAATTTTATTCCCGAGATAGACACCTGACACCTTGTTTAGTCAATGATTAACCAAGGAGAGTGCACATTAAAAAAGTCAGTTTTAGCTGTATGGAAACCCAAAATTGCCCCATCATCTGCTGTCAAACAGCAGATTACACCTGCTAATATGCAGCATAAACCAAATCCGAAGTGGTTGGAATACCACAGCTCATGCCTGAGTGCCAGTTAACACTCAAACATAATTGAGACCAGGTTTGAACTGGATCAGACTTGTACTGAACAAGCATATACAATTTTATTCAATCTGTTACTTAGGTATTCACTTAAGAAGCAAAAGTTGTGTCATTCCACTGGCTTTGTCCTATGAAATTAAAACCTCAAATCCAGATTTTACACTTGTAGTACTATTGCCAAGCAGCAGGTTATTGCTATTTGCAATATATTCTGTATGTGTAGAGGATAAATTGCACAAGATTTAGCAGTCTGAATAAAATTATTCCACAAAGAGGTTTTCCATGAAGCATCAGACACTTCATTCTATTAGGAGATGGTGTTTAGTGTGGAAAAAACAAACATTTCTTACAAACACCTTTTAAGGAATTTTCCATCCTCAATAGTGCCTAAATAGTGACTAACAATTCTTAGCATTGCTTTCTCTACCAATACTTCCTACATTCTAGCTGTGTTCACTCAAATCACCTAGTGACTATCACAAGGTTTCCCAAACTTTTTAAAAGCTAGGTCTTCTAGAAGACAACTTCAGTTTCAGCAACCTGGTCTTTATCAGACATTGTAGCCTTACACACAGCTCTCTTGTATGCCTTTTTTAGTAGTCCTTTATTGCAGCAGTGAAATGCATGGAAAAAGGTAGTGCCAACTTTAAAAATATGGCAATCCCTCTCTTTTATTGCATCCATGAGTAGGCAGTGGGATTTTAGGGTATGCTGGTATTTGAGTTATCACTAAAATAAATGTATTTTGTTCTCAGAGCTATTGAGACTCATTGCTGCCCTCCTTCTGTTAGGTAGGAGAGAGGGAGTGAGTATCGGTGGTTCAGAGAGATGGGAACACTGATTCAGTGATCAGAATTCAGTTTTACTCAGGTTTTCAAAATCCTTATATACTATTCCATAGGGTTAGTAATCTCCTGTTACAATCATCATTAAACATTACAAAGACAAACTCATGCATTTTACAAAACATTTCTTGCTAGCAGAGGGTGATCCAATCTTCTTCCTGCACCTGGGTTTTAATCCACTCAGATCATAATCTTTAAGTTTCTGTTTGTGTCTGCCAAGGCATCCTGGTTATCAGACTGGCTCTGCTAATTAAATTCACAATATTCTCTCTCCTGTGTATCCCAACAAGTGAGCTCTGTCCTTTCTTATATATCCATTAAGGATTCTTTTATTAGCCCTCATATAAGCTGGCCTAGAAGATAGTGATTTGAAGAAAAATGGGTCAGTGCCAGCTAGATGGGCCAGAGCTGCCCAACTTGGCTCTTTTAATAGCATCAGGACAAAAACCATGCTCTTTCATATCTATCACTGCTCACCTGAAGTGGGGGGCGAGGAGGTGAGGTCCAGTGTCAGCAGTCAGCAGAAGTAAAATAAAAGACCTCAAGCCTTTCATCAGTGTGCCAGGATCTGTCTCTCAAGAGGTTTCTGCATCGGTGAGCTTTGTGTAAAGGCCAGACCAAAGGTCCTAGGGGAAACAGCTCCTATCTCTTGGCACAACACTTAAGCTGAGTGGACAAACAGATTTGGGTTTCACCCCTTCTCCTTAGCTGTGTTATCCTATAAACCTACCTTGGATTCAATTTAGGCCTGGTAGGATTACAGTACTGTGCCTCTGTGCTAAAGACTGTGGCAGTTTGCCATTTTAATCTATGCTATGTGTCTAAGTAATTCTTGCCTGCTCATCTGAGTAACTTTTCACTATATTTGAGCTGGGGAATAAAAGGAAACAATAGATATGGAATGCAAGCTGAACAGAAATTTCAGCTTATGAATAATCTGCTCCTTTCATCCCTTTTTTTCCCATCTCAGCTTTGCAACTTTACTTACTCAAGTGTAGCAAAACTTATATTTATTCATTCTTTATATGAACTCCACCAAAACACTGGAGATTCAGCTCTTGGGAGAAAAAAAATCCAGGAAAAAATTTTCATGTTTTCTTTCAACATCTGAATGCAAACCTCTTCTGTCTCTTCAAGGACTGCTTTGTTTATGACATTTTTTATTGTTTTAGATAAGTACTTGGCTTCTGAAGTGGGCTCTTGTAGTGTTTGTGACCTCCAAACAGACAAAGGCAGCAGTGCTTTTATCCTTTTGACTACTTGGTCTTTGTATTCAGAATGCATCTGTGAGATGGAACCTCTAAGAAAGGACCAAAATAGTTATGTTGCCTTCAAGCATGAATAGCCTTCACCTGGGGATGTACTCATTGGGTACTTATATTCTACTTCCCAAGTCTTGCATATTAACAGTTTGCCTCTCTTCTTCCACATAACTGAAAAAATATAAAGTTAAGGGTCAAAAACAATCCCAGCAACAAGCACATGGGTTTTTACTCTGAAGTCTAGGCATGACAGAAAGGAGTTTTAAGGATCTTCTGAAACTTGGCCAAGAAAGTTAGATGCAACACTCGAACATAAAAGTACAATTCCAGTAAATGGTTGATTGACCTTTCTGAAAATGTGTTTACTCTTCTGTTTACTTCTAGGACTATTACAGTACCTTGACATCTTCATACTTTTATAAAAGATTAAGACAAAACCTAGATGGCTATACAAATATATAGAGGATGGTGCTCTGTTGCAGAAACTCATAACTCTCCTTTTTTCCATGTAGGGTAAAAGGTAATAAAGACTAACCACATACCTGTATAAACAGTGAAACTTTTTGCCATTGTTGTTGATGGGGTGACCATTCTTCCTAAATTGCACATTTTCAACCCTCTTTCAAATTTTTTTTATTTTAAGATGCAGTAAACCCAAGTTTTTATTACTACTTGCTTTCTTATCTGGACCCTGATGCCACAGTCAGTGTCACAGCTACAAGCTGGTGCTAAATAACCAAATTATGGAACAATTACATCATTCAACTTTCAGAGCCATAGAACCCAAAGAAAGAGATCAAAGAACAAATTAAAGTCACAGTCATCTTGAGATAATTCAAAGATTGTGTTTTAACTCAGCAAGCAGTTTCTTTGCACGCATTCACTCTCAGTTTATTCCTTATACATTTTTCATATGAATTCAAGTGCTTCAAAGAACTGATTATTGTACATAACTTCCATTTTTTTTTTAATTACAAGCTGTTTCATCCTTTTTGTGTTGGCCATAAAGCAGGTGATCTGCAGCAACGGAGCTTGGTGTGCATTCTTGGGTGTACTGTGCCCAAGGAAAAAGGGCAGAAGCCAGGAATTCCCACTCTTTCCTTGACAAGAGGTGCTAGTGTAACCCCATGTGAATATGGGAAAGGTGCTGGCTCAGTCATCTAAAGCCCTGAATTAAAACTCTCTTTTTGTGGTAATCTTCCAGAGCAAGGTGCTGAGGCAGTTAATGGTCACAGACCATTCAAACTCTGTTGTTCTCGTGCAGCAAGTTGAACAGCAATATTGCCAGAAGATTTTTTTGACTTCAGAGTATTATGTTATGTTGGACCAAGAAGCTAAAAAAAATGATGTATACTTTTTTTTTTTGCATTTTGTATTCAGGCAAAATCGAATGTGATTTTTTTTTTTTTCCTGAGGGCCTTTTTTGTTATAGACCCTGCTTGAGAACCCATACCTTCAACTTGGGCTTTTTAACTTAAAGAGAGTATACATCTGCTTTAATGGGATTGTAATGTGATACATTAATAAAAATGACTTCATAGGTGATTGAGAAGTAATTAACATATGGTTAGTCCATAAGCTCAAGTAAATAGAAGTTTGCTTAGCAGTATACCCAAAAATAAGCAGGACAACCAGCAATGCTGAGTGAACTTTTGTGGCATGTCGTAGAACATGAAGAGGCAATAAATATAGTTTGTAATGTCTTACTTGTTTTGATATTTATGTAATTTACTTACAGAGTATTATTTTATGATGCTTGGTGTCAAATCTCATATCAATATGCAGCAGCAAAGTCTGAAAATGACATAATAAAATACAAGCAGCTGTGAGACACACCATAAAGATGACACAAAATGATGTGAAACAAATAATATTTTAGAGTAGAATTACCCAGTTTGCTAGGGCTATTAGTAGAAAAACGTTCTCTGCATTGATTATTCACTACCCAGATATTTCATAGTATAAATCATATTCTATAATATAACATATTTTCCAAACCAAAGGCCTTCTTGTACTTCTGGACTGTTTCTTGGAAGATATTCCTTTAAGTGCTGGATTTTAAACAAGAACAAAGATAAAACCCTGTTATTAACCACTTGAAAGAATTGCAGTAATAGTCGAAGTTCCTGCAGAGTTCTTTTTTTTTCTATTCAGCTGGGTGAAAGCTTATGAAGATTTTTCTATTATTGCAAAGAAAACCTCCAGAAATTCTCCCTGCCCTACCCGTCAATAAAATTAAAACAAAAACTGAAATGAATATTATTTAAAACAGAAATAGGAAAGAAGCATTTTAAGCAATTTGACAATTTTATATGCGAAAGAGGGTTGAATGAGAGTCGTAAAACCTTAACTAGAATATAGTAATCTGTATGAGTAGTGGTATTTTAATTAACCAGCAGTCTTAAAATGATTCAGTCCTGAGAGTCTGATGGTATTTATGAATAGAGCTCATTCCATCTTTCTCTGCTTATGCCTCCATAAAACCTTCTTAATCAGTGGAAATTTCATTTCTGGCAGTGCTGCATTAAGTTGTTGAAATTATATGTTCTATAAAAACATTCTCTGTAAGGCCTTTTTTTTGTTTTTAATTTTTATTTTAAAAGAAAGAAAACACACTTTTTGGCACAATGTATCTAGTATTTATTTGACTGTGCTATGTGACTGGGACTAAATTTATAGCATGTTACACTCCAGAGGTTTCATTCAGACTCATACTGGTTCTTTATGGTTCTAGATCTTGCTGGATTCCTTCTGTGGTGGCTGTTTCTACCTGAAGATACCGGTAGTCTTTCAGCTTGTTCCACCTCTTTCAGCTTTTGCATATTAAATAGGTCCAGCAGCTAGGACAAAGGAAGAAATTACAGTGCATGAGGGTTAAGTGCTATTGAGTTTTCTTCATAATGTAGATACTTTTCATTAAAAACTAGGATTCTTCCAACAATGTTCCCCTTCTTCAACCATGGAAACAAGGCAATGCACATAAAAAGTGCAGAAAGTACTTAGGCAGCTGAAAAATGTAGTAATTCTGTTTATACTTCTAATTTGGCTTTTGATTTCCTTCGCAAGTGAATTTATATCTTGGATGAGGAAAATACAACGGGGATATTAGAAAGCAAACTAAATCAGAAAATCCAAAACCATGACAAGCTTGTTTTCCTAAAATTCACATGCATGCATTTCTGATGTTAACATGGTTCTTTTTAGTCTGCAGGAGTTGAGTCTCATGAGACAACATTGTGCTGTGATACAGAAACATTTTAAGTGTTACATTCTTATGCAGTAGTACATAAAGTGCTTTTGGTGGCATTATTTTATAAAGATAGCTTAGTAGCAGTTCATACTCAGTTTTTCAGAGTATTAAAATGTTACTTTATTCAGCTGATAACACTTGATTTTTTTCAATTTTGTTTAGCAAAGCTTATAGAAAAAATAATAGAAAAACTTCTAATACAAGATGAATTGCTGAATATAAGATAACCAAATTCTTCTGCTGCAGCAGCAGCTGCCAAACTGGAGAGCTGTCTCATCCCCTCAGTTAGATTGAGGCTTTATTGATGCCTTATTATTGGTATTTAAGCATTTTAAAAGTTTCACATGGGTTGGAACTTCTGACTACAAATGAATGAAAATGAGCATGGTTCAGTGTACCCTAACAACACTGTGGACAGGTATTACTAACTCCTTACATTATCAATTCATATTAGGCAATCTCCTGAAGAGCTGCTGGTAATTTTTTTATATAAGCATCATTAATATCATTGCAAATTAAATCACAGGCAATGATAGTAAGTGCTGAGTAAATAAATAAAAGAACATAATTTATTATTAGGTGTCTTTTTTTGTTATATTCCTACCTGAAAGTGTCTTGGTCAGCTAGTAAATGAAAAACTGACATGATTTTCCTTATTCTTTACACTTTTTAAATATGTAAAGAAATTAGTTTATTTGCAAGTGTAGTAGTTCTGCTAGCGGCCTCCAAATGTTCAACAACAAATTATTGATTCAGCATCCTCTCTATTAAAAAAACCCAAAACAACACAAATAAAAATTCATGTCAGATTCTCTATAACACAAGTTCTGGGAAAGAAACCCCCTCTGTATTGTATTGAAGCTGTTATTTGTTTGCAGAGTGTGTCAGTTCATGGTATTCTCTTGCAGCTTCATGTATGTGTTTAGCAGGAAATATTGAAATAGGTCAGTGGGACACTGTGTGTCTCAAAGAAGATGATCAAGCACTCAAAGCAAACCTCTACTGTCTTTGCCAAAGAGAAAGAGAAGGAGCTAGCTTAGAATGACTCATCCCTTCTAGAAGTTATACCAGAGATATAAAGGCTTTATAATCAATGGTGGAAGAACGAGGGGATATCAGATGCTCGTTGAGTAGCCTGATCTCTGTCCACAGTGCTGAGTATGCTCATTTCTTGTACAGGTATTGCCAAAGCCCTCCTCACTGTGTCCAGCGCTGGGACAGGCAGCAGAGCAGCAGTGAGTCTGGAGTCTCCTCTACAGCTCATGTCCCTAAGTGCAGGGCCCTTAAGTGAGGGCCCTCTGACCATTGCAGTGGGCTCTTGTCCCAGCCTGCATCGCTGTTCATCAGCTTGGATGTAAAGCTGCAGTGGGAAACCATGGTTAGGTTTAGATCACAGCTTGCAGTCAGTCATAGTTCAGTGAAACCAACTGTTGTGGATTCAAATATCTTAAAAACACTTTGCTGTGTGATGTTACAAGTATTCTAAATAAGAGTGCATGCTGTCAACTGCTTTGATGCATGTCAGGTATACGTCAAATCTTGGAGTATAATTAAACAAAGCTTTGTTTAGAGCAGGCAGAAATTAGGTCAGTGTCTTTGATTGTACTGTCACTGCAAATGAACTGCCTCTAGTTTGTGAATGTACTGAAGCAGCCCTTTTAATTGATTAGTATAATATGCCTGATGTAATAGTACTTGCAAACAGGATTGTTTGATTGTTTTCTATCAGCCTCTAATGTGGAGGTCAGTGTGCCTAGTATCTTTCGCCTACAAATCTGATCCTCTTATTTATTAATGTCAGATTTCATGTTTTTGCATTGTCATACTCTGCTGTTCAACAATGGTGAGTAATCAAAGAGTTCTACTCTTAGATTTCTCCTGGCCAAGCAGAAGCAGTACATGGGGAATGGTAAATGCCTTAAAATACATCCCACCTGAAAGCAGAGGCAGCTGTTTTGTAATCTGATTGAATTCGACACTGGTGGAACCACTGGGGCTGCTGCTCGCCGTGGCTAGAGATATATTCTGTAAATACTCCCTGTGCTTTTCTGCTCCCCTGGATACCTAGCTGAGATATTAAGAAGTAATCTCTGGGCAATTGTAGATAGGATGTAGTTTGTTTCCTGGAGATCAATATCCTAGGGTGGAGCGACTGCGCTAGTGGTTCAGCACTTCTGCATGAACACAATTAATTACACAGGTGAGCCCTGTGTTTAGACACTTTCATCTCTGATCTGCCTAACAGCTTCTCTGCTAGGGATTATCCTCCATCCTTACTGACTAATTTGACAACAGACTTTATCTGTGTCCTTTGAGATAAAGATGAGAGACAGAGCTGTCTATCAGTGCTCTGAGTTTTTTAGTGTGAAAAAAAAAAAAAGTCTTTACAACGTAAACTCCATTATGAAGGATACAAAGGAAGTCCCCACTGCAAGTATTCTAATCAAAGAGAAGTCCCCTGGTGCTACTGAGGACAGAAATTGTGATGAGTTCTGTTCTGCTCTAAATTACTAATTGACTTTTTTCTAAAGAACACCTACTAGGAATCTTGAAGTTTTATGGCAAATGCTAAACAGCAGCTGTTTCCTAATTGTGCTTCCCATTCTACAATCCTCACAAACATCTCTTTAGACTAATAAGCTGGAGACACTTCAGTTAAAAGCAATACTGATCAGAGGCAACTGTTAATGTAAGAGGATAGGTCACAAGCTCAGAAAAGCCGTGAAAATTGTGGATGTGTTTTCATACATCTCTCTTTAAGGATCTTTTATATGTTGGTATTTTCATAGCTTGTTTTATGGCACGAGAAGCTGACATGCTGCTGTGAGCATTCCCTGATGAATATCTGCCTATCAGCACACAGTGAAAGAAGTAATTACACCATTATTACTGTGTTTTATGCCATTAAATCACTATTTGGACCTAGGCATAATTTACATTAAAAAGTATGAACATCATTAGTAAATCTTCATTGATGATCATCTTGATAAGTCAAGAAAATTACTGGTAATAGGATGTTCTTCTGGACAGAGTCTGAACTTTTGTGCCAAACTTTCAGGTTGACAGTGGCTGCTGTGTATACATAAACACACTTCTTTGCCTACATTTTTATTTTCTTTCATTTTAATTAGCCAGTTCACTGACTTGTGTGGACCAATGTAGAAATAAATATATATTTTTTACCCTAGAGCACATATTTTATATATAATTGATACAAATTTTTAAAAAATTATTCTAGGATAAATGTATGGTATAATTCTTTGCTATTAATACTGGCTGTTTGAGAAACATAAAGACAGAAAAGAAGGCAAAATGGTGGTGAGAGGAATACTTAGAAACAGAAGATGGGAAAGAAGAAATAGGTTATAATTTTGCAGATGTTCTCTGTGAATAATTTATTTTACACTTTAAATAGGTGGCCTGATTTTCAGCTCTGTTAAGCAGATTTAGGTACATAATATAGGTTTAGAAATGTAATTAAAAGTTTCATTAATATATTTGTATAGCTCAAGAGAACATTTTTTGGTAGACAAAAGGGATGGCAGGGACAAGTACTCCCAAACATTACATTTGGATCAATGTAGGATTTTGAATCAAATGAATCAGACGGGACATTCTAAATCAAGTTTGCTCCACAAATGTGCCATATCAAAAACCCGGGTTTAGGTTTTGATGTGCAAAAGTGGAACATTTAACCCAAGAAAATCTTGATGTCATCAGTTATGCATGGGCAAAACCTACACTTGCCTGAGATGGCTGGCTCCAGCAGCGACTGGCAGATGGGAACACGAGGGAGACTGAACTGCTCTGTCTTTATGGGCAGCCCGAATCCACTGTTCTGCAAGCCTGTTCTGTGCTCGCCTTGGAAAACAACAGGAGTGTTTTTAAGGAGACTGTTCTGTGATGTTCTCTCAGTGGTCTGTCCTCTGCTCTGGCAGATGGGATCGAGTGGTTGATGAGTGGGGTGGATGGACAGCTCTGTCAGGGCACTCCCTGCGGCGCATCAGCTACCGCGTCACCCTGCACCCAAACAGGGAGGAATGCTTTGCACAGGCAGCTGGCCAGCTGGCTTTGGGACTGCTTTGGCATTGTCTGATTATATTGTATCTGATTCTAATTGTATTTGGTTAGAACTGCAAACCATCTCTGTTGAACCATGTCTGATTGGAGGCTCAGTGAACCCCGTGTGATAAATTGCTGCTGGGTTAAAGGTCTGGCATCTTTGACATTTATCCACCTTGGTGTGAACAACTGTGAGGATCTCAAAGCAATGAGAGGTCTGGCTTCAAAGGGGACTGCCTGCATGAACAAGGCATGCAGAGCCTGCCTCTCTGTGAACTTTTGAGCAAAGAGCCATTTTATATTGTCTTTTCCTTCATCTAATGTTCTTGCCTTGGGAACTCAGTTATGAACTGACCCCAGTCCATCATGCTATTCATAAATTACTAAAAGAACTTTGAAGTTCTTCACACATTTAAAGAGGAGGTTCAAATGAATTATCCTGAAGGGATTCTGGAGAGAGATATTTTGAAAATTAAAGGAAAAAGCAGGCAAGAGATTCAATATCCAAGTGAGTCTTGTATCAAGGGGAACAATATTAACATTGATTCAGAATATGAGTCATGTCAAAATGTGCTAATAGGCAAATCAACATTCTTGCACAGTTATATATAAAGATTTGTTTTTATTTATAGTCACATAAGTGCACTTTTGCATGTATGCAGAAAAGTATATAAACAAAACATGTTCTTTTTTATTATGGAATATTAATATTTGAACTTTTTCTAGCTTGTATGTATATGAAATTTATGAAGAAGCTGATTTTCCTGTGCAGGTAATGACTTTAATTTATGCCATCCTAACAATGATCCCTAATCAGGTTTTGCATAAACAAGTCATAGCACATTTTGTAACAATTTTTAAAATGTAGATTATTTACACAGAGAATGCTTATTGCTAAGGTAGGTGACTCCCACAGCTTATAAATAAGTTAATAACAGAAATAAATAATTCAGTTACATTTATTTTTGAATCTGTTACTATGAAATCCTTTAATATTCAGAGCAAATATATTTAAAAGATTGTTGGCATTTCTTGAACATATGTAGTATTCATTATCTATCTAGTATGCAGTATCTATTTCCATAGTTTGCAAACTACGTGCATGCAGAGGACCCCCAAACAAAACAAAACCATTTTACAACAATCGAGGTCTTGTTTCAATCCTGTACTTGAACCACATTCTGAACACCACCCTGCTCATTAAGGGCTCAGCACAAGCTTAGGAACTGCTGAATTCGGTAAGAGTTAGTATGAACTCAAGTGCTTTCCTTAACAAAAGCCTAAATTCTTGCTAGGCTTCTAACAGACTCTAAAAATCCTCCCTAAAGGCAAATGTTATGCTGCAAACAGAACACACTGCAAGTGTTATTGCAGACTTTCTCATCTTTGCTGGAAGCTGCTTGCAACTGCTGTGAAACGCTCCTGCTTCCAGGGAGTTTCAAGGGGGAGGGGGTTGTGTGGAGTCACTTTCAGGTTTCCCTCCTCTCAGCTTTTTCTGTATTAAAGCCCTGTGTTCTCATGGAGAGCATCAGATTTCAGCAGATCTGACAGAGAACTTGCTGCTCTACACCTCTGCAGACCAGAACACACAAGCTCTTTCTCCTTCTTGCACAGTTCTGGGTGTGCTTAATCAATTAGAAAGAAGTTCAAGACGTGTGGTGCTTCAATGATAGTGGCCATCCTTTCAAGAATAGAAATTCTTCAAGAATAGAAATCACTGCTAAGTGGGAATTTAACTTGATTTGGTGATTGAAAACTTAGCTGTTGGTCTTTTGTCAGTGAATCCTAGTTTTTCAGCCTGATTTTTTGCTACCTTTTCCTAATGTCCATATTATGTGTGAGGTTTTTATCTTTCCTTTTTCTTTTGTGCTTATTCCAGCTTTTTCCTAATTTCCTCTTGTACTTACCAGCTCTTCAAAATACTTATTTATACTCTTCTGTTTCCAACACTGTAAGAAGTTGCAAAATTTAACACAGAATATAAATACATCAAGTGTATTTAAAAGTTAATAAAAAGTTAATAAAAAGCAGTATCTCCCCACCACCCCAAAAAAATTTCACACCACCTTCTCCAGAGAAATCTTAAACCAAATAACCCAAACCCACTTTCCTGTGTTGTGCCCCTCTGCACCCTAATTTTTTTGTTCTCCAGTGATTTGTTTTCTAACCCCACTATATTTAACACAGTATTTGGCTGAATGTGATTCCTATTCTGAAACAGAAGAAAATAAAGATTTAACTTCCTTTAAAATTACAGCGATTGGACTAATTTTCCTCAAAATCCAATACTGGAAATAGAAAGTCAAAGAAATGCAGTAACAGCTGGTTTGCATCCATCTCCTCAGACTTACAAACAGTCAAAATAAGCAAGTTATCTATCCACTGATGCCTTGGCACATGTTGGCACCCAGATAATTGGAAGTTATTTTCCAAGAGAAGGTCACTGTGTTTCATATAGCCTGAAAATGCCAGATGTTAGGACTGCCAGTGATTTAGCTAAAGACATGAGCTAGTGATCTGGTGGCTGAGAGGATTCATCATTATTATAAATTCAACAGTAAATCTGATGAGATGTTAGGATGATGATCTGCTGCTTCAAAATGTACAGAGGAATCATTATGGAGAAGGGAAATGGATGAAATCATCAGTGAATGTAAACTTGAACTGGATTTGTAAATCACAGAGTAATTTCCCATACAGAACTGCTACATCGCCCATCACTCATAAATGCTTAGTACTTTTTGGTTATGAGTACATAAACCAAACTATTTTTACACATTGTTATTGTTTATTTTACTTGACTTTTTACCTGAAATTGCTTAACATGCATTAGAATACACATCATGAAGGTTTGAAGACACAGTAAGTTTTTATGGTAGTTTCCTACCTGACTGTCTTTTCTTTTAGAGACTATGTTGTAAAAAAGAATGAAAAACACACAAATAACGGTTAGTACAAATCTATGTAATATAATAAGTAAGTAAATAAATAAAATGTCTAAAATTTTAATTGGAATATTCCATATATAAAATTTTGTTGCAAAATGTTTAAAACATGTTAAGGTTAATTCCCGTCTTGTTTCAGAGTATTAATATAATAGTCTAGATTTGATTTCCATCTAAAGAAGAAATCACTTGTAATATGAATGCAAAATATAACAACATCTCCAAAGAGGAAGTGTAATAAAACTGGAAGAATAAATTTGCTTCTTGGTTACAGAGTGAAGAAAAAAAAAGGAGTATTTAGCAATAGGTCATCTGATTTGATATGCTCTTGGAAAAGTCCTTTTGTTAGTTGAATTGCTCATGGACATTCACTTTGAGTGTATTCACTGAATTCTAGTATTTTGTTTGAATAAAGTGACAGACTCTAGGGGCTATACTGATTTTCTGGATAGTTCAAGGAGCAGTGATGATCTATGCATGGTTTATGTGTGCTGCTGATTTATTTACTGGCTTGTTTTTATATTTGCTTATGCTTAGCATAACTTAGCTTGTAGAAGGTCAATTCTGTAATATGTGAGTAATATTAATTTACAGTTAAAAATTTTACCCACGTGGTGTTAAATAATTCTTGAGGCATTGCTGCGGTCTTCTTGCTGCTACAAGAAACAATATGTGTCACTGAAATTACCTGTTAAAAAGTGCTTCCCTTTTTTTAGAGAAGTTTGGTAAGAAAGTTTCCCCGCTCAAGGGACAAATGAAATAACAAAATATCCTGTATCCATTGTGCAGGAAACCCTTCTGTAATTAGCTCAGACATTTCAAGAAGTATCTTCTTACTGTCTTGTTTAAAGCACAGGCAGCTTTTTTCTTGAATTGTAGAGTAAGAAAGTACTTTCAAAGCCTATGACACTGAACACTACATTAAAGTACAGGAGATAACTATTAGAAATAGTTATACTTGAAATATAAATATTTGAAATATTTGAAAGCTTATGTCAAAGACATCTCCCTTGGTCCAGACACAATTAATCTGTCTTTCAAATACTACAGAGAGTATTGCTATTGAACTCATGAATGAAAACTGTTATTCTAATAGCTATGGGATTGATAACTTTTCCTAAACCTCAGGCTTTCTGAATGGCATTTATAATTTTGTTCATCACACCTGCCTAGCTTTCACCTCATAATACATGGTGGTTCATCTGTTGGTTAATGGTTCATCTCAAAAAATGAAAACCTTTAGAGATACTATGAACAAAGTTAAGAAACTTTACTTAATTTTCTACTGTTTCTTCCAGTATTAGTTTGCACTGATGATGACTTTATCTATTTATGACCTTGCAAAGAAACATATATTTCTTTTTGGTTATGATGGCAGATTCCTGTAGATCCATCTTCTTTTTTGTACATTATAGCAAATGCAAACTTCAGCTTCTGACTCAGAACAGTTGTGGCCATGATAACGCTTGTTCTGTAATAGCTCTTTATAAAGTAATTGAATATATGACAAAGAACTGTTAGATTTTCTTGAAAGTCCTTGATAAAGAGGAGAGATTATATTTGAAACTCTTTATGAAAGTTCTGCTTCATACTTGTGCTTTTATGTGCCTTTCAGAAAAGCATTCAGTGAGTCAGTCAAAACTCTAGGAATATGCAGCAGATGCATCCATTGTTGGTGAAAGTGGAGATGGGTATTAGCAGAGTTATAGCAAAACTCTGTGGTATTTTTTTTTTTCTTTAACTGAGCTTGCTGGTAAGATCTGGGTGAAGAAGGATATCTGGGAGATCACCCAACATGAGCAGTAAGTCACAGGTTCGGTTAGAATGATGGGTGAGACAAAGCTACTGGCACAAGAACATGAATAAAATAAACTTCTTCCTGCGGGTCATACAGGGACACTTACTGCCCACACCACTGGGCAGTAGCCACAGCATGTGGAGGATTATCTGAGCTGGGGAAATCCTCTAGGACAGGAGCCAGGGAAGCCCAGATTCTCCTTCTCCTCAGGCAGGAAAGCAGGGCAGCGTGAGCATAGACCTGTCAGACTGTGCACTTCTCCTCTCCTGGACTATTTTCCTTCTTTGCACTCACTTCAGTGAGCTCCCTGTGTTCAGGCAGTGCTTGATGCAGAGGTATCTGTCGTTGCTTGCAGTGATTGCAGTGACATGGGACCGAGCGTGTACGCCTTTGCTCCCAGGCGTCGTGCTAAGCTGTAAGGAGACCTCTGCAGTGGAATCAGGGATAAAATGAGAAGGTATAAAGCATGCTAGGTTTGTAACAAAGAAATGTGCAATTTACTGGCATAATAGGGGATGATTAGGTTGGAAGGATTAAATTCCACTGCTCCTTGTAAGGAGAGTAGCAAGGTGTGTTGTCATGTCAACACAATGACAAGGCCAACTAGGGAGGAAAGTGGAGGAAGGAAGGATGCCAGGATAATTTGTAAACCTGATCTAAAGACCTAGTCTAAATCCACCCAGAATGATTTTTAAGGATTTATAGGATTAGCATTTAACACCTATGTTCATTTTAGGAAGTTTTACATTTTTTCCCTTCTTTTTCTGAAAGCTTAGCTTTATTAGTGCATTTATCAGTATATTAAATTGATGCAACTTTTCCAGTCTCACAATACTATATCTAGTACATTGAGAATATTACTTTTGATATGTTATTTTACTTATATGCAAGCCAGAGTAGACCTTGGGATGCTGTTATCATTCTGTGATATTTCAAAATACTGTGCTTAGACTTTAGTCTATATATACGTGATCAATTATTTCTCTTTGACAGTGCTGTTATTGCATACATATTCCACAATTCACGTGTGCTAAATTTGTTATTGATCTTTAGAGTAGTGTAAACAGTATGCATTTATTTACATGTATATACATGCATGAGGAGGTAGTTCATTTACTTGCTATCGATTTGTTTTCTTTTTGATTCTGGCAGGCTGTTCAGCATGACATTTTCTAATTTATGCAATGATGTTCTGATGGAAGTTATAAAAGCAGAACATTGGTAAGCTTATTTGTGCTGTCTTAGTAAATCTGTTCAGAAGTTAGATTATATAAATGGTAGTGTCTGCACCTGTCTTTTTACAGAGAATTATAAAATAAAATGTTTTTCTGAAGATGAAAGCATAAAAGTGTTGAGCTTACCTCAGCATTCTTGACATCAACATAAAGGCTGAGTGATAGATCAGGATTCAAAGTGAGGAGGTATCAACCTCCTAAGTTTAATCAGTGAGGAGTCCCAACGGTACTATTGAAATTTTTTAAAATGCAAGTTTGCTGTTACACTGATGTTTATGGCTCTTCTTCTCTACTTGGAGTATCCAGGAAAACCAAGAAAAATTATTTTAAGTTCAAAGCCAAACTCCTCGAATTAGCCATTTGTATATCCTAACCTCTGAGTGGTTTGAGTCACAGAGGCTACTAAACTGTGAAGAGAATCAACATGAAGTACATATTTATGCTGCCTCATAGCCCATATGTATGCCTATATTTAGTGTTAGACATGCATTTAGATGTTTTTTCACTCATGAGCAAAGTTCTGCATGAGTGAATTAGAACCTCTCTGCCCTGTTCCTCCTGATAGCCCGTCTGGTGGCAGGAGGGATAAACCTGTGCTGTGCACAAGGGTTGTGTTTACAGCTTTCTATTTCATGTTACAGCACCACATAAAAGCAGACAGAAGGGTTAATTTTGAATAATTTTCTTGTATCAGCTGAGCTTTTAAAATTCTTTTATCTGTTATTATTTTTATTCAAATATTCCAGTAAAGATGAGGTTTGAATGAAACTCAAAAATTTGCAAGATTTCTTGCATAGTTTTGAGAGGGTATTGACAGAAATAGCAGTCTGATTCATAACACAGAAGAAACAGATTAGTTTTTGCAGAGAGTTAGAAATAATGTACAAAATGAACCACCATGTACAACTATCAAAATGCAATAGATTACTCATAAAGTAAGAGTCTGTATGCTCAGAAATTCATTCAGGACATGGGTGATTGCACCATGATTTATATAGCAGCATATATAATGGATGTGATCCCTCTTGCAGTGATTGTCTACATTCCTTTTAAGTTGCAAGGTCTATTTTGTGCTTACCTGAATGTCTGCTGCCAGTAAAATTTGCATTTTCTTAAATGCAGTAGTACACTTCCACTTTTCCCAATGTAGCTTTCCAAGCATTTAAAAAAGGGCATACTTTTCCTCTTATTTTTATGTCCATTTTACAACAATATTTCAGTTAGGAATGGAAGCATCTCTCTGGATTTAAACTCTGAAAATAGCACTTTTGCTTCTGAAATCATTATTCCAATGTCCAAATTTTTTTTTTTACTTGAATTAATAATTTCAAACCAGAAGGTAAATAAAAGTGAATAGTTAGAAATCCGGGTAAATATATACAATTCTGTGTTAGTATAAGAGGATATATGCTCAAGAAATGTGGTATAAATTTGGTAGATGAGAAATGTATGCAATCATATGACATTTAGGTGTGATTATTTAATTTTAAAGCATTTACAGTGCAATTTGCAACAATTACATTAAATTAAATCACATTTGAAATTCATTTTTTAATTATAAAGTATTGTGAAGAAAAGCATATGAAACTAGCATTTTTGTTTCATTTTCATTCCTATTGCAAAAAAAGGAAAAAAGGCTCTACAGAAAGTGCTAATGAATTCTTTGTGTATTCAGAATAATAAATTTGCTGCCTTTTGATAAAGAAGTAGTATATAATTTAGTGGCTATTCTTCTGTAATGAGGACTACCTGAGGGCAGTGCTTGGCAGATGCATTGAGCTGCTTGCCAGGTAGAGTAGGGATCCAGCTTCGCCCTCCTCTGCATGCAGAACATCAGTACTGGTGAGAGACACAGTTCCTCTCCCTGCTGCTGGTAGTTTTGGGAACTTGACCTGGATGCACAGGCTGAAAGATGCATCCCTTCAAAGCCCCAGAGTCGTAGGAGCTGAGGACAAACCGTGGCTTGCAGGACATTGTCCTGCACTGTCCTGCAACAGGACACTGGCACTGCAGGACAGCATTCCTGTCAAGCGGGCAGAAGGGACGCTTGAAGCACAGCTACTTCCTCACTGCTCCTCTCAGGACTCAGATGGTCTTTGGTGCTCTCTCTGCTCTTGCTGGCTGCTCTTCTGCAGGATTGAGCCCGTTGCTCCCCGGGGATCCTCTGATGTGCCCTGTCAGCTTGTTCTTCACCACTCAGGCCCCCTAGTCCTGCAAGGCAGCTCCACCTTAATGAAGGAGACAGTGGGGCCTCTCCCTAAAGCAAGGCAGAACTGCCTCTTACCTGCCAGGAAACAAATTCTGTGTACCTTTAATGCACAGATTCTGTCTGTTTGTATACCTTCATTGGTGCCTAGAAAACGATTCTTCCTTGGGAAGTTCAGGTTTCAGCTGCCTTTGGGCCTCCATTATCCATAGGCCCGGGGCAAAGGGCAGTGTGAATTGTCACAGCCTTTGTGAATGTGCATGTGCTAAGCAGGGCTGTAGAAAAGCGAGGGCCAGTCACTGCCCTGGAGGGCAGGGGTCCCCGCCAGCCTTGGCTGAGCCTCCCTTCCCCCTGTGTCGGCCCTGCTGAGGGATCCCCGGCAGCACAGCTCACAGCACGGCAGCCGAGGCTCAATCCCTACCTCGGTCTCCTCGGGACAGAACTGACGCTGGAGTGTATGGCATCTTACAGTTCCTGTGCTTCAGGCACGCCCCGAGCTTTAGGGAGCCTGAGAAAACAAAAGCAGACCCTCAGGGCAGACACGAAGCGCTCAGTAGCAGATGTTTGCTCAGAACAGCGGCATCAGTGACATTTACCCTCTTCAGCAAGTTCTTCTCCAGCTTAGATGCTTTATTCACCTATCCTCTGACAATTACCCCTCTGTTGTGCAGGTTTCACGTCAGTTTACTTGAAAAATAAACCCAAATAACATATTCATTCCTGCTGATGAGTAGTGACTTGTAATACAGCTTCTCTATTCATGCTTAATGACTTAACTGCAGCACGTTTGCTAAGCTTGTAGCTGGGGATTTTTTGTTGTTTTCAGCTCATGATTGCTGCTGTGGGATGCACAAAACTTTATTTCCTTACATCCTGACCATAGTAAGTGGAAGAACCCAGGTAATACTCTTCCTTCCTCTTTTAGCCCTCTCTCTGTCTTTGTATTTAAGATGAAGAGCACCTCCCCTGCTGATTTTCTTTCTCCTTTATGATCTAGACCAAAATGAGTTCAGACGAAGAGCCCATGACCACTTTTGACCATATTCTGTCCTTACATCAAGTGCGATGCTGGAATAATTTTGCTGATGAGGCAGGGTAACTTCAGGCTTGTTTTCTTGGATAGCACTAAGTGACCCACTAACTCAGAATGTGTGTATTTGTATGACTTAAGTGATTTACTTTTGATTGATAATATTGTCTCTTTGTTTTTCTTCTACGTCATACTCAATAACTACAGGTTTCTTTCTTTGTTCCTCTAATATTATTTATATTTGAAGATTAGATTCCAAATCTAAGTTGTTTAAGTCCTTTGCTCTCTTAACAGGTAGAAATATCTAATGAAGATGATGTTATGCTTAAAAGTCTTCTGATCTCTACACATTACATTGTCATCTTAATCACAGCGTAAGATTTCTGTAAGATCCAGTATTGATCTATATTCTAATACTTTCTGTAGATGACTACTGTAATGCTACAGTGCAGGCATTAGTATCTCAGCCTGCTAGGTTAACCAGGGATGTTCTCTGGAAGGTATGTGTAATGGGATCCTGTGGGCTTCTTGTGAAAGATAAAAAGGATTAACAAACTAAAGCAAACTGTTGGACTGTTGAATAGCATAACTGGTGAGCAGTTAGCATGGACAACCAACCACAGGAGGAAAAAATCCTGTTTGAATAACATGAAGGATGTGCATAAAATTTGTGCTATTCTGACTGTATTAGTACCAGACTCTTCTCCTGTAAGGAAAAAAAGAAAAGAAAAAAAAAAGGTAGAGGAAAAATGGTGAGGTCTGTGAAGACATGCAGCAGTTGGACTGTTCTGACACTGCTATGTGACTGTGTTATTGTGAAATAGTGTTGGCAATTCCAAGTATATATGTCTGGACAACTTTTACAAGTTTTCTGAAACAAAATAGGAATAATTAGTTCCATTGCTCTGATGATGTATTTTCTTTTACTAGCAATTCACCTGGTGTCATTTACTCTGTTTTTTTCAGCATATAACATTTTGAGAGGGAGAGGTGTATACAAAGTGTATATACCAAGAGATATGGAATATGGCCAAAGTTATACAAATTTATACATGGCCTGAAGTCTCTGTTTAGTCAAAATTCCTCCAAAATATACTGTGAATTCTGACAAAACAGGAATGTGGGGAGAAATTCTGGCAATTTTGAACTTGATAGAAGAGGCATTTTTGCTAGAAGGGCAGCAACATTTAATCACAGAATGCAAACTAAAAATACGAAAAGGACATGCAGCCAACCAGATTGCTCAAATTTATATAAATTGAGGCATATTTTATTTACATATCTTAGAGGATGAGGTCAAGGGATAAACATAGCTAAATTGTTGCCAGACTCATGAACAGTTTCATTCAAGACTGTACATGTGTGGCTTGTTAAAACATTTAAGTTTGAAGTTGGTCCTTCACCTTTCTATTGAGCCCTCACAAATGATGCTTTGAAAGACTAGGTTAAGTAAGTCTTTGAAAGACCAGTTTAAATAGTCACTGTAGTGAACTACAGATTTATAATTCATAAGTTATACTTTGTGTCTATCCTTCCCCTGAACATAAATTTCCTGCTGGAGATAAGTTCTGAGGAGAGGCTGTGAGGGCAGCGGGTATATATTTCTCTGAATCCATCTTCAGTAACTTCCATGAAGGCTTGGTGACTACACAGCATGAGAAGCGGATTCCTTCACTGCAGGGACATAGATACAAGTGTAATCATAATTGACAAAAGCTGCTTTCTTTACAAGTTGAGAGTTGTCTGATTAAAATGAAAGTCTGTTGTAAAGCAGAGGTCATAATCTCTCTGGCCTTCCTCTGAAAAGGAAGGTGTGACCTGGAGGTCACTTGCTACTCATATAGCTAAAAAATTTTAAACTCAATTACTCACATTTTTACATTCTGAAGATTTAGCAGATTAGTGATGCTTGGTGGTGATTATGGTGAAGTCTTTCGCATTGTAATAATTCCTTAACATTGTGCAACTCTGCACAATAAGAATTCAAAACCAATTAATTTCCAGGTATAAAAATTCATGTGTTCACTACTGCTAAATGGTTGCAGCTTATTGATGTTGATGAGTATTTTTTACTACTTAAAGAACTGTCCTGGGAAGCATAATCACTTTTTCACTAGTAGTTAAATAATTTGCAGACCCAGAATTTTCCATGGTGGATCAGCTATTCAGAATATCCCTGCTTATCCCATATACTACTTCATATCTTTGATTTGGTTGTGACATGCACAAAAAAACTAAATTAAAAAGGCAAATAGACTCTTTTAGCAGGGAAAACACAGTGCTTCTCCATCAAGCTGACTTCTCAAGCTGGCTGTTCCTCATGACACATTCAGTCATGGAATCTGTCAGTACTCAGACACAGTCTCTCACTAAAAGACTCTCATACCTTGCCATCTGTCATGTTCTGCCTGTTCCTGTGGTAAAAATGTCTCTCCCTGTTTTGTCAGATTTGACAATCATTTCCATTGAGATTGGTGGTGGAGCAAACTTCAGAAATGTGTTTCTTTTCCCACTTCTTCGCTTGGATTGATCACATCTCACTTTAGGACTCACATATGTAGTCCTAAGTGACTTCGGTGGGTCTTCTAAAGGATGAAGACTGCACAGAAAAGGTTGTGCCTGAACTTTGTCAGTAGTTAACAGTGAAGAAAGGCTTTGCTTTAAATTTTCTACTTTCTTTCAAACTTTCAGTAGACTTGCTCACCTTCGGTAGAAAACCCATACATATTAATTGGAAACTGTTTGTATAGATTTTCAGAAATACGTAGCAAAGATGAGGCAGATGGAGGCAGTGAGAGGGCAAGAAATAAAGAACTGTCTGCAAATATAGTAAATAGCAGGAGTGTACTGTATATGGACAAAATGCACTTTCATGAGGAATAAAGAAATGACAACACTGTCATATATGTATTTCACCTTTAGCTATCCACCACAATGCATAAATACTAATCTGACAGCTCATACTTCTCTTTTCCCAATCAAATATGAATTTACAAATATTAATCCTGTATTTGTTCCAGTAGAATAGCAAAAGGAGATATATTACCACAAATTAGCAACTTCAGTGACTTCTGAAATATTCTTAACATGTTCCTTTGTCACTGTGATGCTAATTTTATGTTCAGTTTTCATCTCATTTCCCAGATCATCAGTGTCTGCATTTGAAAGCTAAAATAGCTAAGTCTCTCAGCAAGCATCAGTGACACACAGATGATCTCCAGTTCCCTGTGCACCAGCTGCCACACATCTTCAGTGAACACCATGGACAGGAGAGACTTAGATGTGCCAAAGATTATGCCAGAGCATCTGTGCGTAATCAGCATGCTCATGACCCCAGTCCATCCCACTAGTAATATCTACTAATATCTCCATTATTCCTATCAGGCAGACCTTTTTTGTGCCTTGGCCTTTTTTTTTTGCATGATGATTCTTCACTGTAAAAATGTGTAGAATTAATAGCCAAATTCAAAGTGTGTGTGTTTAGATATAAATTCAGTAATTCTGTGAATAGCGAAGTAAAGAGCATCCTCACACAACAGAGGACAGTTTAGCTGCCACAGTCCTTGTAGAATATCCAACTAAAAACATTATAGTGCATTCAAAGAAGACCTGATGAAGCAGGGATGTGTGCTTTGTACCTGCTAGTTATAGCATATAGACAGTATAGCAGGTACACTGCACATATCCAGACTGTCATGCATGCATGACATTAAATGCAGTGTAATAATTTATGCTAGCTGAGGAAATGACTTGATGTGGTATCAAAAATAAATTTCTGGTGATTTGAAAATATGAGCCCAAGCCTTGATGGCTGGAGGTACTGTTAATGGTCTGAGAAATATATGCAAATCTGAAGAGAATATGTGAAACCTGCAAGCTTTTCACAGTAGCTTTTGGGCTATATGTTTTCAGAAGTCTTGCTAAATACGCTTAGAAACTGTGCCTGTGTGACTGCACTTTTCATATAGGTGGGATGGTCAATATCATGTGTGACCTTACTGTACAGTTGCTTTTAGCAAATGCTCATCAAAGAAGCCACCATGGAATCCATTTTATAAGATGAAGCCTTCTGTCAGAAAATTATTTTACAGGAACTTACTTTATTTCTTGTGACTCTGCAGTTCTCCCAACTGATAGAAGTGCATTGGATGTTCAGGGGCAGGAAAGGACTTTATGGTTTCACAGAAAAACAGTAGCCATTAGAAATAATAATCTTTTTCCACCTAGGAAAAATGTTCTAGGTTTTCTCATGTTCATCTAGGAATTTAAATGTAACTTCAGAAGAAACTCCTCTGTTCTGTTGGCTCCCTTTCTGGCACAGGAGCACAGCGAGCATTCTGTGAACTTCCAAGTGTGTTCTAGAAAATTGAGAGAACGCTATGAGATGTGTCTTTCATGTGTTAAGTCAGCAGGTGTTCAGATCGTCTCATTAAAGGCTTTGTACTTGTTTCCTGTAGCTTACACAGTTTATCACAATCCCCAAAATTTTCTGTCCGGATTTGCTATAATAAATGTAACAGAAAGAAAACTGTAGCTACTAGACCTGGTATTCAGCAGTTGCATTTTGATGTAACCTTGTAAAAACTCTGTGAAATCTTTGTTTTACACTAAGTGATGATTTTATGGTGGTAGTCACTGCAATATGTAGTTACATGTTTATGTTTACAGTCTTGTCAAGAATGCATTTCTTCTAGCATCACAAATTGTTCAGAAAACCTGTCAGGCTCTTCATGCATCTGAAAGAATATTTAGAAATATTTGTATGCATTGCTTTGTATAAATTCAATGCTCAACTTGTTTGTGTGATTGAATTTTGTTAAGACTTTGTGCTATCACAGAGTCAAGTGCTTAGTATATTTTTTTGACTGGAAAAGATACTTGCTCCTCTTAGAAGGCAAGGAGAATAGATAGGAGACACCCAATTAATATATCACCATAACCTGAATTTATTAACAAATGTAAAAAAAATAGAGAAAATTGGAACATGAGGGTTTTTTACAATAGAGACAGTACTATTTTCCTAATACCATTTGTGATGCTATATAGGATGTTGTTCTCCTGTGGAAATCCTGTTGTAAATGCTTATTTTTCCTGTGTCATGTTGCTATTACTGTGAGGTGACCTCTTTGTTATCTGGAACAACAGTCCAATCTTGTCCCATGATAGAGACTCCTTAAGGAGAGAAAAGAGACCTTCTTCTTCCAACAGACTCTGGTATCCACAAGCAATTACTCTAGAAAACTTCTGTGATGGGAGACTATACAGTGTTGAGAAAAAATGTGTGGCTGGACCACTTAGTTCCAGACATTATGGACTGATGAAAACTTTCTGGCAGTTGTAGGCACCCCTGTCTCATATCAATAAAGCTGCTAAGGTAAATTCAGAAATGTAAGGGACAAAAATGATGTGCAATAGTATTTCTCAGGGCTTTTCGATGACTATACCATTTGGTGGGTATCTCTCTGACTTGTGTTCTGTTACTTCTGGAAAAAAATCTTATATTAAATTAATATTTCATCTGCTTACCAGGTTGCCTCAGTAGCTGACTTCATGACACATCCTGCTAGAGCTCATTATGAGTCTTTATTTAGTTTTAAGTCAAGTCTTCTGAGGGTTCTGTTTGGCTAACACAATTTCCCTTTGAGAAATTAATAAATTTTACACTAAATTCTTTTCACTGTTTTTACTGTGGAAGCCACGGAAAAGCAAAGCTCTTTTTCTCAATTATTTTTAATTCAGAGTCTTATCTTTGAGTTATCCAAGTTACTGACTACATGATCTTTGTAGTTTTCCACTACCACAGACTACTAAGAATAATTTTATAGTTTAGAAGAGTATTTATTTGGTTCTTCTTTATCTTCATGATATAATTCTTTCTATGTCCTGGAAACACATCTAAAGAAGTGCTGTGAGGTATTTTAGTGATGTAAGTGACAGTTTTGGCTTTATGTCTCATTATCTGAAAGACAGCATCTCCAGTAGCACAGGCATATCTCATCCTGCCAAGGCCCAATATGGAACATAATGTGTGAAAAAGACTCCAGATGAGGGGAATGGATCTCTTTCTTGCTTAAAATGCTATGAATTTATTCCTTTAGGGTGAATGGCTGTATTTTATAACTCCAGTTTTAGAGATAATAAATAATTTTAGGCCACTGAAGTGACAAGACAGTACATCTGTGTGAAACGTGAATCATCTGGGGAATAAAAATGAGCAAGATCACTCTGAATTAAGTGCATGAGCCCACAGCCTGAGTTATTGGTTTGATATTCAGATGTTAAAGTGCAAGAGCTTGCTTTGTGCTAGTCCTACGACCAGAGCTGCTGGAATATGTGATCTCACAGGTTGAAGCTGCTTGGATCTGGCCCTGAAGCAGAGATGATAAAAACTCTGGTATCCTGTTTTCACTTTCTGGGCTGGCAGCAGTGTCCTCCAGAGACAGAGACCTGGAAGTTGAAGGATCTAAGTGACATGAGCGTCCTGGTGACCAGGACATGAGGACCTCTGCAGTCCCCCCCTACAGACCCTGCTGGCTGTGGGATCGCCCACCCCAGCTTGAATGGGCAGGGAAGGCCTGCACATACCTGGCAATTGTATCAGTGTCTGAAAGCTGGCCAGTAAAATTGATATTCTGTTATTAGGGCTAATGGTGATAGGTAGACAGACAGACAGATATTTGATTGAGTAGAGGATATTTTATTGAATAGATACTAGTTCTCAGAGGTGGTTGTTTTGTTTTGGTGAGAGGTAGGGCTTTTAAATACAAAGATTAACTACAACTGATTCAAATTGGTAGTGAAGTTTAAATCTAAACTTTTCAATCTGAACAGCTGTTTGGAGTGTCACTTTTTACAATGACCCAAGTAATAATTCAAGAGAGCCCTGCTATGTCTTAAAAAGTTTGGAGAGGTCACAAAGGGAGAGGAACTTCAATTTATTGATTTTGGGTCCTCAAAACATTCGGTAACTTTTATCTGTAGTTAACAGATCCACAAGACTCATGCTGATTAATTTCCTTATCTGAAAGTTGTATTTTTCATACTGTAAATGATATCTAATACTCTCTGAAGGGCTCTATAGTTTATAGATTTTGTAAGAGAATGTGGAAAATGAATGCACTATTTTCTTGCCTTTTTGTGGTGCTGTGATTCTGTTATTCATAGAACGCTCTATTTTAATACACTTTATGCTTTTACTAGCATTTTAACATTTCAATGTAAAAGAAAAAAAAAGTCTTTTTATCATTCATATTGAAAAAAGTGCTTAAGCTTTAATCCACCAAGAGTCAGTAACTGCTACTTGATCTTAAAGGATGGTGCTCATAAACTATAGAAAGGCAAGGGCTAAGAAATTCTTTATGGTGTAAATGTTATAGTGCATCTCATATTTATTGAAGGGACCATAATTATGCAGAGCCATTACAGTGGATATTCATGGCACTGTATCAAGCAATATCTCTGAATTTTTTATCAAGTCTAGGAGCCTGAATGAAGTACCTGTATCTTTTCATTGCATTCCATTTTTCCTCCTATTTAAATCAGCTTTCTGTGAAAGACTGTGTTGTCTTTCATGGCTGCAGCAAAGGAATTAAGGAAGATCATAAGTGTGGAGACTGTATAACGGCTGGTTGAATTATCAAAAAAGTGAACCTGTTGCTTTTTTAGAATTTATTTTGTAGCATTTTCTGTACCGTCTTCTGTTCATAGGTTTGACTCATATCTGAGCAATGTTCTGTGGGCACGTTTTAGCTCCTTATTGAGAAAATACAAATTAATGATCACTGCTTAATCAAAATGCTTTTCTAGTGGTGCTTTTCCTACCAATTATAAGCATGAAGGGGTTACAAAGCTGACCACAGAGCAAGTACAAATTCCTCACAGGTTTAGGAAACACCAGCTTTTGTGATGCTGTTTATCATTCAGAAAAACGGAACTAATAGCTATAAATTATCTTGTGATAATGGCATTGATATTGGAGAAGAAATTTCTACAAGCCCATGCAATGATAGGACAAGGGATAATTGCTGGAAAACTGAAATGGGGTAGATATTTAGATCAGATATTAGGAAGAAGTTCTTTACTACGAAGGTAATGAGGCATTGAAAGAGGTTGCTCAGAGAAGTTAGGGTTCCCCCATCCTTGGAAGTGTTTAAGGCCAGGTTGGATGGGGCTTTGATCAGCCTGGGATCCCAGCCCATGGGAGTGGGGCAGGAACTGGAGGATCTTTAAGATCCTTCCCAACCAAAACCATTCTACGATTCCATGACATTTTTCTGGAAACCTTATTCTCATGTGGGGGCCTGGGGAACTGTATCGAAGGAAGACAAATGAAGAAGCCAATGCATGCTTTTAAAGGCCGTTCCTTTACTGAAATAGCACTTCAATACCCTAAACCCTCCAGAAACCTGGTCCAGCAAGGAAAGAGCTCTGTCTCCTCCATCTGACCTTGCACCAGCAAATTTGCTCAAGTGTTTAATCTCAAGGAAAACCAAGATTACATTCTAAAAGTCAGTTTATCAAACCATGCATCTTATCTGGTTGCCTGATTCTATAGGAACTCTTTCTGATACACATTTTGTGCATACAAGAAAAATAACATTAATTGAACCAAAAAAATATAACAAAGATATATTAGATATAAATCCATCTTTACACAGCACACAACTCTGTGTGCAAGCATTGAGATTTTCATATTTCAATACAAAAAATGGTTAATAACTGAGAGAAAATGGAGGAAACTTACCTTGCTGATTAATTTGCTGATTAAATATTCTATAATTGTCAAGTATATCAGGGAGGGAGGGAAGGGAGGGAGGGAGGAAGGAAGGAAGGAAGGAAGGACTTTCCCCACTCCTGGGGAAAAAAAGCATAGAAAGAATTTCAAAGAATGATAAATTTACTCTTCAAAAATGCACTGTAATATTTTGTAGTTTGCAATGAAAAGGATTCCAAACAAGTATGCTGTAAAATTACATATATCCACTGAATTTATTCCTAATTATTGACATTAAATTTTGGAAGAGAGGGTGACTCAGAAATCACTACCTCACTGCTCCTGTGCACTCTTTGACAAATGTCCAGCTGATTTTAATCAACTAAGTTGTCATAGCTCTAAAGATTAGGGCACATAAGACCAGGAAAGCTTTTTACTCAGTACAGTGTAGAACCAGGCTTATTTTATGCAAGGAGTTAGATGAAATATTTGTGAATGTTCATCTAGAAATGGCTGTTCTCCAAAGAGGCATCATTTGAGAACAGAGCTTTTTTTGCATCTCAAAGCATTGGTTATGTTTTGTAAAAGCTAATCTAACTACTGAATGTTAAACTGGGAAAAAAAAAAAAAGTTGTTTTATCACTGTGTATCTCAACTATCAGGTTTTCTGTTACCTGTTTGATCATGCTGTTCAATTTTTCTGTCGTTACATAAATTATAAACGTAAAGAGAGTGAACTCCTTTGCTTTTGCTCCCACAGGCCAGCTGTCAAAACGCCGGTGGGAATTGCAGGCTGGGTGTATTAGGAGCATTCCCTTGCCTCGGAGGGGTTGTCGATGGCACAGCGAGGAAGGAAGGATTTCTCTCCTGAGCCCCAGCCCAGCACGGTGGCCGTGCCCGGCGCTGCGGGAGCGTGTCCGTGCCCTGCCCGCGGGCACAGCGCCGAGCCCGGTGCCGAATTTGCCGCTGCAGGAGGAGGAGGAGGAGGCAGCCGGAGCTGTCCCCAGAACGGGGGATTGAGCGTGGCTCCTTGAGCACAGGGCTGCGGAGAGGGCGGCTTCACGAAGCGTGACAGGCACGGGAGGAACGGAACCACAGCGCCCGGCAGACAGGCCATTTAAAATGGTGATACAGGCAGCCCTCGTCTCATCCCAGCGCTGACACCCTCAGCATCTGCCTGTGCCACTCGTTCTGCGGGCATGGTCAGGTGGATATCAAAACAAGCACAGCAGGCAAAAATAAATACGCGAATCTGAGCAAATACTCTCTCTCCTGCAGGAACTGTAGCCAAGAATGACTGACAGGCACTCGCTGCTGCTGGTCTTGTTTTTTTCTGGCTACATTCTGTAGGTTATTTCTTGTCATGCCTTGCGTTTCAGATTGCTTATACAGGTCTCTGGTAAACTCCCCCAGTCATATTGGTATATAATAATATAATCTGAACTTGCTGTGTTACATCAGATTGCTGTTTGAAGAAAATTCAGGGGTAAACCTTTTGTGGTTTAATGGTAGAAGTGTATTGGCTAACTTTTTCTTTGTTTGCAGAAACCAGCAGTAAGAAAATCATACTATTTCAGGCTGATATGACTGGGTATGAACTAGCCTCTTTAACTATTTTATATTTACACATTTTGTTTACGCAGCAGTTTTTCAGCTTATATTTTGGAGGAAGAAAATGAGTAAATTTTATTAAAGTAATTTCCATTTTTGAAGAAATGTCCATTCATAAAGCAAATCTCTCTCTCTTAGTTTTGTAGAGGTTACATTCTTGTGAATGAAAATTAAGCATCTTTCAAAAATCATACTATAAGATATCCTCTACACAGCATGCATTAACCCTGACTGCAGCAACTTAATTGCAAAGAGGAAAGAACATTATAGCTGTTTTGTTAGTTGTGATATTGATAAGGATTTTAAGATTTACTTCCTCGTTCTTCACAAGCTGTTCAAATTTCTAGTCTGAGGACTGTTTAATTTGGACTGGTTCTTTGGTATGTTTTGAATCACTCTCAGAGCATTTCTAAAAAAAGCTTGGCTATGATTTCATCATCTCTGAATCATTTCATTATCTCTTACAATGTCCTAGACCTTTCCTCTCCTGTGGTTTGATATACAAAGGAAGGGCAGACTTTTTAAGTCTGTCAGATATTTTACATACCGTGAAAGCTCTTAAGCCTGTTCATTGCAATAAATTCAGAACTTGCAGATTGATGAAACATTTGGCTATGGTATCACTTAGCTAAGAAGTTAAGGGAATTTGGGAGCTTTCAGCTTTTGCACATACTTGAAGTTCAAGTACTTGAAGTTCAATTATGATTTCTTGTTCTTTCCAGATCTTTTCAGTATCTTTATCAATTTGCCTGTTGTTATACACAGTTAAGCAATAGCTTGCATGTTGTACACACAGTGTAATTTTTTTCTGAAATGAAAATCACCAAATACTTTTCGCAGATAATTTGCCTTTTAATATTTTTATAGCAACTCTATTTCAGAGTCACACTGCATTCATCTAAAGAAACCTTTAATGATACTGCATAACTCCTCAGCTGTGGAGTTCTGCAATAGCTTTTTGATGCGCTATTTATGCACTGTTAATTTTTTTTCATTAGAGGCTGTTATGCTTATTAGTCACTTACCATAAAGGAAACACTTCAGGATTCAACAGAGCATTGGGGTTATATTTTTAAAGTGAACTGAGGGATAACTTTCACTATCAAAAGCAAAGTCTCAGGGCGTCATGTAAGGGGAGGCAGTGTAATTGGGCAATGCTTATCTTGGGCTTATGAGGGCAGATCTAATTTACCATACAAATAATTTTACATCCCTTTTGCCCATCTCCTTCACCATTTATCCCACTCTTTTTCAGCTCTATGGATCTTTCCTCCCACCCTTCACATCTACTCATCCCATGCCTCCCAAACAAGGCACAACATTTGTGTCTCTATTTTCCGTTGTTCCTCAACTGCTTATTGTGATCTTCCCCCTGACTTCCAATCTTCTACCCTTCAAGATGGTAAGTGTAATTTGGGTGTAATGAATGATGAATCATGTACTTTCTACTAATTCCACATTCTCTCTCTCCTTTCTTTACCCAGATAATGAGATAGTTTGGACAGCCTTGTTTTTAGAGTGAGTATTTGTTTTGACAGGGGCCTGTTTTTTAATGTATACATTTCTGAAAGTACATGTTCCCAGAGGCAAGGCTTTAGCAGAATATCTTTATTTTGGAAGATGGATGTTAGTAAGATTAGAGCCATTTCTTCATACTTGTAGAAGTTTGCTCCTTAGCCTCAGGCTCACTCCGAATAAGTCATGCCACAGGTAGGCTTTATTCCTGCAGTCAAGACATTCTATTGTGCTTCAGAAATGAAGCTGTCAGCCATAGTCCTTAAACTTTAGACAAACATGTCAGAAGAGATCTTTTACCTGCTCGCTTCTTTCAAAGGAGAGGAAGATGAAATCAGTGTTAAGTCTAGACCCTTGAAGCACGTCATCAACCGTGACGGTGCCAAGGGTTAAAGTGTTATTAAGATCCCAAGCTAGTTCCCATTGCCAGTCTGACTTTTGACTTCAACGTGGGTTGAAACAGTTCCTTAAAAAATAAAGCAGCTTTTCAGCTGATGGATAAGCTCTATGGCAAGCAGAAAAGATTACAGTAATATTTTAAAAGAAATGTTTGCTATCTGGCCTCGGAAGTTGTAATTAACCTGTGTACGGCCAGAGCTATGTATTATGAAGAGTGAAAAGTATCTATGCTGTCTGCAGAAAAGGCAACTCATGTATTTTACAGGCAGTGTAGCATTTTAAAGTACAGACTTTAAAGAGTTTAATTTTGAATGACAGTGGCATGATCTGTAACTGCAATATACTGCTGTAAACCATCTTTACCATACTGTGTATTACCTCTGTGGCTGTTTGTTCCTCAGTGGAACCTTAAAGAATAATACAGATAAATTTCATTTCTTCTTGTTTCACACTTCTGCACCACAATAATATGCATAGCTAGCAGGTTAACAAGTATGCCTTGCTCACTTTCTTTTTATTGAAAAGATTTAACCGGTCATAGAAACCTTCTAAACTTCACAGTACTCTTCAGATCTTGCAGTAATAATAATGTTCATTTTCCCTTTTCAGTCTTTTGTCTGCTATTGCTCTCCTACTTTACTGTCACACTCAACCTTTTTTGTCACTTCTGACAGGATGCTGACTTCAATCCAGTCCCTCTAACAATTATATTATGTGGGTTTGATTTTACATTATGGATTTAATGATGCATTAGAAAAGAATCTTGGTAGGAATGAATCATTCTAACTTCACTGGAGCTGAATATCCAAACAAAAATATGCATGAAAGTTGAAATTACTTTCTATCTACAGAAAGAAATGTTGAAATTACAGGACTCCTAATTTATATGGTATCAAAAGAAGATATAAAGGACAGGTAGGTGTAAGTGTAATGTAGAAGACTCAATAAGTTTTTCTCCTCTGGTTTTATTAGAAATGCTCATTTTTAAATGTATTTTGTATACCATTTTAAACATGAGAAAGTTAGAAGGTATCATCCACACTTTGTAAGATTCAAAGAATAATGAAATGTTTGAGGTCGTCTGGCAGGATGAAGTTTTCCTGTCACTTAGATGCTCAGTCTTAGCAGAAATCAGGATACAATCCAAAGTGCAAGAAGTAAGGATTGTACCTTTTAAATCTTGATTATTCATCTTTCAGCTTTTGAAATTAGCTTTCTGGAATCCTAAATGTTGTTCACAAATTCTACATACATGGTATGCCAAAATACATATTGCTTCATCTCTTGCATGTCTCAGGAGTGTAAGAGTGCTATTAGTACTAGGCAGGTAACGCTCTATGAGATGTAGGGTGGGATTTTTTTAAAAACTAATAAGTAATCAAAAAAAAGGGCTTTACTCTGGCTTTTACTTATTCATGTTAATGCAGATCAGCTGTGTTTTATTTTTGTACCACAGCGATGACAAAAAAATCTCAGAATAATCTAAATTTGTATCACTTGTCTAGGGATTTTTTGTCCTTTTTTTTTTTTAATTTTAAAAGCTTCTGTTTTGCTTAAAGGTTGGAAGATTCTGTTTACATGTTTTAGTCATCCAGTCAGGGATGAAAATCCTTATGGCTTAAAGGACCACTTCCACACCATAATCAAAAAGCATTAAATATCAAAAGTGAACAGCAAATGCAGAGACCATAACTAACTCTTTGAGTAAACTAGAAAGTGAATATTTGCATATAATGAATGCCTTTAGAATTATCATAGCGGGCTTCCAATACTTAGAGAGGGCCCACTAGAAAGCTGGTTAAGGCCTTTTAACAAGGACATGTAGTGATAGGGCAAGGTGGAATGGCTGTAAACTGACAAGAGCCGGCTCAGAGTAGATATGGAAAAGAATTTCTTTACTGTGGGTGTGATGAGGCACTGGAGCAGGTTGCCCAGTGAAACTGTGGGTGTCCCGTCCCTGGAAATGTTCAAGGCCAGGTTGGATGGGGCTCTGAGCAACCTGGTCTAGTGGAAGGTGTTCCTGCCCATGGCAGAGGGGTNAAAGAATTTCTTTACTGTGGGTGTGATGAGGCACTGGAGCAGGTTGCCCAGTGAAACTGTGGGTGTCCCGTCCCTGGAAATGTTCAAGGCCAGGTTGGATGGGGCTCTGAGCAACCTGGTCTAGTGGAAGGTGTTCCTGCCCATGGCAGAGGGGTTAAAATGAGATGATCATTATGATCCCTTCCAGCCCAACCCATTCTACAAGTCTATGATTCTGTGATCATAAATAGCAAAGAAAAAATGGGTGTTGTATTTCTTTGCATTATAATTTCCGTAGACTCAGCCGTTACTTTGTGCACCACCTCAAATTCTGTATTCACTGGGAAAAAACCTAAATTATAAGCTTACCCTTTGAATTTTCCATGGATACCAAATGCTTTTAAAAGAATTTTCTGATATTGTAGTGCAGTATCATCTTTGTCCCTTTTCATGAGTTGTCTATACTTAATATTTTTCTCCTTAAGTGAATCTAAATGTCACTGGTGTGTCACAGGCCACATAACTTTATGGGCCAAGATTCTAGGTTTAGGCTCCAGTGCAAGAGTCTTTGGGCAAGAGTCAGTGCAACATCCTCCCACAGTTCTGCTTTACTAAGTATCAAGTCATTCCAGGAATTGCTTCCTTTCATTTTCTGTGGGAATCATCACTGGGGAAAATCAATGAATGTGAGGTTGTAGTGGTGATGGTCAGGAAGATGGTGGAAGGTGCCTGGGCTGATCTCCTTTTGCTCAGGAAATCAGGAAGGTGAGAAGAATCGTAAGGTCCCTGTCAACCGCAAAGCTATGTCTCAGCATATTGGGCATAATGGCTCTGTTTGGATTGTTTTTCTGAGTGTCTGTGCTTCTCTACAGGGATGCTACTGACCTTTTTCTCCAGCCTTTTACTCTAAAAAAGGGAGAAATAACTGCAGTAATTATTTTCAGAAAAAAAAATCCTCAGATATTTTTCATGTCCCTAAATTGATCTAAAGATTAGAAAATTCAGCCTCCTTTGTCTTATTCTCAGTGTCTCTGAGTGCCTCTTTTATTGCATATTCAGGAAGACAGTAGGGAGATTAATTAATGTTAAATAGAAAAAGCAGAATTAATCTCAAAGTACATTACTTAGTTTTATTTCTCAAAATCAAAAAGCCATTAGGAACAGATATTGGTCGATTCAGAGTTCAAAATGTGCATAACCTAAAAAAATAACTTTAATTTTTATTGTAGTGGCTATTAGAAAATATGAGACATGGCAACACACAATGGGAAGGCTGATGACATGTCGTGCATTGGGCATGATCAGCTGAAAGGAATGACTGATGCCTTTTCAAAACTCTCAGCTGTTGTGTTTGAGGATTTTATCCTCCAAAGATGGAGGTATTCCAGGACTTGAGGAGTGAAATCCTGGAGTGGAAGGGACAGCCAAAGTCAGAAATTCTAGATCAAACCACTCAACTTCAATATCTAAACGTATCTAAAATCAGAGTATTTGTTAACACCTGCATGGTTACTAAGAAACCAGCACCCAGTAACATGGATTTGTCAAAAACCAGCTAATTTCCTTTCTAACAGAGTAACAGGCCTTGCTGGGAGTTACAAGGCCATAGAAGTAGTTTATTTTCAATGTAGTAAGAGATGTCTGTCTCTTTTGACATCTTCTTGAGTAAGCCAGGGAAACATATTCTAGGTTAAACTTTTAGAAGGTGAATGCAAAACTAATTGATTGACTGTACTCAAAAGAATCAGTGTTTACTGTAAAAAAAGAACAGTGCATTCTGGGAGGGTCATTTTTAGGCCCATAAGAAAGACATAAATAATAGAATAAAGATTATGCTTGCTAAAGGTGTATACATATTAGTAGACAGAGCTTGAATTTGAAATATTCTTGGAAAATCATAGGAAAAAAAAATCACAACCTTGGATTAATGTAATTTGGATAAATGCCATCTCCCATTTAGGCAGTGGTGATCAGCTACAGAAGTTCTTTCTGGAGAACAAGTGGCAAGTTTTGTGGGAAAGGACATGAAGTTTCTAGCAGTCTGACTAAGTCAACAGCATCATTCTACTGTAATAAGCAACAGGAACAATTAAAGGAATGTCTGTAGCAAAAAACTGTTTTCTTCTCTATCCAATTGGGAGAGATAGAGATATCAAGAAGAGTGGAGCCAGCTTGAGGCAACACACCACAGAGTGTGTGGGGAAGAGCAGAGAGAATAAACAGTGGGCAAACTATCTGGAGGGATTTAACCAAGAGGGGAAAACAACCAGAATGAGGAAACGAGACAAGTTTTGAGCATGCAAAAGACAGTTGCAAAACACGAGAAGCAACAGAACGATCTAGATGGCCTCTTGGGGGCCCTGTTTGCTCTATTTATGATGATTCTGGACAAAAATCTCTGCAGGAGATCTTTGTTCTGTGCAGTTTTTTAGTATAAATGGAATTATAAGGGTTTGGTTTTAATAGGGTGTGCTTATGCTCACCTGTATGCTTTCAGGGTTACTCTTCAAAGATTTGGATTTGAATTCTCAGATTGAGATCCAGTTTGCAAAATACTGTTAGTTTCATAAAAGAGAAAATGTAATTTCCAGCTGATCCTATTTCTAGCTTTATGTTAAGGCAGTTTGATGGCTGCAGTAATTTAAGCTATTTGCATGCAACCTTGTTAGAGCTTGATGGATTTAAAGGGTTAAGGTTGTGTATTAATTATCTGGAAAGTAAATTATCTCTGATGAGAGAGTTGGTAATGGATAGCTGCTAACTATTTGGATTAGAGAAGACCATGAAGAATTTCAAGGGGCATAGATGAGCAAGTGTTAGAGAATTTTAAGGTAGATTTTTAAACAGTGGTAGGAATTAGGAATTCTTCTAGGCTCAAGATTAAATATAGCAACTCAGGCAAAAAAATGTAAGAGTCAGTATGGGTAAAGGATAATGAGTTTTATTCCTCTGAGTAACAATGAGAAGGAAAGCAAGATATGATGTTTAAATAATGTAATGATATGGTACTACAGCCCCATGTGAGTTGCTGGTACATTCATCTGAAGCAGTTCTTACCCTTCCAGTGAAATTATGTACATGCACGAGGGCATCATAGTTCGGCAGTGAAATCCTGAGGTCTCCCTGAGACACTGTTCTGTTATGGAGCCGGGCTTTGAAGGAGGAGAGAGAAAACAGGGAACACCATAGGATGAGTGAAACCGTGTATGGCTTATAGCTGTGTTGCAAGAGCTCCATTTTCCCCTAATCTGAGAGCAAGGAGAATGACTGAAAGCTTGAAAGTAGCGAATATTTTATGATGTGTCAATTACCTGTGGAGTTGATTGCCAGCTGCAGTGGTAACATCCTGATCATGGAGTATGTTGATCACAGAGACTCAGCATCCCTGATGAGACATGCCCTGAGGAATTTCTGTACATTGCTTTGTGGTCTTTATTTGGCTCACGGGATATGTTTGAACATCTCAGTTTGCTAGATAAGTGTGTAAAGTTCCAGCTCCAATCTTAAGTCAGTTAGTTCTTCCTGCATACTTTCTCTCCCACTCCCTTTTACTCTTCTGCCATCTGTCTTTTCACTCATTTTTTTTATGCTTAAAATTTCAGGCTACCAATTAATTGATGATTTTTTAACTGCTTTTTCAATTTATTTATTTGTGCCCTTTGGTTATTTTAAAAATGGGTTTAATTCTCTTGCTAGCCTGTGGTGTTAATATAAATCATATTGTCCCTTTAGACCACAAGAAAGAGCAGCTAGCATTCTAGCCCTCCTACTCACTGCTGCTCTGATCATGTGCCCTTGCACATTGCTTTTGCAGTGCCGTTGTTTTCATAAGAATCTGGGATGTGAACATTTAGCCCTCTAGCTTGTGCACAAACAAATTTTCCTCATCTGTGCATCACGTCTGACTGAATTTTTTATTTTCTTACGGTTTTTACACTGAAAGTGTCTATAGTTCAAAAGTGTAATAACACATCATTTTCTTTAGCTTTTGCTGCACTACTTTTATTCCAGACTTGGATCATTCATAGTCAGACTCCAGGGAATAAGGGTAAAAGTAGTATACCTAGTCTGTCAAGAAGGATCTTTATGAGTCAAACGCAGTGTGCCTTTCAACTCCTTTCATATGAAAGGCCTCATTTTCCGTCTAGCTTGGTGCTAGCTTCTGTTTAGGCTGTTCAGTGTAATGCCTTGGCTGGAAAAAGAATTCTCATTGCACAATGGCTTAGACTCAGCAGTTTGTTTGTGTGTTTAAATGACAGGCCTGCTGCTCTGCACTTAATGCAGCAGTGCTGAGTGAGTGGGCACACCATGTGCAGGTACATGGCAAGGGCTGGCATCCAAACAGGGCTCATTCTCTCCCCTGCCTTACAAAGAGCTCTGAACTGCAGTTTACCATTGTTGAGGTAACTTGAACTGCCTGACACTGCCTGGTCCTTGGCTCCTGTTTGCCTGCCACGAAGATCTCTGTTGGAAAGCCTCATTTTAGGCAAACAGTAAGTAGCAGTTGATCGAGGTGAAGAGGGAATGAGTAAAATTAAAGCATAATGTTGTTTTAGCTTTTAAGTATTTCCTTTAACAACTTAATGCTTCCTCTAGTTACATAATAGGTACACAGAACTCCTCTAGACCTAGGGCTATGTTTTCGTGTTTCTGGCTGAAATAAAAATCTGATTCCAATTTATTTTATTATCAGCTTTAGATAGATATTTCAGACAACAATTGTGGGAATACCTAGCAACTCAAATATCCAATTTTAATAGACTTTAATATTTGTTTAGCAGAGATTCAGATGTATCAAGTAATGTAAGATCAGTAGACATTTTTCTTCTTTCTGCTAAAATTAATTTAGTCCCCACAGCCCTTATGTGCAAAAAAAAAATATAGTCCAGTGCAATTTTAAGAATTCTGCTTTTGGATTTCTTCTGCTTTACTTTTGCAGATGGTAGTAATTATTTTTCCTTTTTAAATTTTTTTTATTGTGATCAGCCATTGTCATAAAAGCTACTGAAAAATATTTCACAGTGCATACTTCATTTTAATCCTCTATTAGCATTTCACTAAAAAATGTGATCCTTTTTTTGTACCAATAAATTAAGTTGCTTACTAGCATGGGCTCCCCAAAAACCTCAGATCTGAGGACCTCTGCCATTTATACAAAACCTAAGTATTTGTATTAGGCTGTATTTAAAGACTTGTAGTATCAGATGAACAATGTGACTATATGCATAAAAAGTCATGTTTCCCTGAAGCAATTGAGTAAATGTTTGTGTAAGTAATTGGAATTGCAATTTGTTTAGTTTGCAAACTCCTTTGGGTATCATAGCAGAATTAACCCTGCTAGAAATCTTGCATGATGTGATGGTCTTAAGCTCTCATGAGGCAGTCTAACATAAACTTCACAAGGTTGAGTGGTAGACTTCTAAACATATGCTGTTTTCCATCTTGGTTTGCAGTGTTTTACTGAAATATTCTCTAGCACTTTAAGAACCATTTCTAACAATAAGAACAAAACTTTATAAAAAAAAAGATGTATGCCAGTTTGGTTTGACAGCTGGACAGAAGTAAGTGCTGGATCTCATTTTATCTGAAGCATTTTGACCATCCATAAAACGTAACTAAGTTTTCCCCAGTTTTTTCTTCTGAGCTAACTCCTAACACTGTAATACAGTACATCCCCATACATCCTCTCTATCTGTTGCCAACATGATTATATATAAAGTCTCAGCATTAAATTTTGAATTCTTTGATTTTGTTAAAGGGAGTGACAGAGTTACAAAGGAAAAAGTTTGTGGCAATACGATTCCTCTTCCCTTTAGAAAAGTGATTTTAAAATAGAAGTTACATTACTTTCCACTTTTTGCTATTAGTAGATCCCCTGGGTACAGTTACCTTGGAAACATCATATTCTAAAAGAATATGATATAGAATAAGAATATACGGAACTTTTTTTTGCACCCATTGATAATGTCTGGAAAAATAATGCTGCTGATAGCAGTAGAAAAGCATTCAGTTTAGCTGAAACAGGAGCCTGACCTCTAAGATAAAGTTGGAAAAAGTGAGTGAAATCTTGGTTTGGAATGCCTGGAGTTGAATAGACTTGATGCTTTCCAACCTCAGTTTTTTAAGACCAACCAGCGGCTTAGAGGAGAGGATCTTATTAATGATCTTGGCTTTATCAAGTGTATTATCTAAAGTAGAGCACAGTTTGAATATACTACATATATTAGAATATAATTACATCATTAAGTTGTAAAGAAAGGTGATACAGTATTCAGGTCTAAGCTCAGTGCCTAATTATTATTTACAGATGTCCTGATTACAGCAAAATTGGAGTAAACACTGCAAATTCTGCCTTTAGGAATTATTAAAATCATGGAAGCATTATTAACTACTGTTAAAATATTAACTATTCTTAAAGCAATTAATACTGTTCCTTTAAATTGCTGAGAGGTGTCATTGACAAGTGTCATTGACACTTGCCTTATTTTGCATGAGCTCTGATGTGGAGTGTTATCATGATCAAGTGAAGCTTTTGGAAGGATTCCTAGAGTCTCCAGGATGGAATTTTCTTTAGCTCTTGAAGGGCACTTGAATCTAAATTGTACTTCATATCTACTCAGGATCCAAACTTACACAGGATCCCCTGAAAATCATAGTTCTCATTCAGCATTTTGGCACTTTGAAATCATGTGTTTATGAGAGCTATATATGGGTTGTTTCTGTTGAAAGGGAGATTCTCCAGATGGGACTGGCCTAAAGGCAAGATTGCATGGTCCATTGCTATCCTAGCAGTGACAGGAGGATGCTTTGCAAAAAGCAGCATAGTTCTACCACCACTGAGGTTGTTGAGTGTTGTTTATTTATTTACCTCCACTTCAGGAGGCAATGCAATCCTTATTTTTCATTTTCATTTACTGAGAGATTTGATTTTATGTTACATCACATACTACTTATAGTTCCTCAAAGGGGTGGTAGGTAGACTTACCTTTTCACAGTCATCTGACTGTAAATGCTGATGCCTTGTCATGGAGAGTCTGTTAAAGCCAGTACCACAATAACCAATGTGCAGGAGAAGATCCAGTTTTCTATATTTGTAAATCTTAAATGAAACCTTTAACAGCCTTCATGTAGAGATGCACAAAGAGATACACTGTCTAGGAATGTGATATCTTTGGGTGAAAATCAATAGATCAATTGGGATCCTCAGGTGAAATCTCAAGATACTAAGTCATGATATTGGTGCCATAAGTATTATATAAAGAATTAAGAAAGCAGTAAATGTCAATAGCATTTTATATTAGATTAATCTATAACTACTTCTACTATTTAGTTTCAAATTTGTTTCTTCAAAGCTTTAGTTTTCTCTCAGAAAACAGCAGAAGTAGGAAAGACAGAAAAGGATGTCAGAGCTTCTGGCTGTGTATCAGGTCCCCTTTTTTGTACTAACTCATTGAATTGCCTTTTTTTGAATTTATAACCCATGAGTTGTGGACTGTTGAAAACACCTGGGAACAGAACAGCTTCAGCTCTGGCTTTTGGAAGGGAGTAGATGTTCAACAGATACTTGATCAAACTTTTGCACAGGATACTGAGGATCTCAGAAAGTGGCAAAGTAACTTAAAGGGGAAAAAACCACAGAAGAGAAAGAAACATGCAAAATTGTGTTACAAGTTACAGGAAATACTGCAGAGGATGAACAGGGAGTACTTCTAAAGCAATAACTTAGGTTTTAATTTGTTATTGAGAAGGGGAAGAGTAGGATTAGATAGCATGGTATTGTTTGTTGTTTTTTCCCCCTTAGATATTTTTATACTGATTCCTTTCTCAAGTAAAGACACTCACCTCTCAAATACTGAGCATGATTCATATAGATCTTATTTATTCCAGAGTGCTGCAGCCATGTTTTGATTGTGTCTTGCCATTGGAATTATCCAAGCTAGCAAGTTCTGTTCGTTTTAGGGAGGGGATGTACCATTGGAAATTAAAGATTATGGTCACAGCAGTGTCAGGCAGAACATCAGTCTTGCTTGCTGGAAGAGCAGAAATAAAAAAAAAAAAAAAATCACACCTTCAGCTGACCCGTTGGAACATGAATTTTATACACTTAATCTCCAGTGCTGCTGTGAGCCCGTGTAAGTAGTTAAGGAGGGTCATTGTGGTGCTATGGCAGTCAATAGAGCCAGGCAGTTTGATGAATGCCTGACCCAGCATATGCAGGGCTAAGTGTCCCAAGACTGCTCCTAACACATTACCTCATGCTCAGAGAAAAGGCAGCCAGTCTACTGTCAGTTTAAAAAGACTTGAAAAAACAGAATGGAATCTGATGGATCAAGTCAGTCGTGAAGAGAAATATTTGTATCATTGGCAGTCCAATATGAGATTTGGAGTCATTATCAAGTTTGTTTGATAAGGAAGAGAAAAAAAGAAAGAAAACCAAAAGGAGAGAAAACCAAAGATGAACTCCTGATTAAAAAAACACTTTTTTTTTTTTTTATCTTGTACAAACTTTCCTTTGAAAAGTATTCTATATTTTCCTGTGGTATGTGGTGCTTTACTCTAAACATATCTTGTCTCTCCCCAGATTCATAATGATAGCTAGGTATTGTAGGGACTACAGCTGAAGACTGAATTTTGTATGCAAGCATCTTTATTCAGCAATAATGGCAAATAAAAGGAAAATACTACATGGTAATGTCAAAAGAACTTTTGGTAAATCCCAGCTCTCCAGGAGAGCAAGCTCCAAGAAATGAACCCATGGGTTCCTTGTACCTAAACATCTTTAATCAGTTAATTTTGAAGGTCTTTCTATCTTGCACCATTTATTTCCTGAAGGTGGTTGCCTGCTATAAAACATTCATACTTTTATTGACTTATTAACTGATTTAGCCAAAAGTCAAAGAGAAATTCAGGCTCTAGGTGTTAGAGCAGCACTTTGGCATTCAGTTTGCATAAGGCATCTTCAAATGCTATATAAATACTGTTTTCCATCATGCACATCCTCATTATGCAATATGACTGGTGTCTTTATGTGGATCCATGGTAATTCACTGCCAGATAACATACATGTTGCTCATTTGTCTTATTATCTAGCAGTTTATCAATCATCATCTTAAGCACCCATCACTTCATTTGCAATGTTTTATATTTTTCAGGTCAGCTCACTGTTGCCTTAACATGCAGACACATGTCCTTATTGTTCTCCAGCCTTTTTCCTCTGTGAAAGTTCACTTTTGACAACAAAAGTATTTAGATACCATGACAATACAGGATTTGTGTATGTGTGTCAGGGTGGAAAACATGGACTGCAAGATGGGGGCACTGGAAAAGGTAAAAACTAGCTGACTCTTAGAGTATGGGGTGGGTGTACAGGACTGGCAGCTGGAAGATGAAACCAATTCCTTTCCCATACACATGGGACGTCCTTGTCCTTTGTGAATAGGTTCTGTTAACAAGCAGGAAGACAGAGGAGGGGCTGAGATAACTCTCCACAGCTGGAAGAGCCACCCTGGATGGCACCAGTCAGAACTGTTCTCTGGTGTCAGAGATCAGCACATTGCGTCACGCTCTTAAAAGCTCGGCTGGCTGCGCTCCCTCCCGGCACTGACAGCTTTAGAGAGAAGTGATGAGGAAAATTTTATAGCAGCAAAGCATTATTCTGAACTAGAGAAATATTCACCTCAGCTGCTCAGTGTGTGTGCAGTTACATAACTAATGCCAAATAAGACAAAATACATTTACCAGGTATATTAAAAAGAAACCTCACAGAGGTACAATAACACAGTTCTACCTTAGTGAATCATCTTTCCTAGGTAGAACCCTTATTTAAAGATTGTACAGACCATGAGTTAGAGCAAATTAGTTGCTTGAAGAAGAGGAGAAAGGTAGCTTTTTAAATCTGCTTTAATTTAGCATACTGGAAACTTCCTTTCCATTTCAAGTCGTTTATTCAAATTTAATCATGGGGGTGTCAGAGTATGAAAACGTCTAGTTATGATGTTGTTGGAGTATTTCAACTTTCACTTTAATGATACTACTTGTGCCTGCATTGAGAAGTATCCATGGAAACAGTGCAGTAATTCATAAACTGTACAGCTGTATAAAGTCTCTCCATCACAAATATGTTTCAGCGAGGAAATCAAACAGATACTTTTCATGTCAGTGTTGCACAGCTAAAGAGGACCTCTCTTAAGTCAATGATTTGAGCCATTGCACAGTATATAAAATTATTCAGTATTTTCTGACTAAAGAACCGAGAAAACCAGATCAGAACCATGAAGTTCTCACCTTCCCAGGCAGATAATGTATCACAAAAAAAAAAGCCTGAATATAAGTTTTCATGTGAACTATCAAGATCATATCAAAGTCAAAGTCAAACTGCTTCTGTGAGATATTTTTTTTAAATTAGCAGCTCATAGTGGAATAAATAAAAGATAAATACTCTGCTTGTGCCTGCCTAGAGTATAGTTTGTGTTCCTATTTAAGTCCAGCTAACTAAGCATGAATCAACTTGACTAAGGTAAAATGATAAACAATGGTAATGTAAGTAGTCTGGAGTTTGCTTTCTAAGGCAAAGATTTTTTTTTTTTAGTTTGTTTGTTTGTTTTTCATTTTTTGTTTGGTTTGGTTTTTTGGGGTTTTTTTAGTTTGGTTTGTTTGTGGTTTGGTTTTTTTACACACCCGTAAGCATATCATTTTACTCAAGTTAAATGTCAAACAACTCTGTTGTTCAAATAAGTGCAAAAATTTATTTCTGCTGTATTCTTGTAAAATGCAAATTAAGGAACTGATTTTCTAGACTTGGATTTTTCAAAGACTAGTTGTCTAACTTTGGTTCAGCCAGTGAAGACCACATGTCCAAAAAGGTTACTCCTCCTTTCTGTTTTCATTCAAAATGAATAATTCATGTTGCTGTGATGCTGGCTGGAGGCCTTTGTTCATTGGGGAGTTGATGATCCCTGTACCAGTGAGTCTGTGGAGGTGCAGCCCTGTGCTGTGCTCCACCAAATGCACCACATGGACACCAAACCAGTGTTGGACTTTGCATGTCCCCTGGCCACAGGATGGCCTTGGTCTGTAGGCAGCTCCCACCCAGTGCTGGTCGTTACGCAGCAATGAGTTATCAAGTAAAGTGCTTTTTGTTTGGTAGTAGAAATGACAACTACAGCTTTTTCTCTAAAGAAAATCCTATAAGAACACAAAAGGCCAAAATGGGATTGCCTCAGCATGGATGAGGTCTGCACAGCACGCCATGCCCTCACTGGACATCTGTTCAGTGCTGCACACCTCAGGGTTTCTAGCATGTGAGTGCGCTTAGGATTGTCTGCACCATCCTCCATTTCTTTCTTGTTTTAGCTCCAATGAATGTCATTTTAAGGGATGCTTTCCTGCAGGGTCAGGGTCTGAGTGCCTTTCTTAATGGTACATAAATGAACTATCGCTTCCTGGTACAAAACATGTATCTAATTTAGGTAGTCAAATAAATCAGGTTTTTAAAATGCCAGAGGGATTACGCATAGCTCACGGTGAGAGATGAGGCATTGCTCTGACATGTTGCTTCTCTGCTTGAGCTTGGAAGTTCAAATACTGGTATGCTATATTGTTGTCTGATAACTGACATTTCTGGTTTACTGCTTAGTAACTTCTTATACAAACTTTATTTCCTCTGAAGAATGCCCCTATATGCTAAACGTCAACACATATTTCAAATAACCTTCTTTTCCAGTTACTGAGATAAGCTGCTTTTGAGATAGACCAGGTTAAAGGAGTTTTGGAGGAAATTTTGAATGAGATGAGCAGCACCTTTTCTTGAGCTCTGTGTATCAAAAATAGCTTTTCCAAATAACCTTAAAAGCTGAAAAAATGAATTTTGCTGTCACAGTTCAAGGAGGCAGTATCTGGAGTAGAAATAACCTTTTTAAGGAGAGTTTAAGGAGTAGGTCCAGTTGAGCTCATAATACAATATATACTTCAGCATTAGAGTAGGAAACTACTCCTGTGTTGTGTTAATATGATTTTTACCAAACAGTGTTAGACAGTAATTACTTTTTTCCAGTGAAATAACAGGCTGGACTTTTCAGTCTTCAATACCTTCAGATTATCGGAGCACTGAAAGCTAGCATCTCAAAAATAGAAAGAAAAATGACAACCTGACTCTTGCATCTGTGTTTAACAGCAAGTCCTCAAAAGTGAATGACCAGATGGGTCAAATATAATCAAGAGCTTAGACCAAAAGTGAAACTGCATTTTCTTTCAATAATAATAAGACAACACTTGCATATATAGGAGTATCATACAGGTTAGCAGAGAGATCTGCTTAGGATATCTCATTATGTCTGGAGCCAGCACAAGCAATAGGTTTTGTTGCAGATGATCAGTCATGGACAGTTTTCATAGTCTGATACACACCTCTAGGTGTGACTAGGTCATGTGATCCCTGGACAGTCAGTGAAAAAGAATTTAAAAGAAAGTTCCTTTTTCCCTCACCATTCTGCAATCCATATAGTCTCCTGGAGCTGGATATTCCTGTTTTCTCTCCTTGCTGTTCAGGAGGGAGACACACACCCTTCTGAGAACCTGCTGATGACTTCATGAGCACAGTTTGAGCCAGGGGCATTACGTCTGTTCTGCTCTAAACCCAGTCCCTGCCCAGGTTGCACTCAGATTGATCAAGACGTGACCATCTGTGCTCAGTCTTAGCCCTTCAGGTTTCAACCTGTGCTTATGCTTTGTGCTTCCAAGGCCCCTGGTATTCTGCACTCAGTACTCTGCACACTTATTTTAAGGTCACTAGTTCACTTGACACAGAAATTACGTCTTTGGTGTGTACATGTACGTTATTATCTTGACTACATGCTGTAACATCTGTCAAAAAATTAAAAAGAAAAACCTTTATAAAGATTCATTGCTTGCTTACAGTATGCTTTCTGACACTGGAAAATATTAATTAATTAATTTACTTTTAGTATTTTTTTATGAAATTATTTTGTTCTAATGACCAGGGAGATGTGTTAATGCAGGCATAACCTGTCTCTCTGGAGGACTGTCTGTCACAATGTAAGTGATTCAGGTTGGTAATCTTAACAAAAGATACCATGATCTACTTCCCTTAACGTACTGTAATATGATTTTCACTGTTATTTGCACTAGTACATATTAACAGCTGTTAGATACTGTGTTGTTTAAAATCACAGGATCAGAGAATCATTAAAATTGGAAAAGACTTCCAAGATCATCAAGCCCAACCATTAACCTGACACTGCCGGGTCTGCCACTAAACCATGTCTCTAAGCAACACATCTACAGTGTGTATTTCTCCTATGAGACTTTAAATACATACCTCTCCCACATAAATTCTCTTGTTTGTATTTATAAGATGCCTTTCTTCTTCACCTATAATTCTATCATTATTACAAAATTCTCTTTAATATGTGATTTTCATAACTGTTTCTGGAGCTCTTCTTACCTTTTATTTATGTGCCCTTTCTCATGTCAGCATGAGAACGTTTTTTATAACTGAAGTTATATTTTTTCAAGTGTTCCAGATAAAAATAATCTTAATGGAAAATACCTTTTACTTTTGAAGTATTTAAAAAGTCATTTATATTTATTAGTTTTTTTGTTCTCATATCAAATTGTCACCAGAAAACATAATCTTTTAGAATTTTAACTGCCTAACAAGCTGATATCAATAGTCTTACATTACATTTCTGTGTGAGGGTATGCAGAGAAAAGTACAGACAATATGCTTAATCAAAAATTACTTCAAGTAGAAGTGTATATTAACATACAGTTCTTCCTAGTAATTTTACTATGCTCTAAAATTATGTCATTTCAACCTGGAGACTATTTTACAGTCTGTAAACATAAGCTTTTTCAAAAAAAGAGTTTTGAGAAAATAATTTTTACATAGCTTCACATCTTCTAACAGGTTCTTGGGGAACTGGAAGCACTTGATCCTAGGTCAGCTGCCTGTGTGGAATCCAACTGATACTTTCCCAAACTAGCTATGCAAGAAGTGTCTTGAAAAAGGATAAGGTTGAAACTGTAGAATATTAAGAGATGGAACATTTCACAGTAGTTACATTGCATACTGCTGCTTTTTTTTCTCAAAAGCAGTAGTAGGAATTCCTCCTACCATGACCGCAGGAAATTTTTCTGAAGCTCTGTATTATAGAGGTCATTTGTTTAAAAGCCTTTATTTGACTCTGTTTATTTCTCTGTCTTTTAATAATTCCCTGAAAGAAATTGTCAACACCTGCTTTTGTACCCTGAGTGTTGAGATGGGGTTTTGAATTTATTCAAAATATTGTTCTACATAAAAATGCTTGGTGTGTAAAGTGTGTTGTCCCTTTGCAAGCTGAGTCATATGTTTTCTTACAAACTAAAACTATCCCATTGTTTATGCTCTGAGTTATTGAAATTATCTCACCTTTGCCGTATCATCCCTCTTGTTATTACCTTTATCCCTAAGCATCAAAGAACTATTTTCTACACTTGCAAACCAATTTGTAATTACTATTTTTTCTGATTAGATTTTGATTTCCTCAGAAGTTCTCAATTCTAGCTTTCTTTTGCATGTTTCAGTCTATTGTATACCACAATAGGTCTTACAGAAATACATACACATACTGTTGCTCTCACAGGATATTAATCCTAACCATAATTAAGTCTTAGATTCTGACAGTGGGGTAATTTTGGACATTACTCATGTGTCTTGAACTAACGAGTATTTGGCTAAGCTGGTTGGTGGATTTGGATGTAAGTATCCAATTATGTCTGTTTATATTGTTATGAAAATACGTAGTGCTCTTTGCAGAGTCTTTATCGATGACAAAATTAATTAATCTAATTTTACTGTTGCTTATTACACTATGAAATGATTCACTGCCTATTGTTCATTTCCCTACATCTTCCTTTAATCTGTCATCACTTAAGTCCATAAGAGCAACTTCCATGGCATGTATTTGGAATTTAAATTCAAAAAAGCCCGTTTTCAAGTTTTGCTGAAAATACATCTTTTGTATTGTCTTACTTTTCCTCGTTGAAACCTTAGGCGTAGATATGAACAGCTTTTTCATAGTATCTTTTTCTAATAATTCATGAATGACTTTCTGAGCCAAAGCCTGACAACTGCATAATTTTCCCGATTTCTATTGTGCTATTTAATCTCCACCATAGAATTGCACAGTCATTTAAAGTTGGAGAGGCCTTTCTGTATAATTTCTCACAAAGGTGTGCTATGCATGTAGTTCTGTTCTAGGTGACCCACAACAGTAGTAAGAACCCCTGAGCTTCAAACTAGAAAGGCTGCACATGTGGTGATATTAGCAGTTTCCCACCCAGCACGGTTTGACAATCTTTGCCCTTACGCTTTCTTATGGGTGACGTTATGCCAGGCCCCCGTTGCTCCCTTAGGTCAATCCCTGTCCTTTCACTCTCCTAGAAATATTCTAAAATCCTTGATAAGATTCTCAGGCTTTTCTCTTGCCAGCTTTGCCAGTCTTTATGTCTTTCGTCAATGCAAACAAGAAGAAGATCAGTACTGATATTCTACTAGGGTCATATTGATCCAAATCTCTTAGTCTCCAACTTTATTCAGACTAAAACAGCTGACCTGAAAATAGGATCTCTCTTTTTCTCCCCCTTCCCAAATGTCTCTTTTATTTTCCCCCCCCTAAGAATTCAGTGGAAAATTGTAAGGCTAGAAATAGGTGGCTGTTAATTTGAAATGGATCTGCAGCCTGTTAGATGCAGCAATGTAAGTGATTCAAATGATGTGAAAAACAAAGCCACACTGAACAAACAAGTATAATAAGTAATGCTCAGCCAATCAGTCTAAAATAAAAATTAGGGTCCTTTGTAGTCATGCAGAATCCATTCATTAAAATGGATCAGCCTGAGATATGGACTTTGCCACTAAAGAAATTATAAAGAAAAAACAGTGTAATTTATCAGTTTTAAACCACTAAATTTGTATCACTGGCAATAAAAATCCACAAGCTTCATTTTCTAATTCTTAGATACAGAAACTTACTCAGTGATTCTTCATCCACAATGTTTCAACAATAACTGACAAACCAGCTCATCAATATATAGTTAACAGCTTTAATTTGGTTTACTGATGTGTTAGATCTCTGTAGGCTTCTCTATCCTTTACATCAATTTATCTCACATTTCTGCTGCAATGATGATTAGTACTGAGGCTCTTTGCTACTCTGAAGGGTATGCTTCATCTTTCATTTCTCAATGTACTGTTTATTTTGGGTTACAGTGAACTGGAAAAATAAAATGATGAACATCAAATATGTAGTTAAAACATTGCAGAAGGGTCAATGGATCAGCCTATTTACTCTCTGGAGGCCATGGAAATATAATAATATAGAAGCATTTGTTTTCAGTCTAGGTTCATGTACATGCAACACTGCTGTCTTAGAAGCTTGAGGTTCAGTGTTCTCCAGCTCTGTTTTTAAACAGGAGTGGGAAAACAAAAGATTTACAGTCAAGAAAAGATATTCACAGGAACCATGCACTTAAAGTTTCAAAAGCATTTTTCTTTAATGGATTATGGTCATTAGTGTTGGAACTTTCCATATCCCCTATACTTTCCTTTGCATTTTATCCTCACTGAATCTGCAACTTGTACATTGAACAATATTTGTTGGAGAGAGTAAAAGGGGTGCTATCAGCCCTTTAGTAAAGCCAGCATTTGACATCTAAAAAATCTGTGGTTACCACCTGTTCTTATTAGGAAAAAATATAGAATCAGATCACACACTTCACCATTTGCAAATATTTACTGGGATACAAAAAAAATATGAAGGTGTCATACATTAGGGCTCTTGAAAAGCCACGGCTTGTTGGTACATTTATTACATAATATAAAGAGTTTTGCTTTTGTTATATATGGCAAAAGTGCTTGAGGTAGTAGAGGAGGTAGGGAGAAAGAAGATTTTATTAAAAGATCCATGGCTCTAAATCTCTAAGCCCTTTTGCAGTTGATGCAGGGATGTGTACACTGCATCACAGTGCTATTCAATAGCAGCACAGGCTGAGAATTACTTCCAGCTACCTCAGCCAGGAGTTTGCAGAGAATAGCAGTAGTGGGGCTGCACTATTTTTAACTGCTGTTAACTGTAGATAACTGCTAATGAGAAAAATTGAAGTTGACAGGTGGTCATGATGTATCCTAGAGTGATGTAGCCACATCTCTGATCCATAACATTTAAATGTTGACAGTACCATATATTTAAGGGAAGTTGCTTTGTTCTGCTGGAAGCAGTACAGCTTAGTGATGTGAAAGTATTGATCAAGTCCAGTCAAATTTCATCTGGGAAATGTGTTAAGATCACAGTCTCTCCACCTCTTCTTCCTGGTGCTCAGTGGGCTTAAATGAGCTATCAAAGCCAAGAAACAGCCCTTTTGCTTTCTCTTCAGACTCTTTATGTTGGAGAGCACTTTTCTTAATGTAGCTTCTAAATTTTCTCAGTGGGCACTCCCAGTTCTAGGTTGGTGAACCCAAATGTGGCATTTTGTCACTAAATCTTAAAAACAAATGGAAATACCAGGAATAAGCCATTGGGACTTAGAAGCCTATTTACAACGTGGGTCCAAGCAAGCTTTGTAAACCATAGGAAGCCATCTGAGTATGATCACGTTCAAAGACAACAACCATCCGTAGGCAATATCCTGGGTTTGAAATCAGCAGCAGTAGCATCTTGTGCTCAGTCTCAAACAAGTTGAATTGCCATCACTGGAGGAATAAAGTCAGTTGAATTCCTTGTAGTGCAAGCGTGAATCTTCACTCACTGAGGTGAACTGCTCTGGTATTCTGTGTGTTCCAGTATTCAGGTGTGTTCCGCAGCAGAACAGGGGATCTTAGTGAGCAGGAAACATTTCTAGGTCCAAGAAGACTGCAGGAGAATGCTGAGACCTAAGTGGAGTCTTTACTCTTAAGTGAAGATCAAGTTTATGACCACCTGAAGAACCTGAATGTGCATACATCTATGGGACCCGATGAGATGCATCCCAGAATCCTGAGGGAAATGGCTGATGAAGTTGCCAAGCCACTCTCTCCATGTCACTTGAAAAGTCATGGCAGTCAGGTGAAGTCCCAGGCAGCTGGAAAAAGGGGAACATTGTACCCATCTTTAAAAAGGGTAAAAAGGAGGACCCTGGGAACTACTGGCCTGTCTGCCTCACCTCTGTGCCTTGGAAGGTTGTGGAACGGATGCCCCCAGAAGCTATGCTGAGGCACATGAACGACAGGGTAGTGGTTTGAGACAGCCAGCACAGCTTTACCAAGGGCAAGTCCTGTCTGACCAATGCAGTGGCCGTCTATGATGGAGTGACTCCATCAGTGGACAAGGGAAAGGCTACAGATGTCATTTTTCTGGACTTCTGTAATGCTTTGACACTGTCCCCCATAACATCCTTCTCTCTAAACTGGACAGAGATGGATTTGATATATGGACTGTTAGGTGGAAAATGAATTGATTGGGCAGTTGCATCCAGAGAGTAGTGGTCAACTGTGCAGAGTGACGATGGACACCTGGGATAAGTGATGTACCTCAGGAGTCCATACTGGGACCAGTGTTATTTAATGTAGTCATTAATGACAAAGGCAAAGGGATTGAGTGTGCCCTCACCAAATTTGCAGATGACACCAAGGCAAGTGGTGCTACTGACACTGCATCCAGAGAGTAGTGGTCAACTGTGCAGAGTGACGATGGACACCTGGGATAAGTGATGTACCTCAGGAGTCCATACTGGGACCAGTGTTATTTAATGTAGTCATTAATGACAAAGGCAAAGGGATTGAGTGTGCCCTCACCAAATTTGCAGATGACACCAAGGCAAGTGGTGCTACTGACACTCCTGAAGGACAGGGTGCCATCCAGAGGGACCTGGACAAGCTCCAGAAGTGAGCCTGTGGGAATCTCATAAGGTTTAACAAGGCCAAGTGTGAGGTTCTACACCTGGGTTGAGGCAGCCCCTGGTACCCACAAAGGCTGGGGCGTGAACAAATTAAGAGCAGGCAAGGGGAGATGGACTGGGGGGTGCTGATAGATGAGAGGCTGGACATGACCCGGCCATGCGCACTTGCATCTCAGAAAGTCTAACAAATCCTGGTCTGCATCCAAAGCAGTGTGGCCAGCAGGGCCAGGGAGGGGATTCTCCCCCCGCCTCACTCTGCTGAGACCCCCACCTGCTGGGCTGCACCCAGCTCTATGTCCCCAGCACAGGAAGGACAGGGACCTGTTGGAGAAGATCCAGAGGAGGCCACCAAGATGATCACAGAACTGGAGCACCTCTTCCATGGGGAAAGGCTGAGCGAATTGGGATTGTTCAACCTGGAGAAGAGAAGGTTTTGAGGTGAGGAAATTGCAGTCTTTCAGTAGCTGAAGGGAGTCTACAAGAAAGATGGAGACACTATATACAAGAGCATGTAGTGACAGAACATGGGGCAATGGCTTCAAACGGAAAGAGAGTAGGTTTAGATTAAATATTAGGAAGAAATTTTTTTCTGTGAGTTTGGTGAGGCACTGGAACAGGTTGCCCAGAGAGGTTGTGTTACCCCATTTCTGGAAGTGTTGAAGGCCAGGTTGGGTGGTGCTTTGAGCAACCTGGTGTAGTGGTAGGTGTCCCTGCCCATGGCAGTGTGGTTTGGAAATATATGATCTTTAAAGTCCCTCCCAACTCAAACCATTCTATGAGTCTATGAGGATAAGTGATAACAACACAATTAAAGTGGCAGTAGTAGCTTTTGGATGTTCACTTTAACATTATGGTGTCTGCTTGGTGCAGCATGCTGCTGATGGAGTCCTGGGTGTGGGTGTAGAGGGGAGCAGAAAAGGAGGAGCTGGACTCATGTTTCTTTTACAGTTCCACTGATTGTTTGCTCAAAGGCAGGATCCACAAATAGCATTAAATGGTGCCAAAGTACTGGTGAGAGACATGTCAGCAACACTCAATATAGATGAGAAGCTAACATGGTTTGTCTATCATTTGTTATCTGCCAAAGATGTTTTACATAGCTACACTTAAAAAATAACAACCTTGGGCTTAATGCTGTTGAAATAGGCATTTTCTGTGTAACTGTATCTGTGTAGGCACCGATCCTTTTATATATCTGCTCCTCACACAAGATGTTCAGTTACTCATTTCTATTGGCCATTGGGAAAGCAAACCACACAGGAAAGGGTGGCATTCCAGACTCATCGCTCCGAGTATTTCTGTTCTTCAGGTCTACAGAATAATTACCTCTGGTTTAGAATACTGTCAGTATTGTGTGTATACTGATGTTGTTATGTATTTTATGCAGCTTTTAGCTCAGTTTGGTAAACTGGATAAGTTGAATCTCAAGAATAAACTTGACTCTCACCCCTCCCTCATCCGGAAAACACTTTAAAATTCAGTTGTCTCAAAGCTTTGTTGTGTATTTGTTTTGGCTTTCTGTTGTTTGATTTCTAGCAGAACATTGTAAAGTTTATGTAATTTTGGGCCTAGCAGTTAATGTGTCCCCTGCAGGCAGGCTCCATATGAATTAGAAAGAAATTCAATTACTGAGCTACTGATAACTTATCTCAACAGAATGCAAATGGATTAAGATGGCTAAGTGCTCACTTGCTTATAAATGTACCATTTAACTAGAAAACATGCTCTTTAAGAAAAGCAGTGACACAAAAGCTATTTTTATGTTTTATACTTCTAGGGGTTTATGTATTTCATATTACACCACTTGCAATTCAAACTATAGTGGTCTTTATTACAAAAAATTAGAATAAAACAATAAAACAAATTTATTTTATTTCCCAAACAGAGACAGTGGATATAGTTCCTCTCTAAAAAAGATTAATGGCCCTTTTGATAAAAAGTGTTAGACGTGTTATACATATAGATTTGTTCTTCTAGGACATTAATACTGAAATTAAGACTTCAGTTTCTGTAAAATATGGTCATCACTATGTGTGATTATTATTTACTACACATGGAACGATGAGCTAACTTCATTTTCCTATTTAAAAATATCCCCTCCTTTATCAGTTGTCATGCTTATGTTAATTTTATATATATAGAGAAATTGGTCAGTGTGTGTTTCTCATCTTCACAACCAGTGGCGGCATATGTTTATTAACTTACAGAGTTAATGAGTTAGCCCATATTTCTCTGTGGGCTTAGAGAATATGGAAGTTATTTATTCACAGTGCATGTAATGTGTATAGCTGTAGGCTCTTCACTGATGCACTTCCTTCCCAAGGAAAAAAAAAGAAAAAGAATACTGTTCTCTGTTTTATAGTTATCACATAGGAAACTGACTGTCATGTAGTTTTGGGAATCTGGTTAGATGGGGATTAAAACATAAAGACTAAGTTCACTGCTACTTTTGATCTCAAAACATCATATGCTTTGGTCTGAAAAGCTATACATTTTTAACCAGAAAATAATAACAATAATAAAAACTATTTAAAAATCCTTTGTTTGTGCCTTGAATAATCACACTGTGAAGTCATCCTACCAGTGCTGCCAATTGAATTAAATTGGTGTTTTATTACAGTAATAAGTGCCAGATAAATATGCAACTTTTGTAGGCTGAAGGAGCTAATTTATCTTCTTTATACTGAATAGCTATAAATATACTCATTGAAATAATTGACATGAATCTGGATACTTGATTCATTTCAGTGGACTTTTACAAGCAAATTTGTTAAGAAATATTCCTGTGTAACTATTATAAAACTGATATTTCTTCAGATCATAAACCAATTTTTTCTTTTTCACAACAATGAAGACATTAAATATGACTTGTAGTTGTGGGGTTAGAAGAATGGTTTTCATAAAAGTGTTTTTATGAAATAAGTTTGAAAGAGAAATAATGAATTATATATATCTGGTGTCACTACCATAGCATATTATTATTACTGGATTTTTCAGGATGTGCAAAATGTGTTTGAAAACCAATATCCTGGGATTGGGTCTTAGTCCTGCAATGTATAGTGCTTTACAACCCTGTCAAAAAAGACATTCATATATATATTTAGTCATAAATACGGAAATATTTTCAGTCAGGGTTATAGTCAGCACCTGCAGTCTGACCACATCTTATAAAAGCAGCAACTGCCTGAAACACAACCAGAGAGCTTTTCAGAGGAATGTCAGTGTGAATGAGAGGCTCAGAGGACAGTGTGGGGTGGGCTCTGCCCAGGGCCCCATCCATCCCTGCAGCCCCACGTGCTGTCAGCGCAGGCTGCGCACCCCACGCCTCATGTCCAGCTCCTTGCAGCCACGTAGAGACAGCTGGGAGCCTTGTTATAGTGGTCAGTTCAGCAAAAGCTAGCAGCCTGATAGATTCAGTAAGGTCTGAATCAGGAGAGTCAGGAATGAGACTTTAAATTAACAGTTTACATGATGACATGTGGTTTTTTTCCATATTTTCTTCCTTAAACCAAAGATCTCAATCTGCTAAGGCTCTGTAGCATAGTCTTTACTTTATGTAAAAACATAAAGTCCTGCTCTTTGATAGAGATTATCTAATGTTAAAACCAGCTGGAATTTCCCATACCAACCTATTAGTGGATTATGACTAAGATATCCTGTACATTTTAGGAACAAGTTCTTAGAGCAAAAATGTTTCTGCACATGAATAAATCAGATATATGCTATGATATTGACAACATATTTATTTTTATTCTTGCTTCAGAAACATTTTATGAGTCATTGAACATTTTAGTTCATCTGGAGTAATAGCTAAGCTACTATACTCACACACTTCTTTGCCAGCTTGATGGGTCTGTGAGAGAAGAGTCAGCTTAGTACAGCCTGCAAAGCTGCGTAGTCAGTTTAAATGCTGATGAGTGCTGCAGTTCTCCTTGCTTGAAAAAGTCCAAAATAGTAGACAGCTTTTTGTACAGAAAAAATACTAAAAAAAAAAGATAGCAAAGAGATGGACTTCTTAAATATTTATGGCTTTAGCTTAATAGATTTGTTTGCTTCTTTTTCTCTACTTTTTCGTTCTTCTTTTTCTTTGTAGACTAGCATAGTCTAGCCCATGAGGATTCATATACCTTCTGTTAAACTTTTTCAGTTCAAGTGTGTGAAAACTAACAGTGTATGTGTCCTGGGTATTTTTGGAAACCATTCTAAAAAGACTATTTTCTGGGACTTCATGTATTGTATTTTGTCACATCAACAACAACAACAAAAAAAGGTGTCTGTAGGCTGCACACCACCAAGAATTTAGACCATGTCTTAAATTATGGAGGTATGTTCATGCTTTCAGTTATTTGTGTCTGTGCTGGAAGTAATGTTATCAAAGTTGCTTCAGATGTTCTTGTCAGGAAAATCCATAAATGCCAGAAGTTTATGTCCAAAAAGGAGACGGAGGAGTCCTGAAACTTTATTTGAATAAAGGGAGAGAGTGCCCTGGGGCACACACCTGCAGGGTTTTCTCTCTCGAAGTTTCAGAGGGTGCAACCTCCTTTTATCCTAAACTCCTGGCCTCATGTTGTCCTCCTCCTTTCCCCATTGGCTTGGGTACTAGGGAGGTACAGCCTTCCTGAAACTCCTACCACACATCCCCCCCTAGAACCTACTCTTTTACCCCAAAGCTCAGAAACTCAGGCTTGTGCACACCCTTACCTGTTTCAGGAGCTATCTGGTGTCTGCAACAAAAATGCTGCTCAAAGTTGGTAGAGGTGTTAAGACCCATTTCAAAGATGTTAACACCCATACCTTCACCTGTCAAATGTAAAGACATTAGCTTTCCTCTCAGTCTCAATAATATTACTAGTGAAGATGAAAATTAACATAACAATTTTAGTACTTAAAGCACCTACAAATTATGATTCTGATGATTTAATAATGAAGTTGTTGTCAAGTGTACAAGATCTTGTAATAAAAAGTATTGATTAAGAAACTGAGAATTTTTCTCCTAGGCAGACAAGGACTACATTACTGTCTTCTCTGAAATTTTCCTCATTTAATAACTCCAACAAAAGATTGTCTGAAGTTTTAGCAAATAATTTTTAATTCCTTTGCTCATCCCAAATTTGGCTTCATTTTATGTGACAACAATGGAAAGAAAGTTAAAAAAAAGGAATGGTATTTATGCTGAAAAAAGTTCCATCTATAGTTCCACTCCAAATGCAGTCAGTGCCAAGTTACTTGTTTTCCTCAAAGGTACCTTCAGTAGTACTAATCAAGAAAATGCAACTTTCGCTGCCAAGGATAATCAAATTGTTCTATAGCCAACAAAAGACATTCACTGATGCTGTGCCAAAAGAAGATGTGCTTCTCATTAGTGAAGCTGTCCACTGTTACAGTGCAGAAATTGGTTTAAATAAATGTACCTGAAAGCACACAGTTCTCACAAGATGTCTTTTACTATATTAAGATCATGCCAGATACATTTTTTGATCATAAAGATCTGTTTCTGTAAAGGAACATCACTTGATCCTATAACACCAAATGAATTTCAAATGTTTCTTTAAATAATACCATCTACTAAAACTTGCCAGTAAATAATACCCAAAAATCTGTGATGCCTGTGGAAGTTGTAGATTTCACTAAAACAAAACTACATACATCACAAAAACTGTTCCAAGTTATTTCTTAGAGTAAAATATAAGATCAAATTATTATTTTGCAATTTTCAGAGAGTTGAGTAATGAAAAATTTTGGGGCAAAGAAGGAAAAATCCGCATGCACACAAACCTCTTCGTGAGTTGCAATGTTCATCATTGCAGCATAATCTAAAACTATGGTGAAGATGTTTTTGATATTTTCATATTTATAACATTGGAAGGAAACTAGACGAAAATGTAAAACTAGGGAAACAGATAGAAACAGATTTTTATGATCAACAAATATGTCTGGGATGGTCTTATAGTAAAAGATATCTTGTAAGAACTGTGTGCTTTCAGGTACATGTATTTAAAAAAATTCCTGCACTGTAGCTGTGGAAAACGTCAATAATATTAAAATTTAAGATGGTAAAAGCTCTTTAAAATATATGTTTCCACAATTTCTTTCATGGAAATATTCAAATTTTGATATTTTAAAGGGGCAATGATCTTCAAAGACAGAAATGGATAGATGGGTAAGAATTCTTGAAGGAACCTCTCTAAAGGTGGAAAATTCTTTTTTATTAGAAGTTGGTCTCCAACAGTGTTATTAGAATATTTATAGTGCCACATAGGTCTCTACAATTAACATGTGCTGCACTATTGTGTTTGGTTTTTTTTTCTCTAAAAAGCCAAGTGCTATAAATTTCTAAAGGATGTAATATTGTGCTTTATTTATTGGGTAAGCAGCTCAAGAATGCAGGGTAGATGCAGTTATCAAAAGAACAAATTTTTAAAAATCAACAACATCAAGCACTTTATAAGGATAAACTCTTTCAGTGTAGATGAAGAAAGTATTTATCTAATAATTCTCAGGATAGGCCCTTTTCCTTGAGGGAGTTAATGCACAGGGATCTGGGGTAGTTGTAGAAGGCATTGTAGTCAAAGGACATATTTAAAGTTTTTACTCAACTTCTTAAGGAATTCGTCTTTACATTAATCTCAAAACAATATCTAAATATGCCCTATGATATATGCAACTGGACCAGTAATTAGTATATAAACAATACAGCCATTTAATAACTTCAGCTTAGCAAAGCCTTTATGGAATCCACTCTGGAATACTTAAGAATCTTGCCAAAACTTCCAGTGACTTTTTGGGGAGCTAATGAAAAATTGGTGAGATTCTTTAAAATTAAAGTAGCTATAGTGTAGAACTTCTCCCTATTTTGGGGGGTTAGATGGGAAGTAATATTAGAGGTCTCTGGAAAAGACAAACTCATCTATATAATTTTGTTCTTTTAGGAGATAACTTGAACAAATTACTAAGCAACCTACAAATGTATGGAAAATAAGTAAAAGCGAGCATCGATTTGTTCTCAAAAAATCTATCTGATTTTCTTATTTGACATAATAATTTGGCTACTAAAAGAGAGAAATAATAGATATTATGGATCTTGACATCTTCATAAGCAAAGTAGATTAATACAGTCTAGGGTAAAATTACGATTTTGTGCAGTGGTGGATCAATAAGTACTGCGTAGCAGGGAAGGAATTAACTCCAGCAGCAATTAGGGATGTAAGGCTCTAGATACCCATCTGCAGACAAAAGTACTGGCAGATGACTAGGAAGGGAAGAAAGCTGTCTGGAAAAATCTAGTCTCAGTAGGGTTGCTAAGGAGGTTGGATGCAGACTTGTTGAGAGAAAAAAAGACAACCTCTCAATGCTGTTAATTGAAAAGTCCTCATAAGCTGAGTAAGACCAGCATGTGTCAGCAGTAACAGGCAGTAGCAGTGCCTGGGGTGAGTTTCTGATTTGGGATGGGGTGAGCCTGAGTAGAAAACATAAAAGCTTTACATTGCTGCTTTATCCCAAAGTGTGATAGCTTGTTGTATCTGTGCTGATGGTTATGGAAGGTCGGTTCAGGTTTGTCAACCACAGCCATACCATTGTTAGAGGATTACAACAGCAATGCTAATATGTGACTGTGGCCCAACAAGAATGTCTTGGTGCTGGTCACTCGGCAGCCATGAGCACTGCTGATACAGTGCCTGAGTGCTGATTCAGTGACTGAGGGTGAGGAATGGCATTGGATGGTGGTCCTCAAATGTCAGAGAATCATGGAATGGTTTGGGTTGGAAGGAGCCTTTAAGATCATCTGCTTCTAACACCCTTGGCATGGGCAGGGGCACCTACTAGAAGGAAGAATATCTGAGGACCTTGTCCTGTGTAGGCTTCTTAGCTACCCATTGGGCATTTCATGGGGACAGCATTCTTGGTGCTTTTCCCCATGCCAGTGATCATATCATTAGAAACTCTCAGCTATTCAGTTTTGGAACTGACTGTCATAACCTCTGTCTTGGCTGCTGCTCTGGACATAATATACCTTGCTTGGAAAAGGCTGAAACCAATAGCTAAATCAGTCCTGAGATGACCAGTTTGTCTGGTTTAAAGAGATTCCCCTGGCACATTGGTGTGAGGGAAGGCAGCAGTTTCACTGATACTGTTCTGAAAATCTGAGTCATGGAGTATTATCTTGCCACAGAATTACACTGTCATCACTTAAAAGAGTGGTGTAATGATATGGCATATTGCTAGTTTGAAGGTGTACTCAGAGATAGAAGAATGATCTCACAAGTAGTCTCCTGGATGATAATGGAGTTAGCAGCAAACTCCTGATCCTGATGTAGCTCTTCTATCAACAAGTAGGAGGCAAAGAAATTTTCAAATACGTGGAGGTAGGTAGATTGTACTCTGACAATTTGTTCATCCGCATCAAACCACATTTGGAGTTAAGTCAAAGGTTAAAATACTAGATGTGCAAGAGCAAATACAGAATAGTTAGGAGTAGCTTCAAATTTTAAACATTGACATGAGTAAGAAGTCACATTTAACAAGGCAAATCTATAAGTATCCTGAAGAGACATCATGTCTCAAAGATATTACCTCTGAATTGTAACTTTTCCTGTGAATCTTGTAATCACTCTATATATGCCTCTCCATGTTCTATCAGTAAGAATACAATGGTGGAAGCAGAGCCCTGGCTCTTTCTTTCTTTCTCTTTTTCTCACTAGCTGAGTGTAAATAAGTAGGTACCTCTATTTTGCCACATTGTCTACTAATTACCCTGTACATGCCAGGAAGCTGAATGGTTCTTGTTGTCTGATCTGTTTGGTCTGTACTGACTAATTCTGCTCTAACATAAACCATATGCAAGCCAAATGCTGTTCAAGACTCTTCTGCTAAATGTGCAGGCCTTATGCAGTGAGGAACACCAGAGAAAAGAAAAATAATACCTAAGAAATTGAATTAAACATCTCCAGCATAAGAAGCAACAAGTATGTAAATGGGAACATATTTCAGAAGAGAGAAAACAGATAGTTGTAGACAAATTACCACATTCTATATCTGGGAAAAATATTATGTTGGTCAGTAGGTAATAACCCTTAGTAAGAAAATGACAGTGAACATGTTATAGATATGAGTAGGTTGCGTTTTAAAATGTTATGAATCCAGCACTAGGGGATATCAACCCTCAGAGTCACAGCTGTTCACCTGCTGAGCTCTATTAAAACATCTGTTAACCCTTTACAGAGAAATGGAAGTTTTACAGTAGAGTGTAGTTCCGTGGCACATAAAAAACATAGATAGTATATCTATGAAACACATCTTTTGGAAGACATAGCAGAGAGGTTTTGAGTGCCGCAAATATCCAGTTCACTGAACTACAATTTTTAATACAATTACATTATAAATCTATATTTCAGTTCATCATTCAATGCTAGTTCATATATTTAAAGTCTTCTCATCATTGCAAAGAACCTTGGAAATACACCTCTCTGAACAAAGAACCAAAAACCAATGGCTGTTTTATGAACACAAGTAGAGTTTCATCTTTAACCTAGACTCACTGCTTTGCAGTCATTCACTGTGCAATAGAAATATAATAAAATTATGTTCTGTAAAGGAATGCAGACTTTGATCCTATATTGGAGTGTATCAGAGACACTCAGTATTGTGCAAAGAATGGGACAACTACATGGATGGAAAGGACAACAACAAGATATTTTCAATGAGAAAATTTGTTGATTAATGCCCTGAAATACCAATAAAATAGCAAAAATTTGAGCAAAAAGGTTAAGATTAAATATATATGTGCTTGTTATTATTTGTTGGAACTTTGGGGCTATTTAGAAATACTGTACAGCTTCAGGAAAATTAATTAAAATCATACTTTTTGTTAGAGCTGATTATTTTTAAGGGATTTTAAATATTGTAGAAGAAAATTAAAAGTTTTGATGTTCTTGTTTGTGTTGAGAAACTTTTTCATTAGCTCAGATATTTTTGTGGGACACAAAACCCCCTTTTTTGCCTTGGGGTATTAACTCACATTGTGAGTCTAGGCTGGATAAATGAGCTTACAAATGGATAAAATGAAAATTTCACCTTTGCAAATAATATTTAGTGTTCTAGACTAAAGCCTTTCAAACCTGATGAAACACGGCACGTAGCAGAATCCATTCAGGAGATAATTAGTACTGAGGTTGCATTTAATCATTGTATTATTTTATACAGTTCTTAGAAGGGAATTAATTCAGTTTGATTTTTGTAATGTTTTGAAGGAACACACTTTTAAATAAGCTAGGAAAAAAAAGAAAAAATTCAGAAAAATGTGCTTTTGTTTTGCACAAAAATTTATTTATTATACTGTCAGATAAAGTTTTTCAAGTTTATTGAGACTGAGGTTATATTTAATCTCACCATTTTTTTTGTGTGTAATCTATACAGCATTTTTCAGACAGTTGTGGTTTCAGTTTTTTCCAAATAAAATGTGGCCTAATCTCAGAAGATGTTTAGTACTATGCCTCAGATGTTGTATCCTGTCCTTCATCAAAGTCTTTTGCCTTCACAGACACAAAATTGCTGAGGTTAAGAGGGACCTTTGGATGTCACCTGGTCCAGCCCCCAACTCAAGCAGGGTTATTGTCTGGGGATGTTATTGGACACACAGTCTAAAAAGCCTTACTGCAGCCTAGGAAGGGAATAATCACTGTTCTCCCCTCATCTGCAAGGCAGTAATTTCATCATAAAAGTTTATCAGATTGCCAAGCTGGACATGTCCTTGATGAATCCATTCTGCCTGCTCCTAATTGCTTCCTTGTCTTTCATGTGGCTAGAAATGATTTCTAGAATTAGTTACTCCATCACCTTGCCAGAGATCAAGGTCAGGCTGACCAACCTGTAGTTCTCCAGGTCCTGCTTCTTAACCTTTTTGAAGACAGTCCAGTCCTCAAACATCTCTCCCAACTGTGTTAATTATTACCGGATAATCAACAGTGCAATAATATCAGTTTCCTCAACGTGCATCCCATCACAACCCCTGGATTTCTAAGTCCAGTTTACTAAAGTATTCTCTATTCTGCATCACACTGATAACTAGCATGGATTTTTTTCTTGTCTGCTTGCACAATTTCATAGTTGTGTCATTAGTTATCTGCTCCATCATATCCACAAAATTTAAAGTGTCCTGGACCTCTTCCATCACTCATAGCTTTTCTTCACTGTTGGCAAATGTGATTTTGTCACAGCAATATTCACAAAGAATTCTGCTACATGCCTACTTGAACCTTCTGCGAGACTGTTTTTTGTTCTCCTCCAAACCTCTGACCTCCACCTCCATTTCCTTTTCTAGTTCTTTGTTATCTCAAACACAAGTTGATTGAATTCTGTAGCTCTTAGCATCCTAGGTCTTGCTTTCTCTTGTGTGTGGGACAAGTTTTCTTTTTATTGCTCATCCATCATCCACTTGCCAAGTTTTCAACCAAGCACTGTGGCGGTTTTTCTACACTGCTTTCCTGCCTTGGAGGAGCTCCCTGAAGATTTCTCATAAACATCTATATATGTCCCTGCACTGTCCTCTGTCTCCTCACTACATCCTTAGGCTGAGCCCAGCACAAGCCTCTTGTTTCCAGTTCTTTCTTTCTTAATCTTACACACAGACTGTATGTTTGTTCAGTGCCCCTTTTGGTCAGATTTTAGGATAATTGAAATGAACATGCAAGTAGTGCTAGAGATGAAAGAGTATGGATTCATACCCATTAACAGAAAATATCACTTTAAATGCAAGCAGCACTAGGGAATGTGTAGTGCTGTGTCACAGGTGAAGTGATTATGACTGAGGAGCTATTCTGATCGCAGCTCAGGTTATACCACTTTCTAGGGTTCATCATGAACACAGGTACCAAAAAATTATGGATTCCATTAAATCTCTAATTTGTATTTTTCCTATAATATAAGCTCATAGCAGAGATGCAAAACTGAAACTGGTGTTTGTCTGGCTTACTGTGCCTCAGGTCACATTGGAATGCTGAAGAGCAGTGCAAAGGACTTGTGAACATAGGTGTATTCACCTGCTGTGATACTCAAATGCTGCAGAAATTAGGGTCGTAGTACAGCTGTGGCCTTCTCACGTCCTTCAGCATATCCACCCCTATCCACATAACTATTTAAGGAAAAGTGTCAGAAGCTAACTCTGTCTATGGTGTAAAACAGTCTGTGGGGATCCTAGGAGAATGAACATGAGCTTTTTAAAAATAAGATGCAATTACACCAGCAACTGAGTCAATATTCTTCTTATTATACCCAAAATACACATCAAATACTACTTGCAAAATACTTTATTGCTACTCAATGAAGTGCTATTGTAAATGTTGACAATAAACATTGGTGTATTTTCCCTTCTATAGTGACATTTTTTACTTGTAAGGCACTAAATTTTGACATTTGTAAATAACACACGTTCATGAGTGTATCATAACTATCCAAATATGTAGGGGCTTTATAATTATATTAAAAACTTCGATAAGTTATTTGGGTTTGCTATGAACATGAGCATGATAATGCACATGGTTTAATCAATACACCTTTCAAAGGAGCCCCATTTGGGAAAATGCAAAAGCCATATCTTGCAGTCAGTAATAAATATTTCATTAAATTATCTCTAATTTAACTTCCACTCCAATTGGTAAACCTCTAGTGGTATGTTCCTCTTGATTTTATTGCACTGGTAACATGCAGTCATCTCACAGCCCTTTCCTTTCTGATCTGTGGTATATTGCCTCACCTTAGATTAATCTCTTAGTCATTATCTCATTTAAGTAGGTAATATTTGACTATCTAATCAATCTAGCCTGAGTAGAATAATATGGGATTACATTTGGCATTCAGAAACGTTTCTGAAAGAACAAGGAAGAAATTTGACAAAAATATATCATCTAAATTATTCTCTTTACCCATGAAAATGCACAGTGTTTGTACTGACATAATTAAATTGCCCACATTTCTGACTTTTTCATAATGAAAAAGTAAACCCTTTAGTGTTTAGATGATTTGCTATGTTGATTTGAAGCAGAGAATCCAGTAGTACCTACTCAGGCATTTACTCTTCTTGTAAAACACAGACAGAATTCAATCAGTGCCATAGCTTCTTAGCATGAGAGATTTCATCAGGATTTGTTTTTTTCCTGTTCTAAGTACTCCTTTTCAGTGCTTGCATTTGTAGATACTATTATGGTGAATAGGAAAAATTCTGTTAATCATGTCATCCAGCTATGGAAAGAAATACTATGTTCAGATTTCAAACTTGTCAACTTTTTTGATACATAAACAACAATTATTTTTCAAGGCTTCAATGTTTTCTTGGAAGACAGTAAAGGCTTCTAGATGTTCTTGCAAATTAGTAACTACCAATCCTAATGCTGGATTTTTGATTGGCAGGTAAGAGTTGCTGCTTTTTTGGTGGCTATTACAGCATTTGCATCTTTAGGACAGTGGGGATGTTGCCCATCTCCAAGATTAAATTTTTGCAGAAACCTGAATGGAAGTGAATGTTGAGTAGGCAGGAAACTGAATATAGTGTCAAAGAGGGTCTCATAAGATTTGTCTACAATGGAATACAGGACACTAACTATTTAAGCACAAATTAATCTTTAACACAGATTAGCAGGATGAAAAGAGACCCCAGAGTAAATGGTTTTCCTCTCTGTGTGTCACAGTGAAGTGCTGCTATAGGTTAGTTGAGTCACCAGTGATCTAAAATGAATTGACACAGGTGTTTGCTTTTAAAGGCTTAGCTGCTTGCTTTTACTTGTCAAAAGACTCTTGCCTTGCTTAGACTGAAAGTTACATAAAATCTATTTGCTAAGACATCTTCTCAGTTCTTTATATGTAATCTTTTCTCTATGAAGCTTCATTTCTCATTCCCTGCACATTATCCAGCCTCAATTTTTTTGGATGGGTACCTTATAGGTTTGATACTATCCTTTGTCTCCAAAAATATGTCAGTAGCTTTCCACATGGCATCCTACTGCTTTGTCACATTCTTAGTTTATCTTAAATTAACAAAACTTCATGAATTTCAAAATTTTCAATACTAGATATTTATTTTGACAGAAGCAAAATTTTGATAGGCATGCAAATTTGGTCCTGTTTGCTTAAAACCCAACTGGAAGAACAAATCCTACAAAACCAAAACTCTTCTTCAGCTTAATTTCCATCATTTACCCATGGCCCTCAGCAATTGCACATAGTAGCAGCCCAGTAAACCATGAATTGCTCTCACAGTCCTCTGATGGGCATACTCAAGACCAAAGTGTGGCAAAATGTTGAGTTTCACCACTCAGACACAACTTTGTTTTCGTAAAAAAAATAAAGGTTTGAAATGCAGTAGCTCCCAAAAACATCTGGTGACAGTGATGTAGATACTGTTTGTTCTTTTAGATGAGATGCATATATTCGGTGTCATTTTAGTTCTCATACTGTGCGAAAAAAGGATCATGGGTTTCTGTTTTCTCCTTTTCCCAAATGGCAGAATTCATTCTCTGGTTATGTGAAGAAAAAAAACAGTGTTTATACTTCTCTTTGTGCTGGAAGCTGAAATAAAGTGTTGCTAGAAGCATTTTTCATATTCATGCATTCCTGAAGGGAAGTCATATAACCAACAGGTGAGCATCTGAAAGGCTGCTGTCCCTTCATGCTCAGTCTGTGTACTCAAGCTTGTCTTTCTAGGATTGTTTCTTAACCATTGGGGGTTTTGTTTTTATTTTTATTCCATCTGACAGAGATTAGTACAAACATCTACGCTGCCACAAAGGTGTCCCTTTCTTTTCTTGGAGCCAGCCCTGCTCCTCCTAAAGATGCGTGTATCTTCAGGCGGTCGAGTCATGATTCACATGCCCAAAGCATAAAGTTTGGAATATGACGTATAGATTTTGGAATAGAGTCACTTCAGCATGGGCTGCTTACAGGAGAGATCTGGAGGAAAAAATAGAGTGCTTTAATTATTTCCCTGTTACAGAAATGAAGATATTATTGTGATATCACATTTATAATGATAGTCTGCCTTAGTTCAGCTGTTGGGTATCACAGACTTCTCCGCTTTCTTCCTGAATAGATTGATTACTTTTGTTCAAGGTGTTCCTGGCTCAGGGTCTGATTTCAAGAGTTTAGTAAGATTCAGATATTTCTGTAAAGCTGGAAATGAAGTTCTGCTTGGACCTGAAATACTCAGGACATAGACCTGATGCTGTGCTAAACAGCCAGGAACCTAAAGGTAGACTGAAGAAAGTCCTACAGATGCTGGTAGTCTTGGGATCCCAAATGATATTTGCTTCCCTTTATCTGCCCCTCTGGAGGAAGGCAACTCAAAATCCTCTAAGTTCCCAAGAATGGCTTAATCTGCCTCCTGAAGTTATTTTAAAACAACAGACTCAGTCTGGGAATCCAAACAGTGCATGGCAGGATGATAAAAACTTATGATGGTCTCTGATGGACACATGCTTGTCACTTAGAAAGAGTTTTCAAAAACTTCATGTTCCCATCAAAAGGTCATTGCTGATATATCTTAATTTTATAGGAAAAAAATCTTTTACTGGAAAATTCTGAAATATCTTCATTAGAGAAACTTAATCCACACCAAATAATTTCTGGGAATTCAGTCCAAATTCAGTTAAAAAGACATGAAAATTCAGAGTATTGTCATGAACATATTAGAGCTGAGGAGCACGTACAAATATCTGGAGTTCATTTCAAACAGGAAAGAAAAATTTTACGTTGATGCACAAAATCATATTTATTTGATAACATGGATTCACTAATGAGGAAGATAAATTGATGCCTCCTGATATCTAACCTCTTATTCCATTCATTATCTTTCTTTGATTTCCAGTAAGTATAATGATGTTCTTGTTTTTACATGTTTCTTTATTAAATTTCTTCCAGGAGAGGGAAAACCCACCAATCATCCCAAACGCTGAAAAGTCTCAGCTGATTTTCATATTTTTCATATCATACAGACTTACTAACAATGTTAATTATTGATGAAGGCTTAATTATTCTTTAATTGCTCTGCCAAGATCTGGTGTAAAATACAAGCCCATGAATTTTATGGCATATTGTAAGTGAATTGGTTTTAATGATATCTTCACGCACTAACGTGTATTTCATTACTAAGCTTTATTTACTGGCATTTTAACATGACCTTTATTAATAAAACTCCTCGGTTATGTACATGAATAAGATTATTACTGCATAATTTCGTGAGGCACCTGATATGATGGTACACTTTTTTGTGTTGCAAGATTCCAAATATCAGCATTGGACCTGGGTGTGCAATCTTCCCCACTGTTGCCCTTACTACCATGTCAATATCTATTTTATTAAATGACTTACTGAAAAATATGCAGTCTGTGAAAGTGAGTATACTCCTCAGAACATGCTTCATTGGGTAGAGTTAAAACTGTCTTATCCTCTGTGGCCCTGATGATCTGACTTCCTGAAAATTAGTTTGGCTTTGGGGAGGCTTCCCCTTGGAGCTGTAAGAGATTTCCCCTGCATCTGTAGGTTTAAAGCTGAGATGAGAGTCAGATGCAAGTCTGTGACTTTCTGCATGCTCTGATGGAAGGTTATTATGCATAAAATGAAAACAGTAAGCTCCCTTAAATAATTGTTCTAACAAAAGATTGAGCACCTATGCCTGAAACATGTCTCATCCCCTTTTATATTGAATAAATTTTTAGAGTAGTGTTAAACTAGCTTGAGTAAAGTTACTATTGTTATTGACTGATAATAAGATAATGCTAGTTTAACTTATTATATCTGCTTGTTTATTACAGTCATATCATGAAGATGACATTTATGTATCGGCTTTGATTTGAGCAAATAACTTTGACATTCAGCAACAAAAGGTCAATCTCTCAATTTTGTTTTGAAGTTTGGAATTCTGTTTTTCAAATACAAACTTTCTCCTCTTTACCTACACCCAGTTTTGTACTACAGGATAGGAATAGCCAGGTGAAATAAAAAAGAATTGCACTCATCTGGTGGTGGGACAGAATGAATGAGTCATGTGTTTCCTGTAATTTGTCTATTCTCCTTTAAGACCAAGAAAAGGAGACTTTACAATCAGATTTAGCAAACGGTAAAAGCCATCAATACCCATTGTGGAAGTATGAAAACTGACTTTGACATTTTCCTCCCCATTTTTATAATGCTCTTTTCACAGACAAGTTCTCATCTGAAATACCTCTCTTGCTACACCCACATTCAAAAATACTTGTGTCCTGAATAATTAAAAAGTCGATTGTAATCTGCTTTCCATAATATTCTATGCACTGCAGAAATGTCACATATCACTTTGTAAAAACAATTAAAAATATAAGAGAAGCAGATGGTATGGCATTTTGAAGGTGGTAGACTGCAAAAAGATGCTGAGTTCATTCACAAGGTTGCCTTGTTCAATTAAAAAAAATGCCTTGTTAATCCAAATGATCTCTGTAGGACTGATGATCTCATGCTTCACATTTAAATATGCACACATAATCACTTTAAGAGTCTCACAAAAGCTGACGTGTTACATTCTTGAAGGAAAGCCAAGGATTTCTGTACTGTAGCATAACACAAGAGAATGTATTTTGAACAGAGATTAGGGTAATGGCTGAGATTCAACTGTCTTTGGACCAGAATTCCCTTTTGATTTCTGAAGACAAAATCATGATCCACTACTGATAAATCCTGATTTAGAAAAACTGGAATAGTTCTTCTAGACTGAAGGAGAATAACTGAAAGCCCTGAGCCAGAAATGGCTGGGTATATCACTGCATTTTTAGCATATGTCTAGGTATTCCTAGACTCTTTAAAGCTGATTTAGGTTTTATTTTTTGCTCACTTTCTAGAGGGAAAAAAAAAAAATCTATGCTTTAGAGATACTGTGCAAAGAACACTTCCTGTGGATATGGGTATGTAAATAATTGAGGGCTTTAATTTTGCAGTCAGAACATAGGGATAGAAAGCTGTCATTCATCTTCAATTCTGAGTTTTTTACTCAGATTCACCTTTTCTTTACAATGGGAAAGAAAGCTCATGGTTCATAGTGTCAAGTGAAAATGAATATATTAAAACAATACTGGTGACTGCAAGTGTTAATGACTTCCCTCGTTTCTCTCTGATGCTGAAGCTGCTAATTGTCTGCCAATTTTGTCTTGACTGTTTTAAAATACTGCCAGCCTTTGCTGAAACGATGTGGAAAATGTTCCTATTAGGAACATGAAACAAATATTCCATGCTAGCCATAATTTTTTTCTTTAATTATTTCATCACGTATTATATTTCCAAAGCCTGCTGGCTTACAAGTACATAAATACATGGCACTCATCAAAAGATCAGTTTCTAGTCTCATGCCTCTGTGAAGGAAATATATTATGTATTTACTGGTTTATGGGTCTTGTTCAAACTATGCTTTGAAGATAGAACCAGGAATTTCTTACTGCTTCTGTCCCCAGACTATCCTTTCCACAGAAAAAAAAAAAAAATTATGTAACATTTTGTGAACAACGAGCTATGACATTACCCCATTTTCAGTCAGAAGGATACATTAAAATTATGGCTGAACAGTTTAAAAAGTGTGGGACTAGGCCCCATTTGTTTTGTACTAAATTTTTTAGGACAGCCCAAAACCCCACTCCTGTACCTTCAGGTGGAGCTGTGCAGGCACCCATTGAAGCAGAGGCACAGGAAATTTCAGCCTGAGTGCTGCTTTAGTAGAACAGAAGCTACTGGTAACAAATGGAAACAGAGGTGTTGCTACAAAAGACAGGCACACAGAATAGGGCAGTTGTGTGTTATTTGGTGGCAGCCAGCTGGCTAATCAGCACAGATGTGTTGGCTACTCACTTAGTAGATTTACAGCTCTCAGCTGCAGAATGTGCTGATTCTTCCTCACTGAAGTGACACAAGAAGGTAGAGGGAGGGGAAAAAGGAAGCTGAAGGTAAGAAATAAAGGATCAAAGGGCACAAAGCTATAGGGAACTAGGCTTTATTACAGTCACTATACTCAAAACAATTTATCCAGCTGTGATACAAGGCTGAAATGGTCCAAGACCCTTGCTCTGGGTTTGGATTGAGAGGCAGGAAGACTGTGGAGATGGCAAGAGCAGGATAACACTGTCAGATACTTTACCTTAACACTTGCTGTCTACTTTGCCCTGTCAGTCTCCTACTTGAGCAATTTTCTGACTTGGAATTTTGTTATCGGATTTTTTCTATAACCTCACACACACTGTGTACTAGCAAGAGCAGGCTCTATGAGAACATAGTAATAGAAACTTGAACTTTTTTGTATTATAAAGTTACTGTACTCTGTGATTACAATACTTTGAGAAAGTATGTGCATGCCGTGCTTCTAGTTCTTTATGTAGTGATCAGGTTGGCTTAGACATTTACCTAGTTTCATACTGTGAAGTTTGTCCTTTCAGTAAGGAGAGAAAAAGCTATTTTTATATTCACCGAAACATAAATAATCCTGTACTTATCCAGAGACAGAAAGCTTTGGATTTTATTGTTTGCTATAGGGATTTCATCTTAGGTCGTTATCATGGAAAATTTACGAGATGCTTCAAAGCCTATATCTCAAGGTCACCTGAAAAACGTCTTCATTTGATTTGGAAGTACTATTTGTCTGTTTAATAATTTTAATATGTGTGTTTATTAACATCCTGACATACAGAGCAAAATCTGAAACTTGGTGGTTTTTTTGAGGGCACCACAATGGCATAAGAGTTGTGATTACACAAACTGAATGTAGTCAAAACAAATCCAGAAAACATCACTGCCCCAGGAGAGATAAGTGAGCTTTGTCCATTTGAGCCTACTGGAAAAAGACTGCACTGTAGATACTGTGCAGTCATAAATTTGTAATGTGTAGCCATTGTGACTGGAGGGATAAATATTCAGTACCTGTTATTACCTGATAAAGCCATAAATATGTATGGATCCATTTTATGTGGTAATTAGAGAATCTAGTTTTAGCATCTGCTTTTACCTGATAAACAAACTTTATTATTTTAAATGAAGGCAAAGCAATAATTTACAAGCTATAGGCTCCATGAAGAGGTGAAGCAAAGCTAAGAAAAGGGAGGGGAAAAAAGCAGCGTTTTAGATGCACATCCCCTGTTAAACAGGAGGCTTTGCAAACAAGAACTGCATGTACTATCCTTCCATAATTTTTTTAAAATACCCCTGTCTGCTTTTTGAGTACATTTGTAAACAATTGAATGAAACTTAATTTGAAATAAAATGGAGTTATGGACAAATATGGCCATACCAAATATGTTTATTTTGTGGATGAAGTTTGAGTGCTTACCAGGATAACTGATTTGTATAGCCCACCTCGGTGGAAAATTGGATCAATATATCCTGATAACCCATTGTCACAATGGTCAGATAGTAGCCAATATACAAATAGAAAATCTAAGTCAAGGATTGCTATTTTACATTACAGTCTTAGTATTGGGCCATAACTTGTATGCTATTTCACTAAGTGCAAAATATTTGGAGTCCTTACTTTTCCTTCCTGGCATGCTGCAGTGGGAGAAGCTCATGTGAAATTCAGATTTCTTCCTTGCCAGCTGATAAGGTGAGAAGTTTTAAAAGGTACTGCCTTTCTCCAGGGCTTTTCAACTCCCACTGCTGTTTATCAATATAAATTACTTTCTGTCTCTTATAAGTGCTATTTCCTTAAAAAAAATTGCTTTATGATGAGGAATATATCTTGGCAAATGGTCCCCTAAAACACCGAAGTATAGTTGTGAGAAATGGAGAATGATGTGTAAAATAAATTAATATTTTTTGTGTGTTGGAAAAGTACAGGAAGGAATCCAGAGAGCTCAGAGTTTTTGGATTTTGAGTCTGTGCTATCTCTTGCTTTTTTAAAGAAAATTGTCTGACTGTTTCTGATATAGAAAAGCATTCTGATACCATTGACATTCCTGCAACTCCTTCCTTTGAGTTCCTATTTTGTCTGCCACTGTTTCATCCTCCTGCTGCTGTCTTCTCACAGAGCTGTTTACTTCACACATTTGCTCCTGCCCAGTGCTCTTTTCAGTTGTCCTCATCTCATGGCTGGTCACAGCCCTCTATTCCTGCTGACAAAATCTGGCAGATGGGCTGTGTGACATAAAAGCCTTTGATTCTGAGTGGAAAGGGGTGCTGGTTGAGCCTTATGGGAAGAACAGAGTATTTGATTTACATGGCTCATGGGAAACACACCCTACACCTGATATTCCAGCCTATGAACACATGTGGCATTAATTTGTCATGATACTTCCACCTTTATTTTTCAAAGAGTTTGTAGCCACTCCTGGAAATCTGGTTGTTTCATAAGGTATGAAGAAAAATTATCCATTCTTTCATTCTTTGAAAGAATATATGTTTATTTATCTGAATAAATTATCTATTCTTAAAATGGCCTTCATAATGCAAATGTGAAGAAAGGATGATAACTTCTTTGCCTTAGTGAGTTTTAGTAATAACAACATTCTTTTTGCAACATCTATTTCTCAACAGTGTGCATCCTGTCACTCTTTCTCCCTGCCCTTTAATGTGGGCAGCCTGGGGATAAATGGCCAAAGCAGAGGTCTGCCATTTCCCCTGAGTGACAAATCCCTCAGAGTCCATTGCCAGCTGAAATGGTTCTGTCTTGAGGCAACTCAGGGTTTCCTTACTTGAGATGATTATAATTAACTCCCTGATGATCCTGCCACCCCCTTCCTCTGTCATACTAAGTTGTTCTTATATGAGGTCCCTCAAGGCTGTTCCTGCAGCTGGCTGGATGGAGACAGGCAGACTGCAGCAGTATAAGATGTAATGTTCTCCTTTCTTGTGAAAATCCAAAGCATGATTCTTACAGAATTAGTACTCAGCTTGATGCTTTGTATGATTAACATAAATAATAATTAAATAAAATATAAAGTGATTACTGATAAAATTCATGAAAGACACAAAAACCCAGAAACAGTAATTAAAATAAGCAGATGCTTAATGTGAATTTGTGACCAGGTGTTTTACTGAAGCCAAAGACAAGTCCTGTTTATGGATAAGGAATTCAGCCCACAAGTTTAGAGACACTGTCCATGAAAGCAGTGACTTTGAAACAACTTGGGTTTCGTGAAGTGCCGGTATTGATACCTGAGCTCAGATGAAGGACATGCTTTTAAAATCAGTTTCCCAATCATGCCATTGAGAAACATCCAGTTTGAGAAACCAGCCTGGTTATAGTCCAAAGTAACACCTACCAGAAAGGGGTGCAGTGTGGACATGCAGCTGCATGAGAGTTCTCTGAGTAACCTGATAGTAGTGTGTAAGACACTCTGTAGGATAATACATTATTTTGCAAATAGGTGTGGGTATATTTATGATCATATGACTAGGATGTTGCATACAGTTACATTATCCATCGTGTCAAAGGATTAAAATAATGCCATCAGAAACTGTGAAGCTGATTCAAAAAGATATCTTGGAGCAGAAGAGATAGGCATCTGCATCCGCAAAGTGGTGGGGTTTTTAGTTTGATTTATATTCTAAAAACTTTTATTATGGTGACTAAGAATCTTCAAGATTTTTATGGACGAAGAAGTTTTTTAACAGACTTGGCAAAAGGTATTTTGTAAACTAATGACTGGAAGAGAGACAAATTTAACTTTCCTGTATACATCACTTTTTTTTTTTTTTTTTTAATGCTGGGTATTATTAATCTTTGGCACAAGCTTTCACGGAAAGTCATTATTTTTTCATCTCTTAATATCCCCAGATGAGGACAGAATTAAGCCCTCCTGGAACTGGTAGTCTAGCAAAGCACAAATTAGAGATCCTAGTTTGTACAGGAGAACTGTAATACACACTGGGTTGAGCTAAACAATATCAAACAAATAGTCCTTTTCAGCCCTAAAATCCATGATCCCGTGTTGTTAAATTTATATGTGCCAGCCTTTCACACAACTGACTCCTCATTTTGAGTCACTTTATAACTACAAGTTGTCTGTCATCTGTGCTATTTAGTTTCCAGCATGCTCTTGTTTCTGGAATTAGTAAATCTCGGTCCTGCACATTCTCAAGGCACTTCTTCCAGGCAGTGCTTTCATGTAGATAAAGCATTCTACAAACAAAAGAGCACAATGCTCTTGTGACAGGTGGTGCTGTGATGTAACCTTAATTAATCAAACATGCTGCTTGGGATTTTTTCCAGAGAGCCTTACAAGGGCACTCAGTAGTTGAGGGTGTGAGTGGCAGAAACGTGATTAAAAGGAGATCTGATATTATTTCAATTTCTGTCATTATTTAAAAGACAATTGATTTTGTCCTTTCATTTTATCTCAGGATATTTTCAGCATCTAATAACCCTATAAAATTTTAAACTTTCGTGCTAAAATCTGCCATAGGACTTTTAAATTTTATTTTCTACCCAACCCCATCATCCCAGCCTGGGGAATGAGATTAGGGCCAGCAGATGTATATTTAATAACTAATTTTTTTTTCTTCAGGAAGCTATGGTGCTCTGTATGTCAGCATGAAGTTGATGTGTGAAATAAAGATAAGAGACTCTATTGAGTCTGATAGGGGTTTTGCCACACTGTTTAGGGAGAAATGTATTTTATTCTGACATCTAAACACTGATGGGTTAAAGAATCTTGGAGACTGGGCCATTGATGAAGGGAACAAGTCAAGGCATTTTCCATTCTTAGATCTATTTTTGAGTGATTTAGGGTAGATGCTACAAATAGAACTTAATCTAGAAATAAAATTTATTAACAAAGGGCCATATATTAGAGCACAGTGCTAATAATGCTAAGGTCATGGGTTCAATTCACTTAGGAGTTGGACTTGATGATTCTTTTGGGTCCCTTCCAACCCAGACTGTTCTGTGATTCTATTCTGTGAACTGTAGCTCTCTGTAGATTACTAGACATTTATAGTAGAATATTAAAGAGCTCAAATGGACCAAATTCTCACAGCAATGAGTAAGAAAAAAATTTACTTGAAAAGTTTAATGGTCTATAACATGAGTAATGGAAGAGAAGCAATTCAGATATGACACAAAATATCTGTAGGATGCATGAATATATAATATAAGCAGATAGTGCACATATAAATATTGAAAAAATATATTTGTTTAAATACAATAGTTAAGCCCATTCTGAAGACCAGTAATAAATAGTTAACTTTTTAGAGCAGAAAAATCTGTATTTAATCTGTGTTTAAAGGAGCTTTTGAACAGAATTTCTGGACAGAATTTCCTGCATGGGTGCACACTCAGCACCTGGTGATAGCATCCTGCTGCTGAATCCTGATTTTACTGTCTTTTATAATGGTACAATGAACTTAATCTTGATGGGGTAATCCAATATGCTAGCATTTTAATTCACATTATTTTAAACTTAGAGCTATTTTGTGTACAAACTTATTTGCCTGATTTTTGCCTGTAAAAAAGGATAGAACCACCTGTCTCTAGCATCTCTGACTTTTCTCTTGTCCAACTTCCTAGTTTTCTAATTAAAACTAAGAGAATTTAGACTGCTTTTGTAACAGATTGTGCAGATTTGTACACATTAATTTACTTTCTTACTCTAAGTAGTTATCAAATATTGTTTCTAAAATTACCTTAAACTAAACAGTTTGTGGAGTTGTGTGCACTCAAACAACTAAATGAATGATGAGTAAGTGGTAGCTTTATACCTCTGCTGCAGACTAGAAATATTCAAATAACAGACATAAACACAACAGTAAATAAAGTTCTTCAGATATATCCGTCAGAAGTGAATGATAATCACTGAAGGCTTTGACTTGCTTTCCTTCATTTTTGTAATTTCATTTATGATTTATTTTTCAAAAAGCTAATTAGAGGACAGTTGTTGGAGTTTTGTTTTTGCTTGCCTGTGTTGATTGAAGCTCAAAAACTAAAATTAATTGCTGAAGTGCTTTATTAGCATTCTTACTTCTCTGTGACATGGTCTGTTCTTTTATGTCCTGCAAATTAATAGCATCAGGGCCAATTGCTTGGAGACAGCATAAGTATTTCTGTGTTTAGAAATGAAAGGAGCTCTGGGAATTATATGAAAAATAGGTTTAATTAAGTAGGGAGAAGTAGGAAATGATATGCATTTAATTTAAGACATTGTAGAAAGTGTGTCACTTTGTGTGTCTGCAGCTGGGGAAGCAGCTGTCCTGTTAAAGGGAACCTGCTGTCCAATTCACTCCTATATTCTCAACCAAGCACATTTTCAGCTCAAAAACAATATGACAAGTGGGAGTAAATATGGTCAGGAGATTGAGGCTTATATTATTTTTTTTCCCTGTTGATTCTACACAGATTTACTCCATAAAGAGATATGTTTCTAATCTGAATCAGAGTTACTGTAACTCTGAGAAAAAAGCTCTGTGTTATGAACTGTGTTGCTATTCACCCTACCTCACACCAAGTATCTCTGTCGTAGTCACTTTCCTCACTTCTCAAATGGGTTGTGAGGGGAAATAATTCAGCAAAGCAGTGCCCTGAGTCAAAAAGTAACAGGAGTTTCTTTACAAACATTTGATTGTGTTAAGATATACTTTTGAGCCTATTCTGCAAAGTGATACAGTCTAATTCTGATGGAAGATGTTCTGCATCTATGAAGCTCTTCACACTGGCCTGCAGCCAGCTGAGAGCAGCTCCCCAGGAATGCTGAAGCAAGGGATTTGTGTTCTTCTGAGAGTCAGGGACATAAGTCACTGCTGCAGGTCCGTGCTTCTCCCTCTTATTGTGCTCTGCCAAAATACCGTGGGTAAGGATGTGGCAGACAGCTGAGGTAGCTTTGGGGAAGTTCATTGCAGTGCTTTAATGTTTAAAAAAATTAAGGAGTGAAGCTTAACAGTTATGAAGGCACATCTTAACAGCTGTTATGCTTGTTATGCTTATAGAAATGCGTAATGAGTACTCTTAACAATCAAGATGCATTTCTTACTTGAAGTATAATGAACTACCTAAAACTTTTCTGCTGATCAATATCTGCTTATTTTTATTATGCAGCACTGATCACATGCAGCCCTTATTTCCCAGTTCAGAAACAGACTTTAAACATCAAGAATATGGATTTTCTCCTCTTCGTCTTACAAGGACCAATAGAAACAGAGCAAAAAGTTACAAAGCCCTTGAATCCTTTTTGTCTTTAACCTCCAAGCTCAGAAGCAGCAAGTGGAGTAAAGAGTTGCTGTGCCCAGGAAGCACGCTGACTGGGGAGTATTGGTTTAACTGCTGGATCATTCCTGAAGGCTGATCTTTTGAAAGGGCTGGATGATGATAATAAGAATGTGAATTTATAAAATGGCTCACTGTTTGAACTGCAGTATCACATCAGCATTTGAGTGTGTCAGATGCAGACCTTGAGCAGTTATGAATAAAAGAGGTGCCTTGCATTGAGATAAGGACAGGGAGAGATCACTCCCCAAATATGTCATGGGCAAAACAGACTTGACTTGGGGAAATTAACTGAATTTATTAACAATCATGTCAAAGTAGAATACTGAGAAATAAACCCAAATCTTAAAAATACCTTCCCCAACCCTTTTTCTGGACTTTAATTTATTCCTGAATTCTCTACCTCCTCCCCATCAGTATTGCAGAGGAATGGAGAATGGGGGCTTTGAGTCCATCACATGTTGCTTCTGCTCCTCCTTCCCTCTCAGGGGAAAGACTTCTCACCCTTTTCCTCTGCTGCAGCATGGAGTCCCTCCTTACATGAGACCATCCTCCATGAACGTCTCCAGTGAGTCCTTCTCACTGGCTACAGTTCTTCACAAAGTGCACTAGCTCTCCCTTTCAAAGGGTGCAATTCCTCAGGGACAGCTTGCTCCATCATGGAGCTCTGACAGGGTTACAAGTCCTGTCAGCAAGCCTGCTCCAGCATGGGCTCCTCTGTCTGCAGTGCTGCAGTCCTGCCAGGATCCTGCTGCAGAGTGGTCTTCCCGTGGGGTAACAGCCTTCTTCAGGCATCCCCTGCTCTGGTGTGGAGTCCTCCACGGACCACAGGTGGATCTCTGCAGCCATGGGCTGCAGGAGGATGGCTGCCTCACCATGGCCTTCACCACGGGCTGCAGGGGAAGCTCAGCTCTGGTGCCTGGAGTGCCTCCTGCCCCTCTTTCTTTACTGACTTCCATGTCTGCAGGGCTGCTGCTCTCACGTATTGTCACTCCTCTCTTCTCTGGCTGCAGTTGTTTCTGTGCAATAACTTTTCCCCCTCTTAAACCCGTTCCCACCGAGACGCCCCTGCTGCCGGCGGGCTCGGCCTTGGCCAGCAGTGGGTCTGTGCTGGATCCAGCTGGCACTGGCCCTGTCACCCATGGAGGAAGCTTCTGGCACCTTATCACAGAAACTGCCCCTGCAGCCCCTCTTCTACCAAAACCCTGCCACACCAACCCCACATAGGAAGTGTACGCTTACAGCAATGAAAATACAGTGAACTTAGCCAAATTTCCTGAGGGAGAAATAGACAAAAAGAACAAATACTTTGTGAATATGTATCACCTGTTATCTGTTTGCATTATTTAGTTCTATGATGAAGTCATCTATCTCTGAGTTTTGATATTTCATATTTAACTACAGCTTACTTTATCCTTTGGTCTGGGTAACTCCTTTTCCTGTAATTTTAAAGTGACTGAATGATTTATCTTTTAATTTGGGTCTTTTCTCACCTGAGGTTGCATGGAATGTCCAGAAGAATGAGAATCTACAGGCCATTTTGACAGAATTCAGAACTTCAGTAAAGCCTCAAACAGTTTTTTTTCTGAGCTTCCAACCTGTGTGCCTCAGAACAGATGGACCTGGAAGCAATTTATGGAGCTTTTCTAGTCCAACTCTCTTGCTCAGAGCAGGGTTATCTAGAGCAGGTTGCTCAGGACTGTGCCTAATTATGTTTTGAATATCTGCAAGGTTGTAGACTCCATAGCTCTCTGGGCAGCCTATTCCAGTGTTTGATCACCTACAATGTAAAACCTTTTTTGTTTTATTTAAATGGAACTGACCTCAGGACATTTTCTACCTACATGATTTTCAACTGGTCACCTCCCAGCACATACCGATGCATGGGGTGACCCCTCAGGTGCACGAATTTGCATTTCTCTTTGCTTAACTGCAGGAGATTCCTGTTAGCCCAATACTCCAGCCTGTCCAGCTCCCTCTCATTGGTAACAAAACCATCTGGAGTATCCTGCCAATTTTTTATCATCTGGAAATGGAATGGGCAAGCCAGTATTTGGGATTTGGAAAAGTCACATGTTTTACCAGTACAGCGTCTGAAACACCACTGTAGTAAGAGTTGAACTGTGGGGTTGACAGAGTTATCACATTTTTTTATGATCTCAGACCTGTCTTAACAGCACTTGCAAGAATCACTGACATGGTCTTTTCAAATTCGTCATTTTCTGGAATTTTTTAAAATTTTTTAACTGTGAAAACTTGAGCACTTAAAAAGAGCCATCAAAACAAATTCAAACGAGCCCCTTTTATCAAGTTTACATATATAGTGAGCAAATTTAATTAACCTTATGATCTTCCCAATAAATGTCCCCCCAAAATAACTGTAATCTCTTAATTAAACAGATATGGTTGAGTTAATCACTTTAAATATTTAATTATATCATTAAAGAGAAGGGAAGGTGTGGTAGTTTAAGTACTAATTGAGGAGACTTAAATTGAGTTCTTAACTTCACTGGGACTTTTTTGTGACTTGACACAGGCCTGCTAACAAAAAACTGGCAGAGAAAGCCTGAATCATTTGCTCACTCTTCACACAATGAGAAGAACCATATGGTAGACATCTCATGCAGTAAGGATTCCTAGAATACTCTTTTAAGTGCTCCCACTCACTGAAAATCTCAAACTCATCCCAAAACTGATACAAAACTCTCTGTTTATAAAAGGTAAAGGTTATGTTGGTGGTTGTTTCTCCAATTCTGTTCTTATTAGATGTTAGCTTAATATGGCATGTATTTGGCAGAGCCAGGTACAAAGGTCTCTGCAGAAGTGTTGTTGCAGTCCTGCTAGAATTTTGAAACACCAAAAAGCTTCTGTGAGCATGCCTTTCTTCCAGTATGAAATAGAAGCAGCAAACTTCAAAGGTATGGACAGACTGAGATAGATACTAATCATGAGACATCCATCGATTATCCTGACTGAGAGAACTGGTATAGGCCCTATGGGAGAGATTGGACATGACCAGGGACAAAACATTTTAAGATGGTGATATTTTCGTTGTGGGGTAGATAATCTTATTTCCAGGCTTTGAAACATAATGGGGTTATTGTGGAGAGAGGGTATGATTTGTCACAAACCCTACACCCATATTGGATTTCTGATATTTGGTATCTGAGTGCATTGCAAAGGTTTTGAAGATGTTTTGTATGTCTCCCTTAAGGTTTAGGACTGCGAGATCAAAGGTAAAGTGGCTATTTTGTGTGTTTCCTTTCTGAAAGTCTGACCTGGACTATTGTGGCTTTGACTCCAGCTAGGGTCTAGAAATACAGCTTCTTACCTGATTTCCCTGGAAGGCTTCATGCAGTAGCATTCATGCAATGTCTAGGAAGACAGACTTGCATTGCTAGCATCAAGGGCATAACATTTTTTTTCTCCCAGCCTGCCAGCAGTTTTATATACAATAGCATTCTTCTGGGTGTCTTACCTTGGAAGTGCAGTTTCAGCTCTTTCTTCCACTGTTTTTAGATGGGAGGAAACAACAAATGAAGGTATATTTCATTAGATAGTACAGCCTTGGTATTTTTCAATGGCAAGAGCATCTTTTCAACATTAATAAGAAACTTTGAAAGCAGAAATTTTCTAGAAGGGGTTTGGACTGTGTGTATTAGAGAACCAATCTGTGGGGGTTACCGTCCCTAAAATTTTCTCCTGATTAATAGCTGAGAATGTAATATTGTGGTTTTGGGTTTTTTTAGTGTTGTCCCACTTGAAAACTGTCGTTTTCAATGCACTGTGGAGGATACTTAGGCACTTGCATAGTTTTAGTCCATAATTTCTCTCTGATGCAGATTGACATTTATAATATAATTGCAAGGCTTTCTTATCTAACAGACTGAACATAAAGAAGAAATTCTGATTTACTTTTTCCTCTATTCCTCTAGGTGGTAAATAATTCTGGGTCAGCACAAGAAATGACACAGAAGGGTGCAAAAATGATATGAGACTCATTTTGCAGAGGAGGAAAATGAGGCAAATGTTTTCCAGGGATCTCTCTGCAATGTCAGCTTTTCCAGTAGTGTTGCCTTTTCTAGGCAGCTTAGCCCTGCCTTGTTTCTCTTTGTTGAAGCTGCCTGTGCTGCTTAGGCAGTGCTGACACTGTGCAGCTGTGGAGTCAGAGAGCAGCTCTCCACACCTCAGCTCCCCTCATCCTCCAGGTGGTCCCACTGCCAGCTCTGATAGCGAGGCTGAGAGTTTGGGATGGGGTAACAGTGTGTTTTGTGTTTCACATTGTCCTACTGCTATTTGCTGAGCTGGGCTGTGTCTCAGTAGGAACCTAGTGATTAGATTAAATTAAATTAAATGTCTGGGGTTATCTAATTTTGGTTCAATTTTATATTTGTTCATAGTTATCAACTTCCACAACAATTTTTTTTTCCCAAGTTTATTTTCAGATTAGCTTTCTTATTATTCATCAGTTGCATAATTAGCAGAGAGAGAGCTTTTCACAATTGTCAAGGAAATTCTTATTGGATTTAGTTTTTGTTTTGCTCTTAATTTCATTCTCAAAGCAAAGATTTAGAGTGTGCATTCTAGTTATTAAACTACAGTTTATATGTAATAGTAAAGAGATGACTTTTTGAAATTACTCCAGTTTGTGCATCTTATTTCTAAGTAACTTCAAGACAGGGATTCATTATATGAACATCTCAGTCATATTGTATGAACTAGGTACCTGAAGTCATGCTTATATTTCCAATTGTCTTCATAGTTTTCCATATCTTACTTTTCATGCCTCTCCATTTTTAAAAAGAAGCCTAGTTTGATTGTATAACTCTATTCCCCAGATTTATGCATCATTCAGTGTTCCTTCTACTTTCCTTTCTTCATCCCTTCTCATATCAATTTTATATCAAGGTGACCTTAATTGAGCTTGGTAATATAATGTATTGTTGTTGTAGGACCACCAGCCATCGCATTTATTATCCACTAGCAATTTTTCTCTGAAAATTCTGCTTGCCACCAGGAAGAGAGTAATGGAACTAAGATATATACTCATTCACATATTGATGTTGCTCTGAAGGCATTTTTTTTTTAATCCATGCCTCTAAATTCTGTAGTTCATAACTCATCATCATGGAAGAGCAAGAAGTTAGATGAGATTTAATTGCATGAAATTTCAAAGATGCAAATTGGTCAGGGAAGGGAATATTTATCTATTAAGTTTTGAAAAGCATCTGATGCTAACATTAAAGAAGCTCTAGAGGCGACAGAATTCAGTGTGTGATGAAGTTCTTCTCTGTAAATCTGTTTTGCACAGTCTCCTCATAAACTGAAAAAAGCTCCTACATATCTGCATTTGCAAGTGGGGCAGAGAAAGGCACTCACTGTGGTAATGACATTAAGCCTCTAATTCCCACACTACTCTCTCAAGCAACTTGTGAAACATTATGCTTATGTGCAGCTTTAATTTACAGACGGGAGTAAGTTTAAATCACTCAATAAATGTGCCAGCAATGCTGTGTTTTCCCACTGGTAGCTAGTGGGTAGCTGTAAAAGCCTCTCACTTCAGGCACACTGGTTTGTCTGCATCATAAATGGTCACAGAGCAAACCTGTGATTTTTTTTCCAGTGCTGTGGCTTATATTTTTGCCAGCAAAGTATGACTTGGAGAAGTACAGCAATCTCAATGAAATCTTAGGTGGGTGGATGAGGGAGGGAGTGTTGCCCACACACCAGACTGAGAGGCCACTTCTCTAGCAATGAGATGTGAGGGAGTCTCATATTTGATCCCAGCTACTTGACTTAATTTGAGAGGGAAAGATGAGAAGGAAAGGGTGCTGCTGTGCTCTGACATAAAATCTGAATGTGTGCAGGAAGGAAGATTGCTCAAGATGTCTAAAAGTACTTTCCCTTATGTCCCAATGATTCTGTGGCAACCTTAGCAATAGTGACTGTGAGCTGTTAGGAGTAGTATTGAGCCCAAAGGAAGGAATTGGTTATCCAGATGGTTAATAAAGAGTGGATAACCAGAAAAATTAGTCTGGTTTTTAGAGGAAAGCACCTCTTTGCCTGAGACTATGTGATAGCTTTAAAGTTGGACATGTAGTATGTAATAAGTAATGAATGAAAGTGGAAAGCTTTGTGTGAACAGAAATTGCTCTCATCGGTGCAGTGTGTGCTCATTTAATAATGTATTGTAATGTCTCTTTAAGATTATTTTTTTAAGAGGATAATTAAAAAATTGCAGACCTAGAGATTCTCTGCTCTCCCTTTAAATTGGATTTGTCATGTACATTTCAGTAGCAGCTTTTTGTAAGTAGGTGCTGCAAGAATATGTTGTGTTTGCATAAGCTCGACTACCTTGTACAAAATAAAATCCATCAAAGTGGTTCAGTAAACAAGTAAATTTAAGCTTACATTTTGCTCTAAGCATGTGAATTGTGATTAGTTTCATTGACCTAAGGGCAGTTCCCATACATGTTTTGTTCAACAATGTCCACAGAAACTGAGCAAGAATCACTTCCTAAACAATGAAAAACTAAAGGCAAGAAGAAGGAAGGTAGTCTTAGTTCATTACAAATAGCTTTTTTAGTTCTCAAATGTGAAAGTAATTTTTTCCAAGCCTCCAAGCCCATTCAGTGAGCAATAGTACTGTAGGAATACTCTGAATTTTTATTTCAAGGCTTAATACTGTTTTCCCTTTCTTCCCATAATGCTTAATATACCTCACAGTCATTTAATCCAATTGAGAACAATGATCACCCACTTTGTCCTGAGATTTCCTCTTAATTGTGTCTCCATCCACTTTCCCTACCACTTCACTGGTATGAGTGCTCTTATGCAAACAGTGAGTGAAGAAAAAAAATCCTTTACTTGAACTTGCTTTCTTTTTATTATCTTGGGCTATTTTCTTCTATAATCACTGTAAATTGGCATGATAGATTGCAACTTCTCTATTTTTTATGCAGCACAAGGCTAAGTTTTGAAGTTTGGCAGCTGAATAATTGAGAACAAAGTAGTTACACTTACAGCAGTTCCAGAATTTGTAGTGGCAAAACAAACACCTGTGTGAGCTGGAGGGGGAGGGTCCTAACTCACTGAGTTCAGTGAGATGGTGGTGATTGTGATGCTTTCTCCTTCCCAGGATTTTTAACTAGATTTTGGGATAAAAATGGTATCTGGAGAAACAGAGGTGACAGCTATGGGATATTTCTACTCTTTTTTTTCTTATTTTTTTTCCTTTCAGTCTTACATCTCCTCTCTAATGTGCTGCCAGCTTTGGTTAGAGATCTTGCAAAGTATAATTTCTAGAGATGACAAGCCTAGTTACCAGTCTTCCTGAGCACATCAATGATCACAGGATTCAATCCAGTTTATACTTTCACCTGTGTCCTAATCACTTTATGGTAATTAACTAGCTTTCCCTAAAGATCAAGAATAGCAACTCAGAATATGTTTTTCATATTAAGCTAAACTTTCTGTCAAGGAATCTTGAGTCCTATTCTAATGCTCTTATAAATTAGACAGTTTTGCCACAGTGATTAAAATTAAGAAAAGTAAGTGAACAATTAGTTATGAATTATTTATAAATAATTAATCATGATTACATCATAGGAAAGCTGTGTCAGTTGTCAGAGTAGAATGAAATTGGACAGAATCTGTCCAACACATGCTCATGGTTACTTGTCATTGAAAGAGCTGCAATTTTACTTCAGCAGAGACTCAGACATGAGGAAACACTCCTGTAATCAAGAAAAAAAATTAGAGGATGAGATGTTGCCATAGCCAGAGGATAAGTGCTGCCCTTCATGCTACAGTGTCCAAATCTGCACAGGTCTCACATTAATTTAAGTCCTGCACTGGCGACATCATTTATATCAAAGAGTTAACACAGATGAACAAGCATTTCTTTTCTTTAAAGACTTGGAGTTAAGTCTTTGCTTCTATAATTCCCCACTCACAAATGAGGACCCCATAAACATTCAAGGTGATGTAGCAGTTTCTGATCACCTCCTGGCAACCCCTGGGATAATAGTGTGTCATCACCTCCCCTTTCTGTAGGGTGTGGGGCCATCCCTGATGCTTCCAAGCTCTGCCAGCCCCTCCCTGTGCACGTCCCCGGGTGCTCCACCTGTGGACCACCGCAGCGGTGCTCTCTTGGCACGTGGCTTTGGGCACACCTCCCTGCTGCCTTGGCAGGAGGCTTTTCCAAACCCACAGAGATTGGTCTGCAGGGCCTCCAAGTTCACTTTATACCATAGCAATAGCCCATCTGCTTTTTGGCTTCTTTGATTCAAGCTGTAAGTAATATAACAGAAGCATTGCATCATCCGGCTTAAGTCTAGGATTTTAAATGAAACATTAGATCTTGCCTTCCTCTTTTCTTCCTTCCTCTTGAACATGCTCCACATGGGCAGGGGGCGTTAGCCTCCCTTCCTCACCCTGCCATGCTGGGAGCACAGGCAGCAGCTCAGGATAGTGCAACTCCACTCTCAGTCATGAGCCTGCTCCTCCTCCCTCTGGCACTCTCAGGGCTGGTGCTTCCCGCTCGGTCCCGCTTCCCAGCACTTTCACCCCCTGGGCTGCAGCTCCTGTGCTGTCCTTGCCTCTCTTTTGCCACCTTCGGGTTGGGCCACCAAGAGACTCAGAGCTGCATAGCAGGGGGATGCCTGAGCCGCGCTGCCAGAAACCAACACGCAAGGCTGCACCTCTCAGTATTGCCTTCAAAGACTCTTCAGGAAGGATAATAATGGAAATACCTATTAAAGTATTTATTAAGGAAAGAAATCATTGTAGCTCATGCTCTTCTTTATTCCATCAAGATTCAATATCTTGGTATCTGGGCAACTCTGTGCATAATGTGTGTAGTAAAAATAGCAATATAACTTACTTAAAATTCAAGTCACTTTCCAATAATTTTTTAAGTCCCTCCCTGCATGACTTCTCCTGTGCTAATTATGCTCCCCTGCAGGATCAATGCTTTACTCATTTAAATATGTTGTAACAATATTGTCACCAATTATCTTTACTGCTTCAAAAAGCAAATTGCTTTTTGCCAACAATTAGAAAAAATTGTTTTGTTTTTCCTTTATGTAAATTATTTGGCATTAGCATTTACCTTTTCAAGCAGGCATTTGATACAGGACAAATAGCTGTGTTACATAAAAGGGTAGAAAGCAAAAAAATATCATATCTCTCAAGAGAGAGAAAATTATTGTAGTCTCTCTGATAAACAGGTAATTCTCAGAAATCAGCTACTGAAGTTATATCTGCTCTTGGGAAAGCTGATCAGCAGATACTGTACACAGCAGGTAAGGCATGTTCTCACAGCACTGAGAGAAATTACAACAGCAATCCTTACACCTGTAAAACACATAGTATGCCTGATTTATTTTCAAACTTATTATTTCCTTTTCTTTAAATGTTAGGTGCTGTGTGCTTCTGTAGTAACATACAGTCTCTACCAGCAAACTATTTTAGGGGCAAGTGCTATTTGCCTTACAAGAATTACCACATTGACAGTCCCAAACAATTGTTAACTTAAGGAAAGAAGATTTGCTTCCTCTCCTTGTCTGTTCTTTTAACTTCATAATTGCTTTACTGTAAGAGGAAAGGAGAAAGAAGAACAATGTCTCTTCCATAGAAACACTCACATTTCTTTGCTTGTTTGGTGGAAAAGTAGTGTGTATAACTGGCAATTAAAAAAAGATTGTAAACTGAATTTGACAGAGTAATATCTCTGTTTTGGGCTTTGATTTTCAGTCTCTTGTCCTTTTATTTGCTGTTTGAGATTATGAAGTAGTCACTAACTGAACACAGAGACATCCATTTTAAGGCACTGGAAGCATTTGTCAATTCAGCTTGAGTGCAGTAACTGTCTGATGCTGAGGCTTAGGGACGGTTTAAAGTGTGTGCAGTATTTGAGGCTCACTGCTTTGTTCAGTCAACATTAGCATTATCAAAACATGATTGGGTTGCGAAATGTCTGGGAACTGGTTTGATAGGGGTTTTGGGGGCTTTTTGTTGCCTTTTTTTTTTCCTCTTATAAAAATATTATCTTTACCTTTCTCACTTAGGCGTCAGAAAAATATGTGTCTATCCAAAATTATCACATGGAAGAGGTGGAGTATTTGAGTTCTTAAAACACTTGTGTTTTTAAGTGATAGAAGCAATTTTCCTATTTTAACATGGTGTAAAGAGCATGTGAAAAAATAATTCTTTACTGAATTTCTACTGAGCACATGGACATTGAAATTTAAAGTGGGTAATCTGCATGCCCAGACTGCACCTGCAGACCAGGAGTCACTGGTTTGTCTGCATAGCAGTGAGGTGTCTGTCTCTGGGCAGCTCTGGGCAACTCACCCTTTCAGCTGGGAGCACAGGTGGAGCAGGGCACTGTTTGCCAGCTGGGTGGCAGCAGCCGGGGGCTCTGACGTGCCTCTGCCCTCGCAGGGCTGTGCATGTGACACAGCAGCCCCAGCAGGAGCTCTTGGCTGGGATTTGGCAGTGGGTCTCCTCAGCTTGCAAAGAATAGTGGTAAACCTGGGCTGTGGTGTAGTCCAAGGTAACTTCATCAAAATAAGAGTGCCCAGCTGGTCATGCTCAATAAGTAGTACCTGAAGCTGTGAAGTTTTAGTGAGATGCTTAATTAATGCTTGTGCTCCTTCTAAAATCAACAGGTAGACATTTACTGTGTTCTGTGTGTGTCTGAAAACGACCCCTACTCAGTGGCCAGTTTACCTTCCTCTTATGAACAAGTAGGATTTCACAGCTTGGTTTGGGAGCAAGTGTCCTTATTCCCTGCAGAGCAAAGCCCCTTCCCCTGCAGATCTGCTTGTACCTGTTCCTCAAAGGTCAGCTGGGCTGATGTAAAACCACTTTAAACACTGCAGAGCTGGTGCTTAAATAACATTCAAATGAACTCCATTCCGCCTCCAAGCTACTGTTGTACCAGGTCTGCTTCACAAAGCAGTGCAGGCTTTCATGATGTTCTCTGGAGGAATAAATCTGAGGCTTCACTCACATGAAAAAATCTCCGTATGATTTATTTACAGGTTAAGGGCCCAAGCACTTCCCTATAAATAATGCTTTAGCCTTATTTTTTCCTGTGTGAACTTTGCATTTTTGTGTGTCTCCTAAGGCCTTCGGGTTATTATCACAGTGAACATCACAACATTTTATGTACCGTGTAGGAAAAGACAAGTTTTTTTTCCTTCAGCCTAAAGAACTAACACCTAAATCTAGTCTGTGCAGTACTGAAATTTGAAATCCTTTCTTCTGTTAATTCCTATTGTGTTTCTATTTCTTTCCAAAGTAGATACCTAACTACCACTCATCTATCTGCTTTGATATATATTTCAAGATGCTGCTAGTCCAAATAAAAACTATTAGGTTTTTAGACAGGTTTGTTTCCAAACAAACTTTTGGTCATATCAAGATAAAGAGAACTTGAAAAAAACACATTACAGAATATAGAGGAAAAAAAGTATTTTATTTTCATAACTTTCTTCAAAGACAAGGTATAGTCTTTTTAATTTTTAAATTACAAGTATTAATATGGTTTACTAGAAGTCTAGCTTTGACACATTGTACTACCTGCTACAAAACATTATTAATCATCACATAGATTATGCATTAATCTTCATTAACTACTAACTATAACTAATTATCTTAACTGAAGTAAGAGCTACAAATCTGAAACCAGAACATGAACAAAATTGTAGAACAAAAGCAGAGTCAGGTAAAACTACACTATTTATTTGAAAATAGGTTTCCATGAGGAGATCATACTTTGGCATTGATTTTATTGTCCCAATCAATATAAATATGTCTTTCTTTCTGATATTTTAATATCTGACACTTTGAGCCTGGTGTGTGAGGATAAAATACAATTACACATTTCTCAACGGGCTACCAGATGATCTCTTGGTGGAATGACCCCAAGGTCAAAGACATAACAGGCTACTTGCTGCTTTTTATGATGTTTTTACTGGGACTGTTTTTGTTAGAGTTATAGTGGATGCTGTTATGTGTCTAGTGAGTCAGGGCCTTGGGACGTTTATGCCACCTGTCATCCCTTCTTAACAGCTTTGATCTTGCATGCACTGGTTGACAAAATTATTGTGTCATTTTTCAGTTTCAGCCTGCAGTGGTTTAACACAGCTACTGACACTTTTTCACAATATGAGTTGATACAGACAAGCATTTTTGAAGAAAGCCCCAAGGCTAACAATAATATTTATATCTTCTGCAATTCATGGAAAAGCAGAGCCAATAAAGCAGGCAAAGGAACTGGTATATGTTCCCTTTTGCTCATTAATGTTTCAGCTGATTCTGTGGGTGTTCTGTGGAAGAGTGGTTGCTTTCATTTTCTCAGGAAAAGAAAAAGCTATATTTCTTTTTCAAATCTATTGCCTTTAAGATTCTTCTTTAAAATTTTTCTTGAAGGATGTTGTTCATCTCCTTTGCACAGAGAGATGAACAACACAGAAATATATATCTATTGAGCAATGCTGGATTGGCCTTGAAAAAACAGATGCACTGCAGAAACAGTGTATGACAAACGCAGATGGGGAAACAGAGAGCCTGGCACAATGGGACGTGCCTACAGCCTTCCAGGCTGCATATCTGTTTGAAGGAGGAGGGGAAGGGTTTTCAGAAAGACAAATCTCTCCTTTCTGTGGTTGCATGTAAAAGCTGTATTTCTTATCCTGAAGGTCTGTCTTTGACTCCTCTGATACAATGAATATCCAGGTCCCACTGCTCTTTTCCCTGGCTGATTTGCAATGTGCTTCTGTTCTCTCCCAGTGCCCCATCCCTGTGAGGTGCTGTGTATCCTTCTCATATTCCCACAAATTTTAAGAATGCATTTCCTCTGAGTTCCTGCTCAGGTGCTTAAGCCTTACACCACTTTCCTTCCTTTAATTACTTCTCAATCTCAGAAAGCTTATAAAAGCATTTCTGATCCTAAAGTAGAAGTAGAACAGAAATAAAATCTGGATTGCAATATCCCATATTGAAAGTGTTGGTACCTGTTTGGGTGGTTTAACAAAAGGAACCATTTTCTACCTATTTTATTCTTTACTACAGTCCAAATATCCCCTCTACAACTTCAGAACCACAGTTTTGCAGTAGGATGGTAGCATAAAATTATGACAAAGAGATGGGGCTGATGCTTCAGTCCAGCATCTGCTAGAGAAACAGAAAGATTTGTGATCCTGAAATAAAATTATCCTTTCTACCACTGAAGAATTAAGAGCAGCAGTGAGGGATGTCTATGCAGGTGCATGGGAGCAGAGCCACAGCACTTTTCTATCCAGCCCATTAGGATTTGTATTATTTATAAGGCCCTGTATTGACTGATGCAAGTTGTTGGGGTTTTTTTGTTTGGTTTGTTTCTTTTTTTTTTTTAAGGTAATTAATTTAAAAGGAGTCAGGAAGATCATTCTGTTCACCCACTCACATCTGTTTATAAAATACCACATATGCATTTGGACCCAAAGCAATCAACAAGATTTTTATTGAAAAAATGTCCTTGACAAAATAGACAATAAATAATTTATCCTTTTAAGAGAGAAAATATGCTTTTGTAGATAAAATTGGACTGATTAGGACTGATTTAGAAAATATTTCTTAATTGAATCCAAGAGAGAAGCATCCTAATCTGTGACTGGGATTGCATTTATATGTAAAATACCTTGATAAAGGCCAATTTAAATAAATTTTTTTTTTTATCATTTTAAAGTACCAAAGTGTGTAAAGTAGCAAAATAAATGCCACTGTTTGTATTGTGAGTACAAAATGCACATAGGGGATTTGTATGTATTGTTTGACATGCATCATACACTTGTTCACATACATGGTACTTGTATTTTAATACTAGTTTTATGGATGTTCAATTTCAAATTAAGAGAACCAAATCTACCAAAAACAAGTCCATAGAATAATCCATAGGAAAAATTCAAAAAGTGTTGATCGATATATTTAAATTATTTTTTTCATTTTCATCTTTTAAAGTGCCACTATGTGGAGAAAAGTTTGGATTAGGTTGATTTCTATTACTTAAAAACTAGTCACAGAAGTCCAGGATAATTCCATGTAAGTGTGGGCACCTTGCTATCATACCTAAATTAGGATTCTAAATTAGAAAGTTGAATTCTAATGGTGAGTTAAATATTCAGTTGGCTGAATAATGTTTGAAAATGATTTTACTTGAAAATAATTTGATAGGATAAGAAATAATAATAGATTTCATTTAAATGCTGAAAATGTATTGACGTGAATCTGTAGCCCATACGGAGCAGTGAAATTCCAGCTGTTTTTCTTTGTGCCTCATTTTGTGGTGGTCAATGAAGTCAGTGTTTCTCACCAGCTCCACATATTGCATCCACGTGTTCTTTGCCACTGTTCCTCAGTCCTCCACATCATCCTAAACGATGTGAAACAATAGAGTACTAGTGAAATGTCAGGGGCCAGATAGAAAAATCTGGTAATCAGTCAAAATTAAGAGACACTGAAAATTCACAGGAAGATGAGAATAATACATAGGAAGATCAGGGTGACCTTAAAACAGCATTAATAGAAATGGAATGAAATGTTCTAGTACAAGGTCAGGTGCTTAAGAACTGCTAATAAAAAATCTACTGTAAATTAAAAATGAGTGATAAAGACAGAGATGCAGTTAATAATAGAATCTCTATGTCATAGAGCTTTGAAAAAGACAAAAGCCTTCCATGAATGTGTAAGTTCAGAGATAGAGAAAGTATTTGTGCTTTTGTAAAAGATTTTGGTGAAATCATGGTCATATTCCAAAACTACTAGCATACTTTCATGCATATAAGTCAAGAATTATCTGGTTAAAGAAAAACACAAAACCCAGCAGAAATAAATCCATGCCTCCTAATTCACGAGAATGACATATTATTTGTTTGTTCTTATAAGAGAAAATCAAATGACAGCCTGACGACTTCAGAGTCTTCTTTCTTTATGGCAGGTGCTTCTCTCCTAACATTTTTATAGCCACAGCCCTTTTCAGCTACAGGCTACTACTCCTGATCCAGTCCCATCTGATTCAAGTCATTTGCTATTTTAAATGTGCTTGTACTTGAAAATAGTTACAGGTCACAGATTTTAAAATGGTGAACTTTTAAGCTGAAAGTTTCACAAAAGAGCAAGTGGGATGATCAGGACAACAGAGGACATACCTTTCGGGCAAGACTGAAAGATCCCTGCTCAGCTTATGTTAAGGAAACTTTCCAGTCTGACCATTCATGAGACCCTCTGGCATTCACACAGGAGGGTTGGATTGCTTTCCCTCAAAATCCTGTTGATGCCTTCAGCTGGGTAAATAGATTGATACAGAAAGCTACTACTAAAGATGGAAGGTAAAGAGAACTTTAGTAATACCAGTAATGGGCCTGAGTAAATATATTTTCTATTCTAATAAAAAAAAAAAAGAAGTGTAAGTATTGTAGGAGTTCTGTCCTGGAACAGCCTTCAGACAGGAGCAGTGGAGAAGGAAGCCCTCAAAATTAGTTGGTCTTCTTTGATTAGTTCAAAATTGGATTAGTTACGTACATTTTTTGTCATAGTAGGAGACTGGGTTTATTGGCCCTTGAAGGAGTTTCCAGTTTTTAGCCTTTTAGTTTTTTTCTGATTGAAAAATCCATTCTTTTATATTTTTTTGCCAGAAAACAACTTTTACATTTTTACTTATCTTTTCCAAGTTTCGATTTGGAAAGCAACATTCAGTTTTCTTAACACCAACACAGATTTTCTTCTGAGTTAGTATAGGACCAGTTATTTATCTTACAGCAAAAACTACTCGATTAAATTGGAGACTATGTGTTATTTGTATGTCAGTCCCAGGGTGAGTTAACACAAACACTTAGAATGTTATATAGTCTTTTTCTGTTCAGAAATTGCTCAGTATTTTACCAGGAGTAATTAAACTCACAACAGTTCAGTGACCTATTGACCTCGTGCAATGATAGCTGTTGAGTCAATGACAAAGCTCCAAAAAGAATATTTCTCTAATTCTACAAGTTAGTACATTTGTTTCCACTCACTAGAAGATAACAACATAGGCCTATTTTTACTGTATTTTACTGTATGTTATACCCTTGTATCCAGTAAGGTTCTGTGAAAAAAATATAAATACAGCTTTACTTTGTAATATTGGAGAAATACTATCTCATGATGCAAGAATGAGAGGTTTACACAAGCTTAATTTGTAAAAAATTCACTCCTGATATCTTTATCTCAGTTTTAGAGTTATTGATTATCCCTAGAATATGCTACTTCACTGAAAAAAAGTTATAAAATAAAATAGAGACTTTTTCAAGGCTGTCAGTAATGAAAGAGCAACGTTGCATCATTTTTCTCTTGCATCATTGGGTGTTGACACAGCCTCGTTAATTTTTCCTAAGCTGACATTTCCAGAACTAAACACTTGTTAATTATGGTTCATGTCCCAGAAATATTGGTGGTACAAGCATCTCTCATACATCCCAGTATCTAGACAAATAAGTACAAAAAAATGGTACAAGTGCAAAAGTGGTGAATTGCCTCAAGAAGTATGCGGTGTCTGATTTCATTGTCAATCCTTCCAACAATGAAGTGCTAAATAAGTTGTATGAGAATTACGTTAACCTGAGTGGTACTGAAACTCTGGAGAGTTGTGAATGATGAATAAATTATTTTTTTCTGGTAGAGGCATGCACCCTTACATTATGGTGTCATGCTCAGTTGCTGAAAGTGAGATAGTGGGGACATGATGTCATAGTGATATAAGTTTGGATTAAAAAAAAACCCAAACCAAGTCCAAAGAAAACAGAGAAATTTGAGATCAAAAACATGACTTGTGAAAATAGGTCTTTTTCTACTGCGCAAGTAAGTGTTGTGCTAGGCCATTTCAAATGAAACCATAATTAAACAAACCATTGAAAAAGGATGAAGACTTATATTGTAGACTTATAATAAAAATGTGTGAGCCACAGGGGGCATCTGCTACCTGCAATGACCCATCTGGAAGTTGCAAGTAATCAAACTTCCAGTGGGTTAAATAAGATGTAGGCACCATTCTTTATACCATTTGCAAAAGTGCAAATGTTTCATTCAAATGTCAATGCCAATACAATCTTGCTTCTGATTGCACTTAAAGTTGTATTATGTACAACATGAAATAGTGCAAGCCAGGGGAATGTGATGAAAAAATATGTGAAAGAGGTGAATTTTTTGTATTTATAGATTAAGAAAGCCTGTTCTCTTGGGTAATAAAACCACATTATCTCTGCTTTGCCCTCTCCTACCATCCAGGAAGGATGTTGTAGTAAAATTTCATGCAGATTAGTTTTGATATACTCAGATATTATGTCTGTCCATTGAGGCAATTGTAAAAAGATGCTTAAATCATTAATTTGTTGTGCCCCAAATATTTCTTACACTTCAGTACCTAAAGAGAACAGCCTAGCACTAAGCACAAAAAGATCCAAAAAATCTCACCCGTTCTGTCTATTGCTCATATAACTCCAAAAGTTGCCAGGCATTTCTGTAGAACAAAAGGACTTGATTATTGTCAATCAAACCACTTAGATCAGGTACAGAAGGAAATCTAGCCATTAAGTACAGTGCAAGCTGCAAAACTTGTCTAGGAAGCAAGGCAATTTATTTTTTACTGCTCTAGTTTTTCTAAGTTTGGACTTATTTGACATGAAATCTTTAAACTTCCTTTCACTCAGGATGAACTCATGACTTCTGTGTTGATATAGTCATTGTTTAGGAAGCTTGTCACATCATTTTAGACATGATAAGGAATAAGAACAATAATGATAGGTGTTTACATATATTGAACAAGTATAAATGAAACAATAAAGAAGACTGTTGCCTCGTTATGGGATGAATATATCTTGATGGCTCTCTTTGAGAAAATTGAAGAATGCAGTTGTAATTTGCCATGAAAGCTTCATCTGTTAGAAAGCAGCAGATTTATTGCTAGAAAGTGATAGTACAGTAAAACGCATATAGTAGCCTTTTCCCCCTGTAAAATACCTGTTCAAGGCCTGAAGCTGTGGATTCTGTCAAACTCAACTAGTCTGCCTTGCACCTATCTTTAGTTTTCCCAGGGAAGATTAAGTTTCAAGTTGTATTTTAAGTGGCATTCAAATTCTCATGCATCTGAGTATTAAAATCACTTGTCTGATTTTTGTATGTGTGCTGTCTTGCGGGGAAAATCGTGGCTCCATTTTTAATTGTCTGCCTTCCCAAAATGCTGTCACGCTAAGGCATATTATCTTATATATCATCCAGGAACAGTTCAAGATTAATTAGCCTTTCACCCATTTAAAAGGTATCATCTATATCCTGAAGGCAGAGTATGGTGTTTGGCAGCCTCTTCAATCACTTCAAATTCTTCTCTGTGTACTGTATAAATAATCTGTGGAAAAATTACCCTGTTCTGTGAATAGAATAGCTAGAGGTGGCATATTCTGTACAATTCCGCAGTCTGAATCTATACAGATTACCCCATTTGAACATTATATGAAGGATTATAAATATTTATATTTCTATAATCCTACAACAAATCTGACATATTAGCATTCATTCTGTGGTTTTAGGGCTTCATGCATTTTTTATTTGCCTAGTAAATGTTATTAAGTGCACATAGAAAAAATGGGAGAGCAAATGATAATCGGTTGCAGTGGTGATATTTGGATGCCTTACCTATATGAGGATTATTAGCTACTGTCATAAGCAGATTTAATAAACTACTTGTTTACTTCCTGAAATTCCTGCTTATTAGTTCTATTTCTTGTGAATTTAAGTATCTGCCCAATGTCCACAAGTATGAAAATAGGCTGTCTGCCATAATGGTTGTGTCTGCAGTCTGAAAGTACACAGAACACTTTATCTAATGACTTCAGTTTCCAGTTTCGTCTATCACTTCTTTGTGATGTTGAGATTTTGCCTCCCTTAACAGCCAGCAGTGAACAGGGAGCAGAATGGAGACATGCTCTTTTCTTGTGTAATGCACTGTGAACTGGCACCTCATTATCTCACTGTACTCTAGGATAAATCCTATTATTGGGCTTGCTGTTTACGTTAAACATCGGTAACCATTGCCTTAGGGTAAAATCCTCAGTAAAAGCCTCAGGGATTAGAAAGATCTGGAGCAAAATGCTGAAAGGAAGAAAACTGTGACTATCTACAGAAGTGTTTTTAAGACAAGTGATTCTGGGAGAAGTCTTTACCAAAAGGTCCATTTTGCAACCTCATCTGACACCACAAGGGCTGGATTTAACCTCATTTCTGTCTTGGCCATTGTGTGGGCAGGATTTTCTGCCAGGACATGCTCTGGCCCCAGCATCTGTGAGTCAGCTGGTTGTTGCTGTCTGACAGCACTGCAGCTGATAGAATCTAAGCTGTCACTTATAAATAAGTAAACAGGCTTCCTGCATTGCAAAACCAGCATCCATAATGGGAGTTGATGTACCGCTTTCTCCATAAACTGCCTTTGTGGAAAATCTTTGTGAGCCAAACAGTAGAATAATCAAAGTATGAGCTTAATTACCTTATGTTCCAATATTGCTCTTTCTTCAAAGCTATTTAAACAAGTTATACTATTATGCACAAAAAAGTGATTTTTTTCCATATGACTTGTAAATTAGCCAAAATGTCTTGGCCCAGTAAAGAAATTGAATGCATGACCTAGTCCATATTCTTTATTCTTAATGACTAAGAACTACTTTTGTTGGAATCACTAGAAAGAACAGAACTTACTTCTTTGTTACTTTACTTCTATATTTTTGCTTAAGGCATACCTAGGTTCTTCTCTGAGGTCAACATAAAAGTGACCAAAATCCAATATTTTTCTGTCATTCTCTTATAGAAATTGTTTTACTTAATTTCCATTCTATTTGGAATTTTTTTTTTGTTCTGCTGTGATTCGATCAATACCATTTTTGTTGAAGTGAGATCAGAAGGCAGTGTCTTAACATTTTTTTTTATACCTGTAAATGAGTTTTGAGCCCCCCTGCCTTTTTTAATATCCATTTTAAAGATGAGATTGTGAAATATCTTGGAGCTTTATATAATGACATTGATATATTCAAGACAATACTTTTCTTTGCATTGATGCAAATATTATAAAGCTGTCTTAAAGTTATGGATGAGAAAATTGGTTGAAACCTTTTGAGACTATACCAAGAAACAAAGGAGACATTTATATTAATATGTCCCAGGTATGCAAGCATATATGCTTTTCTTCCTGGGTTGGATTATCTTTAAAACTCCTGGTGAAAACTCACTGAGCAGAGAACAAGAAACTTACCTATATCCACTGTGGAGATTGCAGCCTTTGACTTAGTGAGTCCATGCATTTCAGCTGAGTCTTTTATGCTCCCAGCAAGCTGAGATAATAGCTACATCTGGTAGGGTTACTCAGCCTAAAGTTTGTAGCTCTCAGTTTTCCTGACTATTTCTGAGTGTGAGAATGTCCACGTGCAATGGAAGATCATCTCATTGCACAGTGCACGCCTCTCATTTCAGGGGAATATAAAATACACTCGCTGTGTGGATTTTGGATGTTTTCCACAAAACTGCCAGAAGAAGGCCATGGCCTTTAGTGACCACCAGCATCTATGCTCAATTGAGTGTGAATAGATGAAACAAGAATTCAAACAGAGTCTATTCAGTGAATTGTCTGCTGGTTAAGATGTAGCTCAGTGAGAGTAAAATGGTCCCATGAGGAAAAAACTTCTCTTGAAAAAGCGAGTGGAAAACCTGATTTGAGGCTAGGAAGTGTTTTCTGGACAGGCTGTGATAAAGAATTATGATAAAGATATAAGGGAGAGTGATAACAGAATGCTTGCTTACAATAATTTTTTTTAGAAAAAAACCCACATCACTTATTTATACAAAAAAACCCCAACTCTTAATTTCTTGCTCTTTCTGTGCAAATATATTCTCTATAATCTGCACATAGAACTCATGAAAATTTCCATGACTCATATTGCTCAGACTTTCAATATTCCTTTTATAAAATATTTCAGATTAGCGACTGGCACCTTGTGTTGAATTAAAGAGGAGCTTTCAAGTCACACACTCAGCATTGCTCACTTGGCTAGGCACCTTATTGGGTGAGAATTGGAAGAATGTCCCTTAATTTCTACCTTTCTGTTGTTCTTATTCTATATTGGATAGTAAAACATTATAAAATATAGCAGAGAATAAAAGAAAAAAGAGCCACGTGAGGAGAGTTTATTGTACAGCACAGGAAAATTCCCCTAAGATACAATCTCTCTTTTTACGCAGAGAGAAAAATACTGTCTGCCTAAAACAGCATAGTACGTTCAAGCCTTTACAAACCTCTCTGCTTCCTCATGGGCTGGGAAAGGGCCTCAGAAAAGGGTGAGCTGTTGGGGTGAATGATGATCTGATCTGAAGTTCCTTCCACACAGGGAAGATTCTTAGACCCGGTAACTTCCCTCATCTTCACCCCAAATCAGAGGTGTTTAGGAGAGAGCCTGATTGACATGAGTGATGTCTACAAAATTTTTTTTTTTTACTTTTCTAGCTGAAATATTGCCAGCAGTTTTGTAGATTAACCTAACAATAATTTTTATAAGAAATCAGACCATTCCAATTCTTGAGTATGGATGATTCTGTGTAAAATCCTATTGGAATTCTATCTGCCTTTATTTTTTTGTAATGAGCATATTGTAAATGTGGAACTGTCTGCCCTGAAGTATGCAATAGATAAATGCAGACAGAGCATAGGTAATGAGAATGGTTTGTCACAGCCCTATAGTCTCCAGGAGCCTAGTATAAATCAAGGGCTAACTCATCCCAGGGGGCTCGTAATTTTTAGAGTATAGTTTTTATTTTCCATTTGTATTCTGATAACAATTCATATTTATTACGATCTTACGAATGGCACGTCTTCACTCAAGTACTAAAGGATTTATAATTCACAGGTGACTAGAATTGAAAATAAATAGGCCCTCAAGAATATCATCCCTATATCATTACTCAAACCATTTTAATGAAAAAATGTGCATTTTGATAAGACAAGTAAAAAGGATGCAAATTAAGACAGGAAATAGAAAATTTACAGTACACAAACAATATTTGCGTATGGGCCAACAACTTAAAAGTGATTTACATTTTTTTCAGAAATTAAACTATAGCAGAAGAATTGCTTGTTTTTTTCATACAGTTAATTACCTAACTACACAGCAAGTGTTTTAACTATTATATGAAGTCATTGGAAGGTTGTCTGCTACACAAGTGGCATGTATATTTGGATTAAACCCAGTTTTAAATAAGGGTTAAACTGCACAGTGGATGCCAGTTGAAACTGTATCAAGAACTTAAATTTGGAAAATGTGCTTTTGGAAAAGTAAATACCTGAACTGGAAAGAGATGGCCAACCAGCTGTCCAGGTCAGCACTGTATTATTCCCATGCTTCACTCAAATTTCTGAAAATGGCAGTCCCATTTTTCTGGGGTCCCAGGGCTGAGATCCTGAGATATTTCACCCTAAACCAGTGTTAGTAGGTGAAAGAAAGTTGTGATACTACTACTGCTTTTACTATTACTTACAAAAATGAAGTGCATTAGTTTACGTTATATGACTCAGAGATTTCCTAGGAATGTTTATTTATCAGTAACCACTTCATAGTGGCTCTTTTTTTTGTACTAGTGGAGGAGATTATTGCTATGGTATGAAAAATTTTAATACAAATTCCTTCTAATATCAAACATGGAACACTGGATGAGAAGTATTTCTAATAACTCAGCAATTCCTATCAACTTTCTATAAAGAGTGCTGAATATGTTACTCTTTCTTCATGCCAGCAGAGTGAAGTGTCTTTCTAAACAAAAATAATGATTTTCAGATTAAAAAAAAAAAAAAATGTTTTTCTCAGACTCACACATATTTATATCCATAACATAATTAGTCTAATGGGCTGTCATTATTTATGTTGCTAGCATTCTTAATATATGTTTGAAAGATCTGGAATTTCTTCGGCCATGTAAATATTACTCTTAATCACGATGAGAGTTTACATGAAAAGAAAATAGTATATAGTTAGTAAATTTGTTCCATTCTAAAAATTCAGAGAAGGCTTTCTAATTCACAACTTAATTTGTACTTATATATGGTGAAATAAATGCATAAGATTAAATATGTAGATATATTTTTTAAAATATACTTTTTGTAGTTTTTCACAGTTTTTCTTGTTCTTGCAGGCTGAGTTAAATTGCCTTTCTTGTAGGTAGCACGCACAGAGTATATTTTAAATCTCAAATATAAGATATGATTCCCAGACGCATAAAAAGCATTCACTTGTAATACACTGTCCCAGTTAACTTCTGCTTTAAAGGATTATCAAAACCTGATATAACTGCTTCTAGGAAATATATGCTCACATTTGTCTGCATATTCTTATCTACTGTGCTCACACACATTTCATGCTCACTTTGACGAAATATTTATTCAAATGGATCTCTTAAATTTACAGGACGACACATCCGTTGAATCAAAGTTGAACTGGTGCTGTTCTCAGCAAACATGAGCATTATGTTAGACCACAGCTGGGCAGGAGTTGAGTGAATAGCCATGAGATACATGTGGAACTGTGAGTTTATGTGAATTTACATTCATCTGTCCTCAGTCATAAAATTCTGTTACTTATTCCTGTAGTTTTCTTTTTCTTTTGCTCATTCTGCTCATTTTTTTAGAATTTTTGACAGTGAAATTTTCCTTTCCATTGTAATAGTTTTTAAAAGTTTCTATTTTTTCCTATTACAGGAAGTTTCTGAGCTTATACCAAATAGAATGTTAAGCAAATGCAAAAGCAAATACAAAAAAGAAAAACTCACCTGTGCCCACAAAATAAGGGTCCTTTGCCATTAATGACTCTTCTGAGTTATTTATGATAATTAAGCAGAATCCATGTATTGATTTTTATGCTAATTAGTTCTACTGGAGAAGATAGTTTCTTTTAGGTGATTGTCATGCTTTCAGTGGAGGCCTCGTATCTATTGGAAGCACTTCACAGGAAGGTCACAGCAGAAGAAATTACAGCTAAATTACCAGGGTTAGAGATAAGCTTCTGCTTTTCAGTTTTAGTCGTTTTGCATATCTAAATCCGACTCCCCTAATTGAATGTCTTAACCTTGCTAGCCAAGGTTTACTGTTGCTGAGGATGGGCTCTTCATGCTTTAAACCTGTGAATCACTTGCAGTGACAGAACACCACGCCATCCTCTAGGAGTATTTCAAGTGGAAGACACCAAAATGCCACAACTGAACTCCAGAAGACTGAGAAATGACCTCAGTGTCTCTTCAGCTCCTCTTTATCCTGTTGGCTACATGTGCTAGGTGATAAGGGTAGCTGGGGGGAAGCAGGACAGCATGGCCTGCGCCTTTGTGGGTAACCTGCCTTTCCTCCAAAGTGAGAGGCCTTTGCTTGCTCTGCCAGGAGGGAGCCCTTGTTTCCTTGCCTGAGCATTGCTCCAGTGAGCCTTGCACTGAAGAAGCCAGACTGTCTGATGGAGCACATTAACAATTGAACTGTATGGAGTGTGTTTTGGTTGCTTTCCTCCCTTGGCTCCTACCCCCTGTAAGGTAGCATCTCCATATGTACACCCCATGGATCTTAATAACTGAACAGAACTCGAGACAGCTTAAACAGAGGGTGAAAATGGATCACATTTTTAATGGCATATGGTGTTGGAGAAACTCTGACTGTGGGTATTCATGTATGTAACACAGTGAGTAGGGATCAGAAAAGGTCTGGGTTGGGAGGTCTCTATTCTTCTAGTGCAGGATTTTCTTGATAAAACACTTCTTAAAAATATGTTCTTGTTTTGTTTGGTCAAGATTCTCAAGCAGTAGGAATCAAAGAGAAATAGCATTTGAAAGGCTATTTGGTAACTTGATTTTTATGAGTCAGGAAAATTTTTTTAATATGTTTTTTTACTCTCTCTTCTCTTAATAGTATTTGGTGCATCATACGAAATCTTTTTCATACTGTGTTATACATGCCCTTGATGCATAACAGGGTCTAGATACTCCTCTAGATACTCACAGGGTCTTTCCTACTAATTCTCAGCTATTGCCAGAGATTCATAGCCAAGGGTTCCATTTGCCATACTCTATCAATACTCTATCTTCCTTAACCTCATTTGGAAAAGATAATTTTAAAAGGTGAGTGAGCAGGTCAAGTTCCTTTATTCTTCAATCTTTGCTTTCATTTCTAAGGGTGGAATTTGGTTTCCCATAAACTTTGGCATCTAGTGACAGTTTAGATATATTAAAGCATCCTTCCTGCCCTCCAAGTCACCACTGGAAAGTAATGTGGGTCTCCCCTGCCCTATTTACTTACTCTGTATGGGTCATTGTCCCCCAAGGATGTATCAGAGAAGAATAGCTAGCTAAATCATAATCAAAATGTCTGCACTAGACATGGACAAGTGAATTTAGACCATGAAGCAACACACTTAAAATTTGCTCCTGAAACAGTGTTAAGAGCAATGATTCAGAAGTATCCATTTAGAGCAATAGCTGATGATAACCAGTAAAGACTCAGTAAGTATGCTAATTCAGGGATGTCAAATTGGCTAGGGAAAAAAACATTAAATGTGGGAGTGCAGGCTAACTATGCCCTGCTCCCCCTGCTCCCACCCCTCCTTTCCCCCTCATCCCCATAATTCCTATAAGTCAGTTTTGAGGCTCCTTTCAAGTGCAAAATTTAGAGATTTCTGTTATCCATCTGTGGATTATAATTTACTTCATAATTACTGTTAATAACAACTGTTAGCATTCATTTGGATTAGTTCAGGTAAAGACAGTGTTCGAAGAAGTGTCATGACTATTGATAATAGCATTAAAACCTAAATTAAAAAAAAATAAGAAAAGTGAAATTAACTTGTATCTTGTAGGAAATCTTGTAAGACAACTGGAATGAGGAAAATAGTATTCTTTAGCTCAATATTGAATTAAAAGCATGAATTCCAATAAAAGTATTCATGCTAAGTTACATTAATGCATCAATTTTACCCTCTGTGGTAATTCTTTTGTTGTTCTGCACATCATACCAAATCATTAATTTGATATAAAAGAGTGCTGATGGGGAAAAATAAGAAAGGATGTCCCTACACTACTGAATAGTAGGATCAACACTTTTTCCATTTTTGCTGTAAATTTGACAGCTATGTCTTTGCAAAAGCCAAACTAATAAGGTCAAAGTAAAACATCTGTAAAAAGAAAATTGCTGGTCCAGCAATATTTCATGGTGCTGACACAAACTATGAGGTACCTCTTCAGCTTTCTTAGTGCATATATCATTTTCTATTGATCCTGATATTATTTTGTTACCTTTTTTTAGTTATGCTGTTTTTCTAACGTTTTAGCTGCATTTAATTTTGATAGTAACCAACTATATACTTTATACATGTAGGATATTATAAGCATCTATTATTTTTCTCTTCAAAACCATTGTCTATTTTGAACAAACTTTTCACTGAAGCAATTACTTCTTACTAGTATTTTTTTTCTAAAACAGTTGGCATTGTAAGACCTATCTATCCACTGAGAAATGCCAGCAATAATCTTCAATAATACAAATATTATTTATTATTCATTATTTGCTTCAGGAGCTATTACTGTCTCCCTCAAAACATAAAAGGCTACAAATTCCCTAGAACGAGTTGATTCAATTGATTTCTCGCAATAACAACTTCATAATAAAAAGGAATTGTAACTTAGGAACATGGGAAGTAAAATAACCATTGAAATACTCTTGTACAATATTTTTATTGTATAAAAGTGTCATTAGATTAAAACATCCCCTGTGTTCTTCAGGACTTGAACTTCAGTCTCTTGTTTTTTGGTTTGTTTTTTTTTTCTCAAAGAAATACAGTAGTCTTTTTAATTTCCTTGATGGTATATTGAGAAGGTATTGAAAGCCTATTAAAAATGCTCTTCATAATGCTGTTGAACAGCTAAAATAGCCCTGATCTTGTGATAGGCATGCACAGTACAAAACATAAAGAAAATATTGCTTCCAGAGTTTGAAGAAATGGGAAATATATCAGCCGAACATATATAAAGCTCTGACAAAAATTATGCAGTAATTCTATCCTGTTCCTTGAAAGACAAACTCAATGACATTTGAAAAATCTGCATGATTCTCTTGTTTCCACTGAAGCTGTTGTCTCAGGGACACCGCTTTTCAGTCAGTTGTGGACAAGTTCATTAGAAAAGGAACAAACAGCTGAGTAGTGTCTGGTGTCCAAAGAGTGGTGCCTGTTAACAAGGAGAGCTTAAACGGATATAGGAGCAGTCTCTGACTGCATTTCTGTTTGCATCATGGTGTATTAGTTGGTAACCCTGGCAGAGGAAAAAACAGAGCTGTGGTTGAAGCACAGCTTCTTAATGTCCAGATTCTACTCACTGTGCATGTTCATCTCACTGCAGTGTGTGGGTGACTTTGGGAATGGGTCATGGACCTCTTTTCTGGGGGTGTGTTGAACCATAGAGCTTTGTGTGAAGCTAGTTCATACTTTTCCTCTTTCAAGGTCATAAAGAAAAGGTTAGGGATGTACTGAAACTATGTTAGTTGCTAAAAAAGAAGGTTTTTTTTTTTAATTTCTCAAACCCTTTTGTCTGAAAGACAATTCAATCTGTTGCAATAGAACCACTGAGGAAAGGTAATAATACAATTATTTTAAAGGGAAAAGGATTGTGAAAATTGGCTCAGATGGATAAAAATGTATTTCAAGACATGGTCTTTTCTGATTAGTCATATGTTCTTTTTTTTATAATTATTTGAACGGCTGTGGATCTGTTGAAGCTTAAACTCTATTGGAAAATGTTTCGTCCTGAAAAGTTTTGGATGACTAGTGCACATAGTAAATGCCTGGATAATCCAAAAAAGATATGTGTTCCTCTACTCCATGGAAACCTCCTTCTGAGCTATTAAAATGTAAATTGCCCACTGGATTTCTAGCTTAATGTGTGACATCTTTATTGAGCACACAAAAACACAAGAATTAGACTCCAAGTAATGAGGACTCTTTTTTAAATTGAAATTTCCAAATAATTACAATATAACTTCCACTCCAATTAATATTTTTCTCTTATATTTTAATTAAGTAAAATCAAACTCAATTTTTTTCACTTTGTAATCTGTGCACTTCCCCAGGGAAGCATCATCATTACGACAGTTGAAAACAAGCTATGCTTAAATGTGTCTGTCATTCTACCTTTCAAAGATAAAGCCTTAGATTATTATCTCCAAGCTCGTAATCACCTCAAATTTTCTGATTAATATTACATCTGGGCCCAGTACTAAAACAAGCACCAGAGTACTAGACTGTGCAGGTGAAAAATTCCACTCATCATCAAAATGGGCTAAGAATCTCAGGGCTTTGCCAAATACCAGCACACTTTCTTTCTGAAAAAAATGGTCAATCTCATGATGTTTGGACTGAGAAAGGGCAAAAAATGAGAAGAGTTGACTTCAAGTGCCTTATGGTCCTAACATGCTCCATAAAATACAGACATGGAACACTGGATATGTTTTGGAAAAAATCTTGTCCTGTATATCTGAAAGCCTAAAGTTTGTCAGTTGGAGATAGATCTGTGCATCAGAAGCTGAAAACTGTAGCCTGGTTTTCTTTCCTGTCAAGCGCCTGCTTCTGTGAGTCTTTGATACTTTATACTTATGAAACTCAAAATATACAGAAATATTTGGTATCATACTCTTGTACGTCAACAGTGATGTGCAATGATTCTAGCTTGTCTAGAGTAAGATAAGCTTGTCTTTAAAGCACTTCATCTCACTGGTTGTTGCAGCCTTCAGAGTCTGAAGTGAAAGGCTTGTTGATCTTGACTTAAGACTCTCAGCTTGCATTCCTGATTTGCCACACAGGCCAAGAAGGCAAGGATCTGGTGGCTGCTCTGAACATGTAGACTCACTGGTAGAGGTGAGGGTGTTTACTGAGATACTAGTTCAGTGAAAGGCAGACACCCTATTGACCTGATTTTAGTATGTGTGCACCCTTCACCATGCTTGTATTTTGAAAGTGATCATTATATAAAAAATTATTATACATTTAAAGTAAATCTGTGGACTATTTTCCAAAAGCCTGTTAGATGTAAATTCTTCTTCCACAATATTATTTTCCCATTCAATTTTCTGATCCCTCTATGATTGTTATTTTCTGTTCAGCTGATAGAGCATTCCCCATGTTCCAGAAACATAACAAATACTTCATATTGATAGTCACGCTTTTATTGTTTGTATATGAAGTTTTACAGCTTTTGGCCAAATTATCCCCTTGCTTACACTGAAGACAAACTTTGGTCTTTAAATTTGTATGAACTAGATATGAAAACCCATAAATGCTTCTGAGTGATTTCTTTCCTAATAGCAGAGTAACAGTTCATTTTTGTTCTATCATGTTTGTGGGAGATATCATAGTCATTAGCATGGATTGGAAGAGCATCCAGTGATATTCAATACAACAATACAGCAGATGTGTTTCCAAATTTGTCTTCCAGAGTTCTGAAATGGCTGTGCCTCAGCCACTCCCCTTGCATAACTTAGTGAAACAATATGGCACTGGTATTTTTGACTTTTGAAAAAGCCTTATTTATGGTAAGTTATATTTATCAGTAAGGCAGTGTATTTTTCAATATATTTTCAGCTTTTCGATAACTTTTCCAGTTCTGAGATCATTCTCTTTACACTTGAATGTGTGTAATTCATATTGGTAGTAAGTTCTTTGCTGTGGGCAACATGCTTAGCTGAAATATTCTTAAAATAGAGAGAGAGATGTAAAATCCACATCAAGTGTGTAAAAATTTATTTAAGCTTAGTGATGACACAAGGAGAGAAATGCTGAAAAATAAGACATGTAAAGAATAAATGTTTGTATTTTTATTGTAACTGGAAAAGCTTACATCGGGAGTAAAACTCTGGCCTGTCTGTATTGCCTGGAATGTCTACCACTAGCTTCAAGCAGTCAGAAATTCACATCAGAAGTCAGGAGCTAATGGAATAAAAGCATTATGTGTTCTTAACAGAGTCACTTCCAAAGATGCTTTTGAAAGTCCTGCTCTTCTTCATGATGTCAGTTGTATAACAGCAATGCACTCAAGCATATTTGTCATTAAAAAATAACCATTCTGAACTCTTTAATTTACTATGTGTTCATTAAAAAAGAATAAACTGCTTTTCTATTGTACAAGACATTCTTGAATGAAAAAAATAAGGGTTTTAAAGTGGGCTGCAATTGTGACCCCAGCTAAAGGACACAATTGTCACCTGCTGATTCACACTTGTCACAGGTGAGGTTTAGGGACCCTGACTATAGGTGACAGGACACGTGAGATAAAAGCAAAACTGTGCATGATGCAGAGTTCAAACCCATGGTGGATCTCAGCTGTGTTACTGCTGCCTGACAAGATCTTGTTTGTCTCATCTGGGCTACAGGAACAGGCAGCATGAATCTTCTTCACCTGTCTCAGCTGCAGAGTGAAGCAAGCTATCTGAAATTCAGGTTAAGGAAGTCTCACTTTGCAGTTTGACAGCCAGGGGAGAAGCTCAGGGGACACAGATCTGCCACTCAGCTTGGGGACGCTCTGTTTCTCATGATAGTGGACTTATCTGGCTGCATGCTGTAAACAGAAAAGGACCTTGTCAGGAAATACACTTTTTGTTGCAACTCAACTTCCTCAGATTCTTCCACAAGAGAACCCCAGTCTTCCTAGTCAAAGAACTAAAGCAGTAGATCACAGAAATTTGCCTGTTACACTTAAAAAACCTAAACGTAGTAAAATGAATTAGTTACTTCCTAAGCTGGCATAGGTGTTATGTGGCATCCTGGTTGTATTTTCATGTAACTATCTTTATCCCAGGCCTGCCTGGGAACAAAAAGGGAATTCAGAAGAGATGTTTGCTTTTCATTTCCTCATTTTTCTCATACTGAAGACTCAGTTTTAAAATTATAAGGCTACAACTTTGTTCAAAATATATTGTCATTTCATTATGACAGCTGATGAATTTGAAGTGCTCTTTGATGACAGTTATTAAAAATTATTTTATGCAACACCTGCAGAAAATACCATGTGTTTCTGAACACTTTCTCAGTGGTTTATTTACTGTCCATTCCCTTGAGGACTACAAATGTTAATGACAGATTTTTCTCTTGGAAATCATTCATCATTGCCTTGAGCTTGTCAAGATGAGTAAGGCTGTGTCCTGCTCTTCTATAATGGCATTCATATTTTTAAAGCCAAAGATTTCGCAAAGATAAGTCTCTTGCAGGTAGAGAAATTTGATCAGGTTCTATGAAATATTTAAAATCACTCCTTAATTGCATATGTAAATTCTAGAAACACAATTTTTGTAATTTCTAAGAGCTCCTAAAGAAATCAGAATTTAATGTTACTTGTTCCTTTCTTTTAGAATGGCAGAGTGAGTAAATCTCAATTATTCATACTGTGAAATGACAATAGGTAAAATATGCCCTTTTAGCTGCTTTTTAGTCTTTGAATTTTATACCAAGTTAATCTTCATATTTATGTTGAATCTAGAGATTTAACATGACAAATCAAAATTTTGGGGAAGAGGCGATCATAGATAATAAAGTATACTAAAATAATGTAATTGTTCCTTGAGGCTGTTTGGGCATGGAGCCAGTGTATAGGCAGCCCTATAACAGTGCTGGCCACACAGGGCCCCATCTCACTGCTGAGTGCTCAGCTCAGGGGAGATCAGAATTCAGAATCCACTTCACCCTACACCTCTCCCATGACAAATCTGTCCACATGCTGAATATGAATGGAGTGGGCAGCTTTGCCCAGTTTGTGTGAGGTCTCAGACCCACAGACTGAAGTTTTTGTTCTCTGAATCACACAGAACAGGCAGGGGGTACATGGCTGGCTCAGATTTCCACTGGGTATCAGCATTCATAAACAGCATGCATCTTGCTTCTTACATAACCTGAATTAAGAGGCAATTTTGTGCTGGAAATCAGGAAATTAGGTAACCTTATTTGGTAAAGGTATGTAGCTAAGACCCTGAAACAGTTCCTCTTGGGCTTCAAAAACATAAATAGCTTTATGGGAACAGCAGCAGCTAGCTGTGCCTGGGGTCATTCCAAGCAAGAGGAGCCATTCCTGGGGAAGAGACAACAGCAGATATCAGCAGCCATTAGATCACTCTCAGTTCTAGACTGGGTCTTCCTTTCTGTCTCTACGAGAAAAAAAATATCCCAGATTACTGTGAGCACACTAGATAAGGCTCTTTAATTATAATTTTAATTGCATCTAGGTGCCATGTTGCATTTCGTTGCATAAAATTCTGTTTCTCTGCCTGTTTCTCTGACAGATGTGAATTCATTCAGCTTGAAAACCCTTCAGAGTTTGAGGTATGTAAGTTCGTGGCAGGCATTGCTCTTGCTCCAGATGGCTACAGCTTTAGGTTTGTAGCATTTTTAGGAGTTCTTTTTTGAGTTCTTCATATATGCCTTCACATTTTTGAGAACATATGCTAATACAGAGCAATGATATCGGCCAGCAGGCAGAACCTGTCCTCCCAACCCCAAAACACTTCATTTCCCATTATTTATTTAAACACAAAAGAATGCAACTGAAGAACCTGACAGGATGATTTTGAATGAGTGCAAATAGAACGAATGGAATTTGAAAATACAGCTTATGAAACAGATAGGAGAGAAATGAGAGTGTTACAGAAAAGATAATATTTTAGTCTATTTTTTAGTAGTTTGTTCTACAGATGCCATTCTTTTCCATGGGAATAAAGTAAACAAATGATCAATGTCAACCACGGTTTTCTAAAAGTGGAATTCAAAGATAATTCTATTATTATCCCCATTAATGTGTTTATAAATACAGATGATAGAACTACTTGTCTGTAGAGACTGTATTAATATAATATCTAAACCCCTCAGCCTTTAATATACTGTAATAGTAACATTCCTGTCAAGTTTGAAAATGTGATTTTGCCATGTAACAAATGAGAAACTGAGGCAGAGAAAGGGGGAGCCCTACAGAAGGACAAAAATGTTGTCAGTTATAGTTACAACTCTGAAGCTGGTAGAGAATGGATTAAGTATACTCTTACAAGGAGGAGAATATAAAGTAAAGGAATATTTCTTTTAGAGAGTGTCTTGGATGCAACAGGGCTTGTATATTTTCAACGCAAGATTTTGAGAAAGAAATTACTTTGCTAGGTGTCTTTAAAATGACTAATGGGGATGTGTCCCATTTATCAGCTGTAAATTCTTCCTATTTTCATCTTTCCTGTTTTGAGCTACACTACAATAAGCCCCAGTAGTGACCCTACATTTACTGGTTTCCGGGGAGTTTTGGTGCTCCACATAATGTTTTTCACCATTTAATGTTATAATTTGGCTTACATTTTTACCTTACCCTTTTCCTCTTTACCTACAAGAATTGTATTAGCTCTTTTGTACATATCCACAAGAGCAGACTTTAAGTGGTTTCAGGTAAGGCAGGAGATCCTTAGCTAATCTAAGGGTGAATTATTTTCACCCTGCTGATTCCTTCTCCCTGCTCAACCCCATCTGTCTGCCTGGAGAGTTTTTAAGGTTTATACTCTTGAATTTTGTCTGGAGATATATACTTTACTTAAGATCTTCACGTTAAAAAAAAATACATACAATATTAGTACTTAGTTCACAGAATCACAAAATGGTAAGATTGGAAGGACCCACTGGATGTCTGCTAGTCAAATCTCCCTGCACAGGGAGTCTGGCTCCTCTTCATTTTTTTTTCCCATTGGGTGCTTGTGCACACTGAGATCCCCCAGGAGCCTTCTCTTTTCCAGGCTGAAAGGTCCCATCTCTCTCAGCCCACATGAGAGACGCTCCAGTCTCTTAATCATCTTTGCAAGTCCTGTATCGGACTCACACAAACAAGTCCATGTCTTACTTCTACTCAGAAGCCCAGAACTGTACTCATCACTTGAGATGTGGACTCATCTTTACCAAGGAGAGAGGAAGAATCACCTGACAGGAAGGGTCCTTATGCAGCTGGGGATACTTTTTGCTTCAAGGGTATACTGCTGGCTTCTATTGTTGTTCCCCGGGATGCTGAGGCCCTTCTCAGGAAAGCTGCTTTCCAGCTGGTGAGCCCTCAGGCTATACAGGTGCTTGAGGATATTCTTCCCTGTGTGCAAGGCCCTGAATTTCTTCTTGAACTGCATGATGTGCCCCTCAGCTACGCTGTGGCTTGTCGAGGTCCCTCTGAAAGATGACACAACTATCTGGTTGTAGCACCAGCTACTCCTCCCTGTTTTGTATCCTCCCTGAACTTGCTGAGGCTGCTCTCTGTCCCATTGTCCGGGCCATCAGTGACAATATTGAACAGCCTTGGGCCTGTTAGTGAGCCCTGAGATGCAGCACTCAGGAGTTGCCTTCAGTTGGACCAAGGCCCAGTGAAATTGCAGTAAGCAACATCCACAGCTCTCCTCTCATCCACCAACGCAGCCTCCCCATTGTAGAAGGCTATCAGGTTGGTCAAGTGGGGTTTCCCCTTCCTGAATCCCAGCTGACTATTCTCAATCAATTTCTTGATCTTCATGTGTTTGGAAAGACTTCTCAGGAGTATTTTTTGCTATAAAGAGGAGTTAACAAGGCAGATTTTATCTGTGTTATTGTCTTCTGCATATTTTGCATATAAAGTCGCAAGGTCAGGAAGTAGGTTTCTATTAAAGGGTGGCTTTTCTTGTATAAAAACTTGACAGACAATATTAGTTAATTTTTCCAGTGTTCTGTAGTTTGTTGAGGATATTACCAGAAAATAGCTACAACAATATGGCCAAGAAGAAGGAACAGAAAAATACAGATACTTTTCAATCAGGGCCTCAGTGTTTATTTTAAAATGTCATTACCAAAATTAAACAACACAATTATCTCAAATAGCTGTGCTCTGTAGAGCCATCACTTTGGACATATTTTAGTTGGAGGGCAATTTGTCAGGCATGACCACTGTTCTCTCAGCAAATGTGTATGGTTATAGTTCATAACAACTTGAAAAGCAAAGAGGAAAATTAATGTGGCTGATTGTTGCAGAGATAATGTTAAGCATTTGGCTGGGCTGCCTAAATTAGGAGTCGCTCCAGCCTTTGTGTGTAGAGAGAAAAGAGAAAAATAAGCATCTTCAGAGGGTATTTTTGATCCTAGGCAAACTGTGTTGCTTCATTTACAGCCTTTCTCTCAGCAGGTGATAAGAGCCATGAATGGTCTCCACACTGAGGTGAAGTTCTCAAAAGCCTAGAAGCAGGAAAGAGAAAACAAAGCCTCTGTTCAAAGGAGAGACGTGAATATTAAGTGTTTAACATGTGGCTTCAGCCACACCATTGCCACACACCATTGCCTTGTGGGCCCACAGACATCCTCACTTGTTCAGCAAGGCTTTACTGCTCTGTGTTGGGATGCCTGTGTGAAACCTGGGTGACCTTGGAGCATGTCTGCGTAAGCCTGCAGCAGAGCTGGCTGCAGAATTAGAAGGGAAGGGGGCTCAAACTTTGCAAGTGGAGAGCAGCATCACTTAGAGACCCCCAGAATAATGTGCTTGTCTCAGGAGTGCCAAATTGAGAAAGAGCATGTTTAGTATTGGTGTGAAAAATGGAACAACTTTAAAGAAACAGAACATATGAGTCTGTAATAGAGGCTTCATTTTCTACCTATTGAGCTGACCATTGGATATCCATTTGAAGTACAAAAAAAATTTGCATTCGGTCTCTTCTACTTTGCTACAGTCTAAGAGGGACTATTTACTGTCTCTGCCTCTGTCTCAATTAGAATTGACTAATTAGCAGCTCCAAGATTTTAACAGTATATACCAGGTGAAAACAATATAACCTCAAGCTTTCAAATATCACACTTCTCCTTGGAATATGTAGAATACTTTAATTTTTTATCAATAGCTTGGGAATTTATTCTAACCTCAAATTTATGCAACGAGTTTTCACAGGTTTAACATTTTTTTGGTAAATTCTGAAACAGATATAGATTGTGGTAGAGTCCTTTCCTGTTCACATGGAGAACAGATATTTGTTTTTAGGATGCCTGGGTTTTATAATATACAGTACATGACTGGCAAGTGCTCTACAAAAATAAGTCAACAAAAGATTTATGTCATAGACATAGATATTAGGTCATTCACTAGTTTTAATGAGGTGGCTGAATAAATGAATTTTCTGTCATGGAAATCGACTTAGACCACATTTCTCAGGAAAGAACCTAACTCAGTCTTCTATACAGGCACATTTCTTCAAAATATGAGACAAATTGTGGTTTTGGCTTAGCCAACCCAGTAAAACCTTTATGTTTCTCTGTGCCTACTGATTCTATCGCTCAGTTTCATCCCTATGAACTTTAAGATTCTAACCAAGATGTTTAATTTGAGACAGAAAATGTTCTCTTCTCCTTCTGTACACTTTGGTGATGCAGCAGAGGCCCTCAGGGAGTGACTCCCATAGAGGCAGATGATGTTGGTGCTCCTTTGATGACAGAGTCTGGATAGCTACACTCAGCTCAAGGCACTTAATTAGATGTGGGTTGGAAATTATTAGCTAAATGCTAATTGATTGATGGGGATGACCAATTTAAATCTACAGGCCTTAAAGTTCTTCTGTGTTATATTATAGTTTCAGTAGGAGGAATGTCCTTGGGCTAGGATAAGAAGTAGTTTGGGCTGAGGACCCTGGCAGCAGCTTTCAGCCCTTCTGGCTCAATTTGCATTTCTTGCCTTTTTTTTTTTCTCTTTGGTGTTTTTTTTATTTGGTTGGTTTTTTTGGTTGTTTTTTTTTTTTTTTCTGTGAATTCTTTAACTACTGAAGACAAAATTGTGAGGTAGGTGAATAGAACTACTTGTTTTCTATTTTGTCTTGTTTTCTTGAATTGTTTCTCTAATTCAAAAGATGTGTGCTGGAAAACCTGTTCACATGGAGGGGCTCTCTCTACATCCCATAAATCAACGTCTAAACTTGGGAAAGAATAACGTTTCAGGTACATTCCTCCTTCTACCTTCCTTTACTGGCCTCTTCAGGCAGCTTCCTAGTAAAATTTTGTAGGATGTAAGAAATCAATCATAAATTTAATTTTGAGGGAAAAAAAAAGGAAAAAAAAAAATTACACAGAGCTCTTGCCCAGGGCTGTAGTGTCCCTTTTGGCAACGTGGCAATGATGGAAGAGCAGTACTGAGCTGCTTTACTCTCCCACCTCTCAGTTTCTTTGAGCAGCTGTGGATATTGGCAGAAAGACAGATGTGGCAGGTCATATCCTGTCTATCTCCAGAACACGGTCTCAGTTTCAAATCAGTGAAGTAATCTGAGGTCCTTATTCCCTTCCTACAGGACTTCAAGGGCCAAAGTAAAGGGTTTGGTCATGCCAAAAGTTTTAGTTGGTACCACACCAAAGAGAAACACCTGCAAAGAATTTGTTCCTGGTTTAAGGGTGAGCAATATAGAGCTCTTGCTTTTAAGGTAAAAAATCCAAAAGGGCTTGGTCATGTCCAAATCTTGAGATCTGCTCCTCAAATCAATATGCTGTTCAAATAACTTCTTTGCTATTTCTTACAATTACTTAGGTTTATATTGGGTAAAGTTTCTAGAAAAAAAAATCACTGTAAATCTGTGGATTTTAAGTCAAATTTTGCTGCTTTTAGAATGCCTAAACTTACTGTTTCTATGGGCAACCTATTCTCTCTTCACTTTTTTTCTTTTATATCCATCTTTCCCCAGTTGTTTAGCCATAAATGTGGGTGGTGGGAGAATCTCATTTCAGCTTGCTTTGCCAATGCACTGCTTTGAATTTTTAATGAAGACAGCTAAATAATAAACGCTCACAGAGTCACAGTAACATTCTGACGACTTCTCTGTAGTCTGCTTTGGAAACAAACATCTGTGAAAGATGATTTCATTTTATGCTGCCTGATAGAGATGACCTTTAGAGTTATCACGAAAGCAATGCTTTAAACACCTGCAGAGGGATAAAAGGCACATATTTACATGGTAAATATTTTAACTACTGCAGGAAAAAATATCAAAAAAATTATTTAGGTAAGTCATCAAATGATATAATTGTTGGAAATTGGGCACTAGGAATTTCTCCATAGTTAAATTGTTCCAGTTTGTGTTCATGTTTAGTGGGTTATAACAACACAAAGGAATAATTCAAAAAGTACCAAATACATAAGATTTTGAATAGGCACATTCATCTGCAAATTGGGAGAAAAAAACATTTTAAAAAATATTAAATTTAAAGTTACCAAGATTTTGGTAAGCAGTGCAAAGTAATGGCTGCAGTACAGACTAAAGGAACCTGTTGTAGAGTAGCTCCAGGGTAGCAGGTGGAAGTACACTAAGTGATGGTGATATGGGCTGATGCAAACTAGCAAATGCCTTCTGAAAAATTTCCAAGGTTAAGTTGAAATGGGAAGCAGAGTTACAGAAGACTTCCATAAAACACAGTGCAGAATAGAGTTTGACAATTCTAATATTCAGAACAGTGATCAGTTTGCTTTGAGTATACAAGAGTATCATTTTTCAAGGGGAAAAAAATTTAAAATATTTAATTTGAAGTTTGCTTTTATTTTTACTATAATCCAGATATATTTGAACATAGGCAACATTATGCTGACATATCAACATAATGTCACATAATATTCCTAGAATGCTATGGGGTTGGAAGGCACCTTTAAGATCACCTAGTCCCAACCCCTCTCCAATGGGCAGGGACACCTCCCACTGCACCAGGTTGCTCAAGGCCTTATCCAACATGGCCTTGAAAAATATATTAACACAAAATGCAAGAAAAAAACCCATGAATTATTTACTTTGTGAGATTTATTTCTAATTTTCCACTAAATTATAATTGTTTTTCATCTTTGACTTCTGCCTAAAAATCCAGCGCTCCACTCAGCTGCAGACAGTAAGTTTTTTTGTTCCATGAAAAAGTTTCTATGCCTAGAAATGAATTTCTTCCAATATTAGTTGGGGCCATTGATTTATTTGGCCTTGAAAACAAGATGAGCTATAAAGCCTCAAAAGTTACTACACGTTGAGCTACTAGCATTTGTGGGAAATCTCTCCCTTCATGTACTTGCTTATGTTTTCAGAAGGGATTGAGTCACAGAACATGGCTCAATGGATATCTTTCCTTCTTGGTTTGTTTGTTTGTTTTGGGTTGTGGGTTTTTTTTTTTGTGTTGTGTGTTTGGGTTTTTCCTCCTCTCTATTTCCCATTCAGATGGGACTGATTCCTAGTGAAGGGATGTAACAATCTCTAAAGTATCTGTGATGTTTTCTTGTTTGGTTAGGTTTTTCTCTATTAGCATATAGATTTGACTTTCACAAAGTAATGTTTAATATTTAAGGGACTATATTCTCAACACAACAATATGTGGGGAGAATACCTGTGATTATCAAGAATAAAAATAAATAATAAATTTAAAGGGATGAAAATACATCATTATTTTTTCCCAGACATTGATTTAATGACTGGAAAATAGATAAGTTTTTTTTTCTTTTTTCAGAGAAAAGCAATTATCAAAATTGGTTAACTGTTAACTGCAGGATTTAATAAACCTTAAATGATCCAGACAGAAGATAAAACATGAAAGTTAGCCTTTAATTATCGAGGTTGGGCATTTCTGGTAGGAGTTCATGCAAAATATCATCTCTGTACAAATAGTGTAGATACATTTCTTTTAATATATCACGTATGCTGTAAGATTTTGGCAATGGTTTGCTCAGACTCATTGTAGGTAGATTAATGTTATCGGAGTTTTTATAAGGTATTTTTTTGAGATTTTTTTTTCCTATCTCATCATTCAAGCTGAGTTTAAATGATCTTGTCTACAGTTTTCCTGGAATGAGTTTTTACCAGTTTACAGTTCCTTGAGAGCTGTTCTTTCAGCTGAGTTCACAGATACATTTTTTTCTGATATGTGTGCAGCCTATTTAGATCTTGGCTCTATGGGGATGCTACAAGATCATCCATCTTCTCACATAAGCTGTTCTAAGTTTTAAGAGATTATTTCTGGATTTTCATGGACCAGTTCGCAGAAAAGTGACTTCTACTCTTTACAAAGTTTTGAGAAGTGACTACTTGTATGATGTTTGAATTTCAGCTTAAGTCACCTTGGAAATGGTCTGGATAGGTAAATAAGAGAAAAGTTTCCTTTCAAGAGCCTAAAGGGAAATAATTTAAGATCACTGGTATCTGTAGGTGCTGGTTAATCTTGGACTAGAGATGTTCTTTGCTTATGGGTAGCTTGTGCTTGTGAGAAGACTTTGAGGATAAGATGAAATGTGTTACTTTGAATTGCCAGAAATGAAGAGTTGCATCTAATGTCAGAGGAATTTTGGAAAGTAAAATTTCAAGTGCATCACATTATGTGACAAATAATTGAAGCATGCTCTCAGCTTCTACCTTAATCATAAAACTAATAAAATTCAATTATCAGTTATCAGAAGCAAGAATGTGTGAAGTATCTTCTTTAGGGATCAATCTAAATTTTAATGAAGGATTACATTTGGGACTTTGAAAATAATATAAAGCTCTGTCTGTTGGTCTATGGTAAGAAAAATCATGAGGGCTGAAATATTGATGATTCAAGGATTTGGGTGTTTAAACAGTTTGTCTATGCTGAGATTGTTTTTTAAGACCTTCATTAAAATTCTGTTTGAGCAGCTAAAGGAGAGATATAGCATTGCTAAACCCATTTTCTTGTAGTAGGACTATTATATTATGATCCACTTAAATTCTAATTGAAGCATTTAACCTGTTTAGGTCTGGGACATAGGCCTATATCCACAAAGCTATTTGAGAACCTAATTCTTATTTTACCACCTAATTGCTACTGATTTTGAGAGACTGGACTTGCCAGAATGGGAGTTCAGTGCCTAAATACCTTGGAATAGCTGATCAGTAACACTTTTCTTCAGAGCTGTAGTTTATGCAGGTACCTAATTTTTTTGTCAAACTAGGCAATGCTTTTCTAACCTTTCTTATTCATACAACACATACCTGCAGATTACAATCTCACACAGTTAAACAGGAAGGCTTTTATCACTTATTTTTGTCTACATTGCTGCAGAAATATAAAAGCTAGAAATTTATGTAAGCAAAGAATGCCTTGTCAGTCCATTTCTTCAGTATGCTTTGACTTTGTAGTTGTTAACGCTCTCTCTCTGAAATGTTGATGCTAACAGCTAAATGAAGCTCTTGTGAATAAGCTGGGGATTTTTTGTGAACTGGAAGGGCAGTGTTCAGCCAGCAGAGCCACCTGATCACTTCATATCTTTATGTTTATGTAGCTATACTCACTTCCATGTAATTTGGCTGCTACTATTAGCAGAAACAATTCAGACATTATTAAACATACTTATAAACCTAATTTTGATTAAATGTGACATCTGCATTTTTGTGTGCTGGGTTCTGCCTTCCTACCTGAAACAATCAAAACTAGACACACTATACATCTGTCATCTTTCATAATCTAGACTGCCTCAAGCAGGAACAATGCATTTATATTTTCTAATGAAAAGAAAGCCTCTGAATGCAAACTAGTAGACACAAAAGATTATCTTTCTATTTGCCAGGCTCAGATTGTCAGACATTAAATTTTTTAACAGCCACTTCTGCTGAATTATTGATGTTCTCACTATTTAGAAAATGGATCACATCACTAGAGTAATTAGCACCCTGCCACTTCTGGCTATCGTATTTAATGTGTCACAAGAGAAGGTTGTGTTGAACTATTTCTTTTTAAGTGAATGATTAGCATTTTTTCTCAACCATTGCCCTGTTGCAATCCAACTAGCATAAACAGATGGAGTTCCATAGGGTTAGGATCCAACGTGCATATGTGGCTTCCATTTAGTATAAGGATTCATGTTTCTTGTCAGAATTTAATGACCTGGATTTTTCCTCAAGATTAATTTTTACATGCAAAACAGAATGGATGCCTTCTGTAAAGTGTTGAAGGTGCAGTAAAGGCAGTAATTGAGGTGTGTGCAAATTCATATAACAGAGTGTTATCCCCTATATGTAAGATAACTCGCTTCAGGACATCTAAATATTTAGAAATAATGATGATTAGCAGATTTTTATTCTTTCACATGAATAAAACAGAATGCTGCTCTGAGCTTTATATTCATCAAATAACACTTCGTGAAGAAGTGTCTACAGATTCAGATGAGAAAAAACATCCCAAAGCCTTCAACATAAATACAGGCTATTGAAATCTCATCAGAGTAAAAGTTCCTTGCCATAACTCTCTATCCTTTTGCAAAATTAAGATGCAAAATTGGTAGTTCTGCTTTCTTCTTGATTTATATGCGCTTTGGAATTTGTTATGCATTTGTCATCTGTTTCTTCCCAAGAGCCTGCTAGAAATGACTGAAAACAGAGCTAAATGTGTATCAGCAAAGTAATTTTTATCGGGCCAGTAATTTATAAACATACTGTGTGTTACTTAGAAATACAAATTTTAGAGCATATCTGGAACTGCATATTTGCCTGGGTTATTGTGCACTTAACCAAGCACTCAATTATTCTCTGAATTTAAAGTATATCAATACCTGGTACTTGGGAAAGCAGTAATAATAATGGAGGTACTTAGGAAAATAGGAAAGTGGAAAAAAAAATCTCATAGGACTCATGCTTATCCAAGTTTTTCTAAAAATCAGTGTGTACCTAAATAACAGACTGCAGAAAGAGAAACTGGCCTCATTCAGATATTTAAATGGACCAAGGCACTGATCAGCATAATTAGGTGCTCAACTGGACATACTAGTCTATGGCCTTCAGTGTGTGACTGTGATACACAGTATTGAAAGGTAGGTACTGGAGGTGTTCTGTATCAAAGGGCTTTGTTTTCTGGTTTCAGGCTATTTATATTACTGAAGAATATAGATTATATAACAAGGACAATAAGGGCAAAAAAATCCCAGACCCAAACAAGAATCCTCCACTGAATAAATAAAACAAAAGCTGAAAAATTAAAATGAGAACTAAGCAATTATAAACAGAATAAACATCATGACCTCCTGGCACTTCTGAAGATGATTTATTCTCAGTGATAGGCATTTAAATTGTGTCCTGCAATTGGAAAGTGAAATTACATCCTTATTTCCAAGTTTAAGTGGACTTTCCTTGAAGAAATGATAGAAGCTGAAGAAAAGGAAGCTTTCCCTCTTGACATCTAGCACGTTTTGGGTGGAAGAATTGCTAGGAAATTTCTGTGATCACCTGGCAGGAGTCTCTAATTTGAGTGCATTAAGCCTTAGGATGCATTTCATGTATTAATGAAGGATAGAACCATAGAATTACTTTGGTTGGAAAAGACCTCTGGGAATATCAAGTCCATCTATTAAGCCAGCACTTCCAAGGCCACCCCAGGCCATGGCTCTAAGTGCCTTGTCTACATGTCTTTTAAACACCAACCGGGATGGTGACTCTACCACATGGTAGCCTGTTCCAATACTTGATTGTCACTTCCAGGGAAAAAATCTTTCCTAATATCTGACCTAAACCTCCTCTGGCACAGCTTGAGGCCCTTTCCTCTTCTCCTGTCACTTCTTATTTGGGAGAAGAAACCAAGCACCACCTGGCTACATCCTTCTTTCAGGCAGTTGTAGAGAGCAATGAGGTCTCCCCAGAGCTTCCCTTTTTCCAGCCTAAAAATCCCCAGCTCCCTCAGCTGCTCCTCATGGGACTTGTGCTCCAGAGCCTTCACCAGCTCCATTGTCACTCCACCCCTTTCTATAGTAAGGGCTCAGAACCAGCCACAGTACTCCAGGTGCAGCCTCACCAGTGCTGAGTGAAAAAAACAGGGGGAAAATCCCTGCCCTGCTCCTGCTGGCCACACTATTGCTGATACAGGGCAGGATGCCCTTGGCTTTCTTTGCCACCTGTGCACAGCTGGCGCATGTTCAGCCACTGTCAACCAGCAGGCCCAGGCCCTTTTCCCCTGGGCAGCTTCCCAGTCATGCTGTCCCAGCCTGTAGTAGTGCTGCATAGGGTTGTTGGGACCTAAGGGCATGACCTTTTCTTCCTCCACCAAATAGGTCACTTTGTCATAAAGGAGGTGAGGTTAGTCAAGGATTTACTGCTCTCCATCTCTCACCCTGGTGTGTCTACTTTGCTGTTGAGCTGCTTGTGTGCTGGAAAGGAAGCTAATGCTGTGCCACAAGCTAAAGCACACAGAAAGGTGGCAGAGGTGGTTGTGCTGCTGCAGTGGAATAGCAATAGCTTCATTTCTGTACTGCAGCACTGGGATTCACTTAAATAAGTGAAGGGTCTTCCAGATCTTTCTGTATGCCCAGGCTTTCTTGATTTCCTATAAAGACATATATCTCTGCAGAGCTCTTTACCATTGTTAGATGTTGTATAGCCTCCCTTTCGGTGCTGTAGCAATACACTGTATATTGTTACCTCTACCTGAAATTATAGTAATTTGTGATTTGTTCTTATTTTCATTGGGAATAGGGCAAAGGGAGATACTGGTGCCAGTAGTACAAGCTACAACAAAGCCAGCAAAGAACATGTTTTAGTGACTAAGGCAGCGCTGATCACGCTGCAGATGAGAGTACGCCACCCATCTATTGGCTTTGCTGTGGTCAGACTGAGCTGTTTGCTGTCAGCTGGGGAGCTGACACAGTGCTCTAGAAAGGAGATGTGTGTCCTTGCCAGACTGCTCTGCTTACTTTAATGCTGATGTAGGAAGCTTTGGTGTCAGGCCAGGTTTCAAGACCTGAGAACAAGGTAGCAGATATGTTGGATTGGTGTGCTTGATGAGCCTATGCAAGCTTGTGTGTTTTCAGTAGAAAGTTGCTCTTGGGGAAAAGCACTTCCAAGGAAGCTGCTTCCACATATGTGTCCTAAATTAGGGTGGTGGCATTGCTCCAGGGGTGAATTGTATTCTGATGCAACTGAGTTTATGGGTTGTGAAGCAATTATAGTAGAAAAGCAGAATATTTGTTTTCTATGCAGAATGGAAAATAAGTGGTAAACTGTACATGCACTGGCTGGTATCAAAGGGAGACAGATTGAGATATTTGAATTGGGCAAGTCACTTGACCTCTTTGTCTTTCTCTCTTTCCTGTTGTCCTTGCCCATACACTTGTTCATATTTACTAAGTTTTCCTGAGCAGACCAAATTCTGGTTTTGCACCATGCTAAAAACTCCCTGTGCTGGATCCCTTGCACTTCCTGATTCTTCAGTTGAACCTCTTGCTTACTGACTCTCAGATGACTGCAGAGTTTGCCTTCTGTTGTAGTCTCAGTTTCTGGATTAGGGTCTGAGAGTTCTGCCTCTGTTCCAGAAGTTGTAGTGCTGGCTACAAAACTAGAAAATGTTTGATACTTCCCACAAGGTGCGTTTCACTTTTTCCCTTTGTTTCAGAGCTCACAATTCAAAGCTGGAGTTCTTCTCCAGTAGCAAACTTCAAGAAGAAAGAAAATAATTATTGAAATGTAGCGTCTCTAAACGTAATGGTCTGCACTCCTGCAGTTAGCAAAACCGGGCTTATAGCACTGCAGTGGAATCTCTGATCAGCAGAGATCACAGAACAGGAGTCACTCTGTGAGCTGTCAGTTCCTACCTGCATATCTTGGTTTGCATTCCAGAGTGTTTTCTACCAATACTTGCATTCCTTTTAAGATTAAGTCTGTAGGAGAAAAACACTGCTACTATGGTCTCAGAATACAAATTGGGAAGTTCTATTAGCAAAAAAGGTGTATGTGTGTGTGTGCTGAAAATTGCTTGAATTACATTGGGTTTATAGTGTTGTTTGTGTAATTAGCTTGGATGTACTTCAAAGAACAATAGTGGTTTACAAATCCTTTTTTCCTAAGTACAGCCAAATAATAATGAACAAAAGATGTGTAGGAAAAAATAATTAAAAAATCACTTCTGTTGGTGTCAAAAAGTAATTATGTACACAGAGAAAAAATAAGAGATGTTACAGACTAATAATTGAATTTATTATTTTCATTTATCTCAGATAGCTGCAATTGTCCAGAAGAGTACTTAACTTCTCTTTCTATTAGGGTTATAAAACTCATGTAACAGTGTGTTTTTACTCACCTAATGTCAATATGCAAGTCTTGTATCTCTCTGCTGTAAAAATCTTGCTGTACTATTTGACATAAATAATTACATCACACTGTCTAATGGAAATAGCAATAAAGAAAAAAGTACGCTAGTGACTCAGGACTTCCTTCTCATTGACTTTCAATAATACACAGGCGTCTACAAGTCTTACTGAGTCGTACAGAAAGACATTGAATATTGAAACAGAATTTAAACAGGCTTCAAGCCCGTACTTCTGTTAAAAAAGTCCCATTTAGCAGTCATCTTCCCCTAAAACTCAATACCACCTAATCTGATCTGGCATTTGCATAGCCTCTTGCTTGATGTAGCCATGCAACTGCCTCAGTCTGACCACCTGACTCTAACCTAAGCTTTGCAAAGATCTAGAAATTAGGGCAAGTGATGCTTTAGTCCTTTGGAGGACCTTTCTGGCCCTTCTGCTCTAGGGATGTCCCATAACTAGGCTGGAATCACTGGCTAAGCATGGCAGTTTTTTTTTTTTTTTTTTTTTCCCTTTTGTTCTTTTTTTTTTTTTTCCTCTGTCAGACAGCTTAGCTGCCTTTGGGAGAGAACCTCAGGGTAGAAGCTTCAGATGCCTTCTGTGGTTTCTAATGGTGAAGGAGCAATGGGAGGATGCTAAAACAGTGGCTTCCAATCTGCAATCTACGAGTCCTCCAGGTCTCCCTGAACTCTTTTTAAAAAGAGTCAAAAAAAAAAGTACTAAATTTAGCCTATTACTTGGTGTCAGTTCACAATATATAACTATTCCTGCAGAAAGAAAAACCAAACCAAAAACCTGAAGAATAATTTATTTGCATCAATCTCACTGCTCTATGGACTTGATCCTGAGCTTAGATTTTTGGGTGGTCTCAAATGCCTCATCTCTTTAACATTACAATGAGATATAAAGTATTTAGGGATAAATAGAAGCTCTCTAACAGCATGTTCAAATCCTACATGTAAGGACTCAAACGAGTATATAGGAGTGTTGAAAAGCTATTTATTTGCTAAAGCATCATTTTGAGCTTTTAAATAGAGGACTAGAAAGACTATCAACATCCTGCAACATTAAAAAATGGCTTCCATGGGTACCTACAGTCATGCTTAGGAGCCTAACTTGCAGCTTTGCCTGTGTTCTCTCGGAGTGCACACACAAACCTACAAAGATTTCATATCCTGAAATAATGTTTAGTAGGTAATACTCCACTTTCCCTGCAAAACGAAATGAAAATAATGCTTGTTTTTTTCTCCTTGGTAAACTTGCTGTGAAATAATGAGGATAAAATGTGTGTTTTCTGTGATAGGCCGCCAGGAGGGTAGTGAAAAGATCTGAATATATAAAACTGCTCAATTATTTCTGGATTTTGTGCACTGTACTTCTGCACCCATATGTTTACTGTTTTACACTTCTTATGTTCAATTGAAAACGATGTATGCGTGTGCTAATATACTCTACCTGCGGAATTCCAGTACAGAAACTAATTATTTCTTCAAGCTAATCTGACACCATGCAGAATTGATACTGCATTGACATACAGAATTGATGAGTAATGAGATTATTATTTTATTGTGATTAAACTGATTGTAAAAGTAGTGATGCCTGTTAGCGGGTAAGGGTGACACTGTAATTGAGTGGTGGCCATAAACTCATTGGCATCTGTAGTTGTGTTGCTATCTGTTCACAGTAAGAACCTATTGGACTTAAATTTCGGTAGCAGTTGATTTTTATTTTCAATGTGCTACCAAGCAGATGCAAATTCTGGTTGTACTAACATGACTGCATTTCCAGGCGGGTGTGGTAAAACCATCTCAGGGCTTGTCTGTGTGGAAGCTAGGTCTGACATAACAGCTGAGCCTTTTTCTTCATGGTGTTTAACACAAATAGGAGCCCAATATCAGTGGTGTGAGGGACAGAGAGCAGTGTATTTAGCATATGATGTTATCACTATGAACAGTCATAGATTTATTAATTTTTGCATTGAGATTGGATGGGGACTAGGGAAAAAAAGAGACCCTGACATAAGATCATCTGGACATCTATTTTATCCTACTATAAACTTCATTTTTCTTTCCTATCAGCCATAGATCTGCTACTGTGCTGGCTCTGTGACACATATTTTGGGCCTTTGTATGTCTGGAAGGTAATAGTGTTGCATTTGGTTTATTTACATATTTTGGATTCAAGGGGAAATCTCTGCCCTTTGGGAAAATGCAAGGGTAGAGGATGAGGAGAAGAGTATAATAAAAATGTATTAGGAGGCAGACTGGCTTCTCTGCATTAGTTATGGCCTAACTTAGAGCCTTTTTAAAGAATTTAACAGTATTTCTAGTATTGCAAAGTCAAATAGTTCAGGATGCTTACTGCCAGGATCATTTCAACATTGTCATTTTGAGCATATGAGTGGCAACGACCTTAATGTGGTCACGTACAGCTCCCTTAACCCCTCTAGGTCTCTAGACTTATCCAATGTGCAGAATGTGCTTTGCAATCAAAAGGTCGGAAGCATTAGTTCACTTTTCAATCTTACTGGTCAGTATATGGCACTCAAATTTATCTACTGTTTTTTATTCTAACTCTCCTAGAGATACAAAATTACTTTACCCATATGCTTTTCTGTAATCTTCATTATCCTATCCAAATGCATAAACTAATTTTCGTTTAAACTAGTATTGAGAAAAGGGATATTATTCCGTTAGTTCCATTTCCCAGATGGAAGACTTGGGACATCCAGTAGCACCAATATTGGAACAGATTCTGGCTTTCTTCTTTGGAAGAGCTTGCATTGCAAACTTCATGCCTTGAAAGCACAATTCTGGTCAGCTTTAGACACGGTTGTGACTTTTCAGTGACTCAAACTCCAGAGTCTCGAGATGTGTGTATATAAGTAGAAAAGACATTGGTGTCCAGCTGGGAAGCTTAATATTGATGACTGTGCAAGCATCATGTCAGTTTGAATCAGCAATAGTGTGGCCAGCAGGACCAGGGAAGTGATTGACCCTCTGGACTCAGCACTGCTGAGGCCACACCTTGGATCCTGTGTCCAGTTCTGGGCCCCTCACTACAGGAAACATATTGAGGTGCTGGAGCCTCTCCAGAGATGGGCAGTGGAGCACAATGGAGCTCCCGTGAGGGGCTGCTGAGGCAGCTGAGGTTGTTTAGCCTGGAAAAAAGAGGTTTGAGGGAGCTTTTATTGCTCTCTACAGCTGCCTGAAAGCAGGCATATTGTAGAGGGGTCGGTCTCTTCTCACAGCTGACAAGTGACAGGACATGAGAAAAGGGCCTCAAGCTGTGCCAGAGGAGGTTTCGACTGGGTATTAAGAAATGTTTCTTCACTGAAGGGGTTGTCAAGCATTGCAACAGGCTGCCAAGTGGTAGAGTCACCATCCCTGGAGGTATTTAAGAGATGTGTAGATATGGCACTTAGGGGCATGATTTTATGGTGATCTTGGGAGTACTGGGTTAATGGTCAGACTTGATGATCTTAGAGGTATTTTTCAACCTAAACAAGCCTATGAGTCTGTGGTTCTGTCGTGGTTCGCTTTAGTGTGCTGCTGTACAGTTATATGTATTTCCTTACATGCAGAGTTCAGCAGATCTGCATTAGCATGGCATTCCCACTTTGGCTGCTTTGTTTAGCCTCAGCAGAGCCAGCACAGTGCTGGGCTGTGCCCATAGATCCTGTCAGATGCAGCAGTAGCATCCAGCTTGGCACTGTGCTATTTGCATCCTCGTTCACAGGAGCAACTTCTGCATCGGGAAGAGCCCTTGTCTTTATTCACTACACATGTTCTAAATCCCCAAAATAACGTAGTATCTGATAGAAAACAGGTCCACTTGTTTATTTAAAGCCATGTGGAGAAAACTAGTGCAAAATAAGGTCTTGTAAGATTTTACTTTTATTCATTTGTGCAAAGTTCTTCGTTTGAAAAGCTTGACTTTATTCTGTGGGTTTTTTAGGAAAAACCTCTCCCAGAGAATTATGATAGCACTTGCCTGATTTATTCCATATTCTCATCCTCTTCTTGCAAAAATATATTTACTCTGTTCCTTACTGTGGCAATGCCATCTTGCTTATGATGTTTTCTTTTTCTATGCTTCTGATGTGATCCTGTCTCTTGCCAAGCAGTTGCCCCCACTTCCTAACAAGTGCTACAACAAATCAATTTCTCTAAATGGTGCAAAATGGTAGACATTTCCAATGCATTTTAAAATACCAATTTCCCTACTTTGACAATAATTTTAATTAAAAGTACCATCCTTTTGAAATAATTATAGCACAAGCAGCAAGCTGTGTTTTGGTTTTGTGTTTGGTGATTTGGTTTATTTGCTATTCTTTGGTTTTGTTTTCCTTACAATACATTTATTTGATCTTATAAACCCACCTTTGGTAATTCTGGTGCAGTTTTGTTCAGGATTCTGACAACTCATCGAACACAAGGAGGAAAGTGCACAGTCCTGGCAAACAGCAGGGATCAGATGAGGACTGAATCACAACTCATTCCTTAACTTCAGAAGGGAAGTAAATTCTCTCATTCTTACTTGCGGGTTATCTTGCATCTGCCTTCCCCTTAATTTGTGTCAGCTTCACCTCCCTGTCTGGGAGCAAAAATGATACTCTATCTGTTGCAAAGTCCTTTACTTCACATACAAAGTGCCTGGCATTCGCACACAGGAGTTCAGGAGATCAACAGAACACCTCCTTTGATTCCTTAGAAGGACACACGGCCTGGCCTGCAGCCCAGTCACCAGCTTCTGTTTGCTTCTTGCCCCACAAGGTAGAGCTGGAGTCTTTTGTTATGCCTCCTTCTTGCCTTATTTTTTGTTTTTTGATATTCAGGGTATGCTCTTTCCAGATGCTTCTGAGAAACTAAAGTGTGCAATATTTCCACATGCCTGCTGTAATGGTAAGATCTTAAAAAATTTCCCGCAAGTTACTTATGACATTTATCTCTTAAATTCATGTTTAGTCTCTGTCAGAGCATGTTTTTCATTCACCATGGAATATATCCTTTATACTAAATCTGATATTAATATGTCTATAACTCTGTTCATCCTCCTTAAGTAGTGCTCAGCTACTTTATAAATTCACTGAAACCATTTTTGTACTGTAAATATGACACTGTCCTTCTAAGAACACTTTCTTAAAACTGTATCCTCTGTCATTTATGGGAGGGTGGCATTATGTTTTACACAAAGAGAATCTTCACATACGGGATGTGAGCTTGTATTTTAAATGCCTCAAACCTCCATTTACTTCTCTGCCAAAGTAATAGCATGGAGAAATCAATACTGAAGGTTCAAGGCAAGAAAATCTAGCAACTGAGCTTTCCTTCCTCTGCTTTTTGTTCAAGCCAGACTATGATTTGCACACATCTGCCCTGCAGTTCTTGGACTTCCAGAAGTCAGAAGTTTTGTTGCCATAATCTACAGATCAATGGATGCACCAAAACCTTCTGCAGTACTAGGGTAAGTAAGCTTAGGTCATGACAGCACAAGAGACATCTGGTTTTTGCACACTGCTGTCAGGGAGATTACAAGTGCACATCTATTTTGGTATTTCAGGTAGTGCTAGAAGGCTCATTGTCCAGAAAGTTTTTCTTTTTCCTGGCTGTGAGTTGAGAGGATGTCATGACAGTTTGGTTCAGACTGGGTAAAGCAACCAAAGTCTCTTCTATGGCTATTTTCTGAGGAGTTGTAATTTTCTAATATTTTTCAGGCTTTTGATTAGTGTGACAAAAAAACTTTCTTAATTTCCATCTTCATTTCCTTCCAGTCTCTTAGCAATGTGTCGCTAGACAGAGTACTTTGTCTATTTTAATACATGACTAATCTTTTCAGAACCATTTCCATTGCTATCTGTGCACTACAATTGCTAACTGTATTATACCATTCAGTATGGTGCTCAGCAGTCCATCAATCCTCTTTCTTCATCTAAAGGCAGAAAATATATAGTAATTGCTTAATAAATCTGCCATTCCTTTATCTCGGTTTCCCAATGCCCCATTTGCATTTTTAGTACCTTTATCTTTAGGGCTGGATGGTCATCTAACCAAGACAGGATGATAGCTAACTTTTATAGTACAGAAAGCAATAGGATTCTATGGTGAATTAATATTTTTTTTATTAATAACAGATACTAAATCTTGATGGAATAGTTAATGTCATGCAGAACTTGTCTTGGGTACCTGGGATGGAGAATATTCTCTTCATTTGCCTCAGGCCTGTAACCCAAAGAAATTTCCTGCATTTTGGTACAAATAATTTGGCAACAAATTCAGGGCTAAATTCCAGCAAGGTCAGCTTTTCCTGTAATCTTAGCAACTATTCTTTTGAAGAGGATTACCATATTTCTAACTACAATAGTGGCGCATTATTGTTACAAGGAATTATTTTTTTTTGTTTCTTGCTGAGCAGTGACAGGTTCACCAGGTGTGATCTTATTTTTCTACTAGAGTATCAGAGATACCATGTTAACAGTTGAAAGTATTAATGATTTCATTTTTTATGTGTATAGTTATTTATGAATTGACAAGAATTTTTTACCATGAAGCAATGTAATATTTCTAGTTAAGAAAAACAAAGAAAAAGCACAAAGGCTTTCAGTTTGTGTATTAATCACACTTGTGTTTTACACCTCATTCTGTGCTGTGCTGAAGCTTAAGAACACTCCGTTCTCTAACTGAAGTTTAATTTTCTGTTGATTGTTTGCCTTCTGAACTTCTATCTGAGAGGCAGGGAGGATGTGCAAGGAGGCATTTATCACTGATCTTGCTTATATGTGTACTTCTTGCCACTTCTGAACAGGAGCTTTTGTTATGCAAACCTTCTGATTTAATAGTGAAAATTTGCAGCATTTAGGAAGAATGAAACTCTGCACACTCATAAAGCATATCTCATCAACAAACAGCTTTTTGTAAACATCTTTGACTCTTCCCACCCCCCTCTATTCTTCAGGCTTAGGTCAGAAAGTGAAAGCAAGTTCAGAATCTCTTCATCCTGAGGGAACTCCATAAGATAAGTCTTCAGATATCTAAAAGAATTTAAGAAATAAAACCTGTTTTCTGAAAACTGGCATGATGCACCGTCCTACCTAGGATTAAATCTCATTTCTGCTGCCAGTGAAAATCTTAAAGGCTCTGCTTGAGACTGTAGACTAAGTGGGGAATTTTGACAAATGCAAGTCTTGCATCTCCTCTCTTTAAACTATGTCCTTGCTAGAATAAATACATAGCAATAGACAGAAATGAATAAAAAATCCCCAAACCAAACACTTTTAAAAGCAAATTGGAGAAGTCACTAAGTCAAGACATTGATTGCCTGTGCTCCTCAGGGACTGTTAATAAATGGAAACACATGGCTGATATTTAGTTATTTTGCCTGTATAAATACCCAGGAAGCATTAAACGCAACCTTTGGAGGATTTCCACAGAACTGACAAAATGTATTTTTTCTTGCTACTATTCCAATCTACATCAGCATTCAGGAGCAATATAAAATCCCTCATTTATTTTGAATTGAGTGCCGAAGCAAGAGGAATAAGCAATTTTGAAATAAGTAAGTACAATAATATGACACACAGCTCCAGCCTTACACTTCAGGAAACCAAGGAGATTTTATTTCTAGGGGAGTAGAGGTACATAAGGGAGTATTCAGTGGAAGAATTACTGCTTTAATGTTTACATTTTCAATATAATGGGAAAAATAAAAAGAGAAAAACTTTTGTAGTCAAGCTGAACAAATATTTCTTCATGAATCTTCTAGTGTAATTTTTTGCAGACGTAGAATAGACCAAATAGTGAGTATGTGACATGAATCAGGCTTCGTGGGGCATGTGGTCCAACACAAACTGCACAAGAAGGCAGATTATCTCAAATTTTAACAGAAAATATTTTAATGCAGACAAATGAGCACAGCAAGAGACAGAACTGCTTTATACGGAACAAGGACAGATTCTATGACTGTAGATCTTAAAAAGTAGTTACAAGAACACTTAATCCAGACTCACGATAGAATTCCTGCTTAAAGGTGGGATAGCCACATCCTGTTAATTTTCTGATTTTTAAAGAACTACATGCATGTACTATAATCAGAGATCTTCCTGCCGTGAGATTGCTCTGTGTGTGTGAATATCTCTCTTTTCTCCCCACCTATAATGGAGAGAAAACCTCTTTCTTATTCTTCAGTCTGCTTCTGATTCACCTAGGAATTTTAGATTCCTTTCAGTTTTTCAGAGTATTCCATATTTAAAACTATTCTCATTGCTTCTATTGTTTTTGATTATTCAATTATACTTGATAAAATTGGTCTTTGTTGCCCTCTTTTCTCTTAATTTCACCTTGGGTGAATTTCAGTTATCTTCTATTCTTGTTCTACTTGAAAATTGTGGTCCTATTTTCTTAGACTATTTTACATTTTAAAAAGATACTTATATTAAAAAAAGAGCTGGGTTTTTTTTTGTAGCCCTTCCATTCTTGGAGGTTTATATTGAATGGCAGTGCTTTATTGAAGTATTATGTAATAATAAATTCACCTGCTTTACTTGGTTCCATTTGGCATATGAGTTTATGGACAGCCTTTTTCCACACTGCCTTGTCAGGAAACCAAAAGAATCAATCTCACTCTCTTTTAAAACCAGTGGCAGAAATCCTTCTGATTTATCTAAGGGGAAGATTGAGGCTTCTTGTAAATATCCCTAGAAGTGTCTCCCCAGTTCCAGACATGAAGTTCTTCTCCCAAACAATACCCCTGAATTTTTCACAGGTCTCATGCAACCTTTCTACAGACCCTCAGCAGTACACATCATTCATCTAACAAAAGGCAAAATGAACAGGGTAACCTCCCTGTATTTCTTATCATCTCATTCTTTACCTTTACAACTGACCTTCTTCCTGCCCTATATGTTTGATAAAATGTGCATTCTTGTATTTTTTGTTCCATACAATGTTTGTTTTTCAGTCAACCTTTGATACATTAGAGTGAGTAGGATATGTGAAAAAAGGACATGTGTGGGGTTTTTTTACCCTTTTTTTTTTTAAGTAATCAGTGTTTTCCAAATGTCTTCATGTAAGTAAAAAGGAAGCCAGCCCTTGCTGTCTGTGTAACACTTGAATATCAAGTCTTATACCTGTAACTAAAGCACAGATGACTTCACTAAATAAAATCTCTGAAGTCTGTTTTAAATGGCTATGCTTCTGCAATGATAATGTCAGTAAAAGCTTGGAACTGCTATGAATAAACCAAATATAAAATTGAATAATTTCTTTTTCTATCTTGTAACAAAAAGCTGTTTCTGGGGAAAAGAAACTTGAAATTGTTTTGTGTCAGCAATGTATATGAAGTCGGCTTCTGTGTTCAGGAGGAGAAAAAAGGACTGAAAGGCAGAAGGAAAAAGAATGAAGTAGTATTTTGAATTATTTTTCTACTTGACATGTCTATGAGCCACTTAATTCTGTATCTGTGTGGCATTTGAAAAAAAAGACCTACATAACAGAGACAAAACAATGAGCCGATCTGAGACCGGAATCATAAATTAATTCAGGGATTTCTACAGAAATTGCCAGTGGAATTGGCACTTGGAAAAGCCATTTTGCAGGATGTATCTTCCTCTAGCTTGCTTTGGCTGATCAGCTACACGAGTGCAAAATGTTTCAAGTAGAGGTTCAGTGGGAACAGAAGAATTCTGATCCTAGTGAAGTGCTAAACTCAAACCGATCTCAGCAGACCTCAGGTTTCACCTGAGGAGTCAGGAGACATTCCTAGTTGTCCTGGTTGCAGGCTTGGAGCTGGGAGTGGGGAAAATTGGTGTGAGCTGTACTAAGCCACTGCAGATAATGACACACAGTGATCACAATAAACTTTCAAGGAATTAATTTACTGTGTGGGAAGGGAACGCAGCAGTGAATGCATACTCACTCTCTCTACCCTGCACCACACCCCTCTCTCTCTCCCTAAACTGTCTTTTGTAGTGATTGTAGGGGTACTATACTTATAAATAAATTTTGATTTTAAAAAGAACTGTTTCCCCAGTAGCCTCAGAAATATTATTCCATGTTACCAATGTTATTGCTGAACAGTAAGTTCATTTCTAAGGCATCAGGAAACATGGTGTTTGGTGTGGAGGTTCTCTGAAGGTCTGGGAACACCATTTCTCCAAGAGGGAAGGATCCACTTGCTAACCAACTGCTCAGTGTCATCCCTGTGAAGCTTTTGCTTCTTGACAATGAGCAACAGCAGAAAGGCTCAGATCAGAAATCAGGTTGCATCCTTAGGTCATGGGTAATTTAAAAGCTTAACATCTATGGTCACATATACCAGGCAAGGAACAGAATAAGACAACTATGAACCATGAGCTGGTTTTGAACTACCTTGTAAAACCAACATTGATATAAAATATTCTACCCTATAATGATACAGAATACATATATATATGTGTGTGTATATAAATATATATATATATATATTAAAAAAAAGATGTTAATGTTAATTATGAAACAAAACATCCATCTAGAGCACATTTGTTTTGTTTAGGCTGTTTTCCGTTTGGACAAATGGGTATCTGGCAACTTTTCTGTTGCCAATGTATAATACTACCTGTTTCTGGGTTTCTTGTATTTCCTTTGCAGCTGTGGTTTATGACCATTTGCATTTTTGCTGAAAAGTACTAAGGGTAAGTCAATATATATAAAGTACTTTTTCCATGCCTTCCTTTTACTTGAGACTTTCCTGGTTGTAATAAGCTCTTTTTTCAGAAAGTGAAATACAATTTGGGTGCAGATGCCAACAATAATTGTACTTGTCAAAAGAAACAGATAACATTATAACTGCCTGAAATTTAATCGCAAGAAATGCGATAATTCATATGGGAAATCATGTTTTACAATTTCTTTCTTTCCATGTGGTTTAGAGTAGTTAAGGGGAAAAAAATATTCTGTTTAGGCCAAGCGTGCAGAATGGCATAGAAAGGCAATTTAATGCAAAGCTTTTCATATGTATTGGTTTTTCCTGCCAACAGAAACATACCTGAGACTACAACAATAAAAACATTGTATGAAAAGATGGAGAAAAGTAATTATATTTAACAGTTGTATTATATACTTACTTTGATTTAATTTTGAATTTTAAGATTTTTCTTTTAAAATTTTGTCGGTGCTGCTGCGAACAGTATAATGTAGCATATATAATAACATTTCAGCTGTGAAATGTGAGATCTAGTTCTGTCATTAGTGTAACTGGGCTAATTTGTTACATCAGATTTGTTCCATACTGATAGCCATATAAGTGAGATTTGAATCTGGGCAAGATCTCATGTACTAAAATCCACTGTAATTTTAAATTCTGCTTTACATTAACAACAATCAAATTACTTTTTAACAATATCAGCCCATTGCTCTAAAAGTGAAGAACAAAAAACCCTAGATCACAAACTCAACAAAACCACTCCACCAGTAAAACTCAGCTAATCAATCAAAAAGTTATTAACAAAATATTTTTTCATTTTCACATTTTTAATCATGTTTTCATACCAACCAGGATTTGTTCTTACTATGTTGCTTGGAGAACCTCATAACCAGAGTGAAGGTAGGTCTTTAGAGGCAGACTTTAGATGTATGAGCCTGGCTGGAGGGAACAGCAGAGCTGCTATGCTTGGTTACCCTACAGAAAGCCTAGCTAGAGTTCCAGCTAAGGTCAGGCACAATGGCTTAGCTCTGAGCCTTGACTTGCATGCCAGCTCCTCCCAGTGAATGTCTTTATCATCTGTCATCTTCTGGTGGTATTTTGATAACTTGTGGTGTCCCTGTTTACTGCAGGCATCTTCTTTAGCAAGAGGGAGTAGCTGATTCACTTGAGGTGTGTCTAAAAACTTTGGAAAGAATGGGTAAAAGTACATTTGTTACTCAGGTATGTATCCAGCCTTTTCAAGAATACAGTCAAGATGAGGATTTGTACTCGTTTGGACTCCTGTGTGTGTGTGTTTTGTTTTGTTTTGTTTTTTGGTCAGTGTTCTGCAAAGCAATACTCCTGTTGCACAATCCAGTTAAATACAGGAGAAGAGTCAGTAAGTTGTTTATCATAGTGCTCCTCTCAGAAGTACAAAGAAAATGAATATGTTGTTTTGCCCTGGAATGGTTAGGGGTAGTCCATATAGCTTGGAACTGAGAATCTGCCTACTTTGCTTTATACGCATTGATTTGTCCTGCAAAAGGGGAAACTTAGTGATTCAACAGTCTCTTGAAGTTTTTATGATTATCAAGTTCCCTGCCTAGAAACAGAGTTCTGGAGCAGAGTATGGAAACAAACAACAGCAGAAGGCTTTAATGAAAATAGGCCATGGCAAAGGAAAGCAGGAAGTTTAAAATGAAGATGATTATAAATGCTGTTCAGAATAATGATTATATACTTTTCATCAAGTCGGATAGAGATCTCTTTGGCCAGCTAGGAAAATTATCAACAGTGCAATTGTGGCAGGAGATTCTTTGTACTCAATACTTGCTAATGTGTAAAGAGAAAAAATGGCTTGTAGGCTGTCTTGCTATAGTCTGCTAGAAATTCTTGGTTTTGTTCAACACTAAAAAGCCACAGAAGATTCAGAAAGAGATTTTCTTATATTTTCATTTTTATTGTTAGATATAAAGTATGAACAGATGTACATGGAAACAGCTCTACAAAATTTGAGTGTTGGTATGACCATAGTAACCCACCATAGTTTATATTTCAAGGGAACTTTTCTAAGAACAAATCAGTAAGAAGGTCACAAGCAGTATATAGTGACTTAGAGTTGATATGCTAATATATCCCTAAAGAATCTGGCAAATAAGTCTGAAGAAACTGGCTATTTATACTGCAATCTCATGAAGCAAGACCTCTGGAGATGTAATGTAAGAGTCTTGAGCTATGTACAGATACTAATCATCAGAAGAGCTTGACAGCTCTGTAATTTTTCTCTCTAAGGGGTCCCACAGTCTATTAGTAAGGTGATTCATAAAACAAGCTAAGAGAATATTTTAATCATTTTCCTCTGTATTTATATGTAGCTGTATTTACTATTGAATTTGAGAACAGTATCTCCTGTAAAATGTAGGCAATCTGATTTATTACCAATCGATTTCACATTGTTGCAGAAGTTATATTACAATGTAGTTTTAAGTGAAGGCAAAGGAAAACTCCTTCAGTCATGCAAAAGTGCATAGAAAGTGGGTATAAAGATTAAATTTTTGCCATTTTATTGTGCTTTGGGTTCTTAAGCTTTATTGCTATGACCTCATTTTTCAAAGAGATGTCCACAGTGCCCTGTGATCTATTTTTCATCATTATATTCAGCATTTAAGATACCACTAACTTTTACTTTGTCACATGGTTGTTACTTTTTCTTTCATCATTTTTGCTTCTGTTGGGGACTCCTGAATTAGTTCCAAGTGATGTCTCTGATGTTATCACACCCTTGGCAATGTTCATCTTTTATCCTGTTTGGTGTAGACAACAAGGATGTGATAACACTTTATGAGAGAAAAGAAGTTGAGGATTGTGTGTTTGTGATTTATTAATGCATCATTTGCACCCTGAACCATGTCCTGTGTGTTTAAATAGTGACACTATTTCTAGCCAGCTGCTACAAAATATAAAGAAATTCACAAACGAAAGAATTTTTACCAGAAATTTCTCCTTTCATACAGAGATGAGAGAAAGCTTGCTGTTCCACCTGTTTCCCAGCTGGTTTGGGAGAGCAAATAGGAACTGCTAGAGCTTAGGGAGATATCAAAATTGATTTTTAAGCTATCTCAACAGTTTTAAAATACATTTAACTGGATCACTAGGAAACTAAATTAATTTGGGACATCAGTTAGTCCATTAACATTTCTCTATCTATTACATAAAGCAACAGGGAGCAAGAGCATCTAATTTAGACCCACATATTCTAAATTCAGCAATAAAAAGTGAAAGACCATCTTTTTTTTCCATTTCTAATGCCTGCTGGAAGTAGATAAGGGAAGCTTCATGTGTTTTCCATCCATTTCTATTCCTTCCTCCTATTACCTGTTAGTTGCTTTAGTATTTCAGGATACTGTATTCCATTAAAGAGTAGGTCTTCCCACTGTATAACCTCCACAGGGGTTACACAGTGTTTTCCAGCCTCTTTCACAGGTGGACTGGAATAAAATAGAAGGGATCTTTCTCTGAAGATCAGCATACTACTTCATGGGAGAATGAACTTCTCTGCAGGGAATTGAAGTGCAGCGCTTGAAAAGAACAGTTGGCATGTGGAACTGGGAGAAGTGAGGAAGGAGACTTGGAGCTGGTTGGTTTTGTGCATGAGGGTCAGGGGAGTTTATTTAACTTACTCGACAAATAAAAGCACGCTATGTTTTCCCCTCCATGAAATAAAGATTCTTCAGAGGGAGTGGGGAAAAAAGCAAGGTGTGCTTTTTAAGAAGTGAGAGATGTGTGTGTGTAAGGTCAGCCATCAGCTATGTGTGTGTGTGCGGGCAGAGAAGGGAGTCAGGGCTCTGATCTCAATTTTCTCTTCAGCATTTGGGAGATGGTGGATGTTAGTTAAAGAAACTTTTTAGCCTGCAGATTTCATGGATAATCTTTGATGTCTTTAAGTTACAGATGCTTAGAATAAAACCAGAGGTCCAAATATCTTTGTTTAATTTAGAGATATAGAACTGAATCTAATCCAATCTAGTATTAAGACTTTCACCTGTCCTTGATTACCTGATCAGCTCTGATAAAAGAATCTCTTAATTTATGTTATTAATTCATATAGTAAAGACCAAATCACTTTCCAGCTATGTAAAAACTAATCAAAGAAGTAAAAATAATTTTGGTAGAATAAACCTTTATTGGGTAAATTATTAAAGAATTTTAAAATAAAATCTAAAATAAGTGGAGAATTAAATAACAAACAAAATCCCTGAAGACACGAGGGAAAACTGATTTTTCAGGATTGTGGTCCTGAACATGTCCTTTCAATGAAAGCTTCAAGAAAGATTAAGCAAATTTTATGGCAACTTCTGGGATAAATTCTTTGCAAATCAAATAAACCCAGATGAAGGAGAGCCATATGCAATTTTAATTGAACAAATACATCAGTGCCTTCTAAGTGTTTAATGCTGGATGAGCCACCTACCTCCACAGAGTGACAGAAGCAGTGCACAACATTGCAATGCTAACATGCTGTGATGATAAGTGGCTGGTGATATCAGATACTGACTCTGAACAGGATCTTCTGAGCAGAGCTGTGAAAAGTTTTGCTATCAGAACCGTGTGAAATGTTGATCATATTTTAAAAACAAGGCAGAGCTCTTAGGTCTGTACTGACTCAGGACAAGCAAGGCTGATGTTCAGGTGACAAATATGGTGGGTTGTTCCATTCTCATGGACCATTTGCTAGTGGGATATAATCTAATGACATACTCCTCTCTTCATGACACAGGGAACCAATATAAATTGTCTCCCAGAAAACAAAATTTTTTTGGTTTAAAAATTTCAAGTTGTATTTTGATTCTAACTTACATGTATGTTCAAAGAAAGAAAAAAAGGAGTTTGTTTGGTACATGGATAAGTATAGAAATATTTCAGTGTTCAACTTCAAGTGTGGAGCTACCAGAAATTTGATTTTGTAAGTTTGGCTCATCTTTCTTTCCAATGATTCTTAAACATTACTCACAGTAACTCTCTAGTTCAACTGTTTTTTCTTTTGATGTAGAAGGAAGTGGTGAAAGGCTATCTGATTATTTCAGAGAGCTATTTTTCTTAGTTTCCCTTATCTATATTAACAGTTACATCTTCGAAGAACTTGAAGAAGAATGTGTTACCTGTTCATTCTGAACTCATCTTTTAACGTGTTAGTTTTTTCAGTTTCCATTCACTACCAAAGCCATAGTTTCCTTCCTAAGAAATTCTCTAAAATTAATAGAAAACTTGTAGATTTATGGATTAATCTGTCTTTATACCGTCAAAACCCAGTGCAATTGCGTGATATTCTCTGCCTCATCTGCAATCCCTTTGTTGCACAATGGACTTGCTAAAGGAACTACAAAAGATGAAATTCCTCAAATACAAGGAAGCATTGTGAATGATTTGTGTGTTTAAGACACTTTTCAGAAAATTTGTTGGTCTGATTTAATCTCTGAAATTTCTCAAACTATTCACTAAAGTATGCTCTGCTCTGCAAAGTGTATCTCTGTGCTCAGACTGTGCTGCTTTAAAGCTTTGGTTGCCATTGAGTAGAAATCTTTTTCAGCGTTACTCCCCCCAGCATGATAGTCTAAGAATGGCATAAATTAAAATTTAGAATTATATTTTCAGAATGAACTTTCTGTTCATGCTGTTTTGTTTTTTTGGGTTTTTTTTCTCTGCTCTAACAACTTGGCTTTTCAGCAGCTGTTTATTATCTATGGGGAATTAAATGTATGTCTGAAATGGCACCACTGCACCGGTTGGTGCCTGTGGCACTGAGTGCATACATACACGCTATCCCCAGCACCACGCTCCAGCCTGATAATTTAGATGGGAATAGACAAACTCTTTTATTTTGAAAACTAGCAATTATTATTGGCTGCACAAAATCTCCTTATGTTTTTATTTCAGACATAGGGTTTCATAAGCCAGGACTATAATTTTGACATTACTGTGATGGTGACCAGTGCTAAGGACCAGTGCCCCAGGTGACAACACCATTGTAACATCTGTGAGCTAGCAGGTATTTTGTGTAGCTTCATATGCATCCTTCTTGTTCTTTTCAGTTTATTCTAGATTGATAGAATAAAAGAAAAGTCTTCTTTCATATTATCAGTGATGATAGTTAAGTCACAGGCTTCAGGTTTCAAATTGGATATTTTTCTTAATCATGACATAGTCTAATGGGTAAAACCACCTTTTTTTCCCCTGTAAGATACCTTTTAATTGAATTTATGGCATTTACTTAGAAATCATTCAGGTATAAATGATAACTTTAAACCTCTTCCTCTTTTCTTGGATTCTCTTGCTACCTCCAGAAGCACCTAACAGAAAACCTTCTGTATCTTGTCTCCATATCATCTAAGAGTCCCTTATCTCTAACATGCACAATAGTGAGAAATGATTCACTTGGAGTAGAAAACTAATAGGATTGTTGGTATCTTAGGCACACTCTCTTCTGTGCAAAGGCTCAGTTAACACCAGTGAGTCACAGAAACAGTAGAGAAGGAAAGAAGTCAATTTTGCCATGGAAAGAGGAGGTAGAAACCAGGCCACCAGGAATCAGATCAGACACCAGACCAGGGAAATATCACTTCACACAAAGAGCTCCTGGTGTTCAGAACAATTTAATTTGTATATACAGCTGTCTACTAAAGTTAGAGAAGGAATTTAGAGACTTTAGATAAAATCTATATGAATTTAGTTTTAGAAATAGTAGTGTCTTAAAAACTTTTAGAAATATAAAATGCATTAAATTTTCAGGTTTATTTAATTGGGTATTCTAGAGCTTATGAATAGTTGTTTAGAAGCTTAATTTCACAGTCTTGAATATACTTTTTTTTTTCATTCTTTCTTAAAGTAACCTTCCCCTCCCTTTCTCCCCCATCTCAGTGTAGCCTTCCTCTGAAGATTTTTAAGAGAAAGATGGCTCAAAAATGGATATTAACTGTTTATGAGTAAATTATGATTGACTGTCATCATTGATGCTGTGTGTTAGATGCTGTTAGACCATGGGTTAAAAGTGGAGTTTGCTAATTTCAGACACTTAAGTGGAGAGGTAGGACCAGAAAGAGATGGAATAAGAGATGTCATTTATCTTACACATGGATCAGTTTAAAGCACATGTAGATTCAGTTACTCAGACCATTCCACTTAGAAGTACAGTAGTGTATGGAACTAGAATCAGTCTTTTACGCTCTTGGGAGAGTTTCTTATTCTTTTAGAGAAGGAGTAAAAGAAGTCACAAGTAAAGCAAGACAAAGTAAAAAAGAGAAGGCATAAATTAAATATAAGATCTTATTAAACAGTATACACTATTATCTTTTCATCATTCTGTTGTAAGCAAGGAACTAAAGCAAAGAAAAATAAGCTTTTAAAAAGGAGAAAGAAAAATAAACTCAGAATATTGTGGTTTATAAAGAGCCGGTGCAGGTAGACAGGTAACTGTCCACACTCAAAAGTGCTACACAATATCTCTTTTGACTTATTGTATTTCAAAACTTTGTGATTTACATCTCTGTACAGAACATCATTCCACAGCTATTTATTAAACAAAACCTTTAGGATCAAATTGTTAGCTTAAATTCTGTTATGAATGAAGAAAGATGGAAGTATTTACACAGCAAATCATAGTTATTTCCCTAGCTGCCTTCTAGCTCCTGGAAGGAAAGTAAATTGCTTTGGATCTAGCCTGCCTCAGTGTCTTGAGCGGGCCAATTCAGACTGATTTACTGATCCATCTGCTAGTTTGTTCTCTTTGGCTAAATATAAAGTTTGCTTACCTTGGTGAAAAACTCCACATGCTTTCTCCTTCAGACTTTGAGGGACTGTAACCTGCTCACCAGGTATTCCAACAACTATCTCAAAATGAATTTTCCTGTTGTGCATCAGATAACAGTATTTGTTGTGTGCCATGCACAGCCTCTTCTCTGAAAAATCCATTTTGAATTGAGCTAATGGCCATTCAGCTGTGAAAAGAAATACAGCATAGAGCAATGGTAGAATTGATTGGACTATGGGATATCATCACAACCTGCATAACAATAAACCAAAATGTTCAACAAGCAACATGACTTAAAATCTGACCTATTTTCACCACAACTTTGGGAAAAAATCTTGGACCATACATTCTCACCATGAGATAATACACTGAAACTTTTTTAAATAACTTCCTTAGACTATTTTGATTATTTCCAAAGTGGTGCTATTTCTCTACTCAGCTGTCCCATTATTAATTTTAAGAGTTCATTTACCCAGAAGTATTTTCACTTCTCTCTCTGATGTGTTTTAGCTGCAGGGAAGGCTTCTTCCTATGACACTGTGCACATTCTGAATGTTTCATTAGATATTTTAAATACTCAACATGCAATAAACTTTTCCAAGGAGTGTATTGCACAAGAAAAAAATATTGATTAAACTTCTATTTCCTTTTGAATTCTGAATAATGCATTTTCTGCTTAGTTTATGATTTTCTGCAGTGTTGTTTTACAGATTCGCTTTTGCTAACAAATCATATTTTGAGCCTGACAAGGTACTCATATTGTCTTAGTAGATCTTGTGAATGTTTGGAGCCCTTTCAGTGGGTCTTGTGCTGTTGGCTGGGTTTTTGTCATTCTAATTGGGTTTCTTTTATTTTAATGACTGAAATAAGTTTTAATTCTAAATGATGTCCTGCCTTTTTCTTTCATTGTCTCCTCTGAATTGATACAGGTTCCTAGCATAACTTGTATATTGGAATTCACAAGCCTTCGTAAGTCCCTTTTGTTATGTGTACATGTGGAGTATGTGAATACATCGAGTACAATAAAATATGTATCTTATGAAAAAGTACAGGTGAAATTAATGCTAAATATGTATTTCATTCTGAAACTGAGTTTAGATAGTCTTAAAAGTATCTTTTGGAGGATTGCAAGGTCATAGCCAGAGATGATTGAATTCAGTAGAAAACACTGTCATTCAGGGACTAGTATTTTTTTTCTACAATGTTTTAAGGGAAAATTTATTCTTTTAAATATTAAACTGCTTTTAACAAACTACAGTCTAAAGGACATATTGAAAATTTAATTTTGCTTTTCACAAGTATACTTTTAAAAATTATAGGATTTACAAATTATATGAAGTGCATGAAGTTGTTGGCAATTCTAACCTGTTTTGTTATTAATGAAAAACTGCAAGACTTGAACAGCAGAATACAAATTAAAAGTATTGATTGTGATTTAAAGAATCAGCTGAACAGATCATGTACCTTGGAAGAATGTTCTTTAACTGGCAATGAATCAGTTTACAAATGATGCCCACTAAAGTCACAATGAGAAGTCTTATCTTAAATAGAAGATTTGTACTTAGTGGATGCAGAAATGGAATTGATGACTTAGTTCCACTTGGTCTGTCTCTCCAGGAAGAGACATAGTGTTGCCCAATATCAGCTCCTCCCTGTGCAAAACTTCAAATAAAAGGAGAGAGAAGGAAGTAAAATACTGTGTTTCATTTGAAAATATGGTATTAAAGAAAAAAAAAAAGAATGCTCTTCAAGAAAAAGGACCCTTTTTCCAGGGTTAATACACATTTGGAGATTAATACAGTCTTTAAAATATAAGGTATTTTTAATTTTGAAACGTAGATTCTAAAGAAACTAAATAAATGTGCAAATAAAAGATACTATTATGATCTTTTCTCCATCTCTTTTCCATCAATATGTCCACAAATTGTAGAAATATTTGATCTGATTTCATTTTTCCAGTACTAAATAGTGTAATGAATTAGTCTCTTTAGAAGAAATAATCACAGACTGTTGCCTTGAAAACCTCCTTTAGTAATAATCATCTTATTTAGTCAGAAATGAAATAGCCTTAGTACTAGAACTAAGATTTAAATTACTTCTACTCTTGCCTACCAGTTGTCTTTCAAAATACCATTGTATTTTAATTCCACAGCACTTTAATATCGCCCCACATTCTAATAAAACAATACTTTATGCTTTCTACCTCCATCTTAATTACATGAATGTAGAAAGTCTTCAAAGTAGCTGATATGTCCAGTGAAAATGTTGTAGTTACCACGGAGATAAACTCAAGTTTTCCAGTATCTACACATCTAAAAGAAAGTACTCACATAAACAACCACTAGACATGGAACAACCAGAAAACCCCAAAGAGTGTAACTGACCTAGTAGTGTAGGTGAAGTCTTCTTTAATGTACAACAGGCTGGAGGGAGGGCGGAACCATATAATTACCTTTTCCAGCTTTTACCATATATTGTGTTTACCAAATTGTGAATAAGGAAATGTTTTCATAGTTCTCAACTGTATATTGATTTTTTTTTTGGTTCTACTTGATGTGATAAACTTCTCTGTGAAACAGATATACAAGTACTAGATTTAAAAATATGAAGAAGTGTTATGGTATTATGAAAAATGTGAAGGAGAATAGTTTTTATATTGTGAGATCCCACTGATTTTATGCTGAAAATTATTGTATTTTTTAAAGTCCATCTTGGCAGGGAAAAGTATGCAGCATGGATCTTAGTAATGGTGTGTGGAAAACCTGAGCATCTTTTCAATAATATGCATATTTTGTATGTACATTATTGACTTCAGATTGAAACATCAAAATCTGTTTTGAACTCTTACTATGGGATAAGTTTATCTTGTTAATATAGATGTCATAATAAGTCTTGAAATATTAAATACTGACATTGAAGGAGGAAATTTGAAATTAGGAAATAGAACTGGTTAAACATGTTTATGTTAGGTTTAAACCATTTCCAAATGGTGTAAGGAAAAAAATGAACATTATCATTAAATTTAAATAATAGTCATTGTAGAGTGTAGAGCTGTTTAACTCTCTCACGAGCTGACCGTTAATTTTTCTAGTTACAGTAACTAAAATAATCAGATGTCTGATTTCTGCTGACAGCTTTCAGACTTCTCCTCTTCAATCTCCGTCACACAGTCTCTTGAGAAGACTTGCAAAGTCCTTGCCTTACAGATGACTTTGCTGTCTCAAGCAATGATATGCATGAGGCTGTCTATGAAAGGAGAAACTGCTCCTCTTTAAAAGGATGGTGGAATTGGAATTCATCTTAAAATGAGAGTTTTTCAGAGGAAGGAAAAAGTTATCAAACCAATGGCAAAGAAGACATAAAGAAAATATCAAGAGATGAAATTATGAGTAATGCTTAAAATTGAAACAGTGTAAATTCCTCTTAAGATTGCATGGTATCTTTTTTGCCTTTTTTACAATCTTGATATGGCACACCATAACTGACAGTCAGGAGCAGGAAACTTCTGGAGGCCAAGTCTTTGAGCACTGAAAATGACCTTACTGAGGGGCTAATGGAAAGAAAGCTAAAAAGTCCTGTGGTGGATGAGTACTTTTGAAGATTTACTGCTTTTCAGTTCTTCTAGGTCAAATTTGGAACCATCAGTCAAACCATAACTCCTGATTAATGGAAAGTTTTGGTGATCTTGTACTTGGGCACAAACATGGTTTAATATTTCTTGAAAAGTCCTTAATTGACCTACTTTACTTCAAGAAAACTGAGAGAAGGTCTTGTTGTTCACAAACAATAACGCCCTTCAGAGTTTTGTTAATGTTCATTTGCAAGGAGTGTTTGTAAAGCTCAGTCAATGAAGACTGCATTAGGTGAGACACTGAAGAGATTAGGGGAACAGAGAGAAGTGTGTATAGCACAGCTTATCTGGGAGGCAAAAAGCACCTTAGTAGTGCTGATGTACTTTTTCCACTCACCAGAATTTGTTTGAGACCAACAGCTGTGGACAGAAGTTCAACAGGAGGCCAACAATTTGCTGTGCATCGGTGGAAAAACCCAGGTCTGCTCAACCTGATTGCATTACAAGTGGCTTGCTACAAGGTAAGCTGAGTCTGCTATGCACTGTTTCCTGTATTGTGTTCTGGGAGGGTGAAGCTTGTTATTTAAGTGCTTATTACCGCATCCAGAATATGTAGAAACTAAATTTAGCAATGCCAATTTGAACTCTTGGGTTTGGCTTGTTTGGTGTTTTTTATTGGCAAGAAAGAAAAACATACAGGGGTAAAAATGTGTATCTTAAAAATAGTATTGCGTTTGTAGAATCGGAATCTGTTTTATAAACTATTAAATGAAATTTCTGAAAATGTTGTATTCATCTCCAAAGGCAAAATTTAGGATATTTTATGCATCAAAAATAAATTGCACACTTGTAGTATGTTTTGCATTTTTTTTGATTGCTATGAAGGAATATCTATTCTGTGAGGACTATTCAAACTTTTTAGATGTCCTATTAAAATCTTAGAGACTCTGAAGCATGCTACTCTTGAGCCAAAGAATGGGGTGAGGGAGGAAGGACACATGGCCTCTTTTAGCACCATGTTAATGTCCATTGGCACTTGGGAAAATTGTGTCCTGGTAATAAAGTCTCTGAATAGTTGGAAGAGGTATTACTTTAATGTAAGGAAACTGATGGACAGGTAGATCCTGCCATTAAGATACACTTTCAAAAGTTGCATACTCTTCTGGCAGCCTGGAGGACAAAGCAAAGTGCTAATACAAGGAGAAAGGAAAGAAAGAGCTTTAGACTGCCGTTTTGCATTTAAGCAAAATTTGCTATGCTAAAACCAACCAACCAACCAACCAACCAAGCTAAAAACAAACAAACACATACATGCACAGTACAGCAGGACACAATATCTATAAACTTGTTATTACCCCTGTCAAAACCTGTGCTCTTCAACCACGGAAAGATAAACAGGAATCTGGAAAGACCCCCAAGCTTCTAAAAAGTCTCCTGCAGTTACACTCACATCTGAACTGGGAAATTCTGCCAGTAAATTGGTAACAGCAGCAGGTGCTGATCTAGATGTTATATTTGATTCAGCTCCTTGTTAAAAATGTCTTCTGCAAGAAAAATTCTGTCAGGAGATTTCTGTGCCTCCCATAGGTTGACTTAGCTCACTGTCAGGTAGAAACACTTCACCTGAGGAATTCAGGGTGTTCTAATTCAAGAGTCGTAGTTCCTTTTCCTGTTACAATCTTTTCCCATATCATCTAGGCCTTCTTCCCATGGTGCCCTATGATTGCCCTTTGCCCTCACTGTTCTCTCAAAGGAAGATCCTGGGAGCTCAAATTGTTCCCATATCCATTTTAGAAACAAGATGCATGGTTTCTACGGCATTTCCATTACTAAACTACTATGTGTATAGTAGTTGAGAATGAGAAACTTGAAGGTGATGAAAACATGCAACTGTTTCAGTTTTCATCAGAAACTTGGCAACTAGTTCTCCATCCTCTGAACTAGTGCTTCTAAATTTTTGAAAAACAGCTCGGCAGTATTAAGAAGTATTAACAATATAATTAACTGTGTATGTGCAAATCTTTCGAGTATGGAGCTTGCCTCATCTGAGACTCTTAAGGATGGAAACACTAAAAGATATAAGGGAAACACAGGCAACTCTGTACTGATATGTGTCGTTGCCTGAGTGGTTTCAACCAGGATGATAGTTGTGCACATGGAGATACTGAGTCTTACAGAAAGGTGTTTCTGAACAATGCAGAAAACAAGAGCTGACACATCCCAAGATACCAGAACTGTGTTTATGGATACATTCAACATTTCAATCCCTAATGCTGTTTGTGTGTACAAAGTATTTTTGAGAGTACAAGTGAAGCACCGGGAGATCTGGCTGATAGTAATACTGTTTTTATGGACCTTGTCTGCTATTCCACAAATGGGGAATATGACATTGTTATAAAAAAAAATATATTAAAATGTTAAGTGGAAAGAATAAATATAAATCTGACTGCAAGCTGCTCCTTCAACAGCTAGACAGAAGTTACAGAAGCGTTTCATTTCGTGTGCTTGAGTGTGAGTGACTTAAAAGAATGCCTTAGAGTGCCAGGCATCCCTCATATATTGTGATGCAGCTCTAGAAGAGTCAAAAATGGGTAATCATTGTAATTGTTTGCTGTACTTGGCTCTAACACACATAGGAAATGACTTGCAAAAGCCCATTTTAAATTAAAGCTCTCATGCAGTGTATCATTAGACACAAGTAATAACATTGCTCAGACACATTAATAATAACAGTCAAAGCTTATGAAAAATAGTCTTACATAAATTTCATATTTTAAAAAATTTGTCTGTGAGCTTTTTGCTTAACCTTATACTATATTTGAACTCAGCCCTGCTTTCCACATGGCTGAGCTAGTGATCTGACTGTTGTCTTGGTTTGGGTGGATGGTCTTGCTGCTTTGAAATATATTTCCTAAGCACCTCAAGTGTAAATGTTTCCACAGATGCAGAGGTTTTGTAGATGTCTTTGCAGAATTTGTCTTTGCTGCCTGAAAATGACAAACTATCCTTTTGCACTTCGCATTACATCTCTGGTCTGCGCTACTTTCTCCAGGAAGCATTTCTTTTGATCTTGCCTCCTTTGCTGTGTCAGAATTATGACCTGTACAGAAATTTTCCTTTTGTATTCCTGAAAGTGGATTTATTGTTAACTATGAATTGGCTTTCCTTAAATCTTTCCCACAAAATATTATCTGTAGGCAAGAGTATTAATAAATATTCAGTCATTTTCCATGAGATTGCCGAGAACATGAATATAGCATCTGATTATATGACCTGTGTATTTTCTTCAATAACAAGAGGCAGCCTTCCTCTTGCTATAAAATCTGGCTTACTACACACACCTACATTGATCAATTAATTTGTGACAGGCTTACACTTTGAAAAATTGTTATGTTTCCTTGGTATCCATGGAGCAATTGCAGATGCTTTTCAAGAACCTTAAGAGGATGAGCTGCTGTCACAGTGCTTTAATTCCAGCTTCTATTGTCTTCTAAGGAAGCACAGATTTGCAGGGAAGGCTGTGGGACTTGGGTCTGTCATCATGTTACTGCAGGGTGGTAGCACTGCTTGCCTGCTTGTTGCCCTGCTGTAGCAGGAAGATGTCATGCTGAGAGGAAGCACAGCTGATTCTAAAGAAAGATCTACACAGAGGACTTCCACAGACATTAAAACACTGGTCAGTACAAGAATCTGCCACATGGCTCTTACTGACGCTCTTGCATTAGCTTTTCAAAGAACAGCAGTCCTGAAACATGTCTACAGTCACACTGGGGTGCCAGAAAACCTGAGGATAATTGTAAAAGCACAAGCTCTGGTATCTTGCAGGCAAAGCTTCCAGGATCAAGAATTTTTATAGGTATAACTAGTTATGGTGAAGGAGACAAACAGAAACCCACTCAGAAACACAAATAATATGCAGTTTCTCTAAACAGATAATTAGGAAGGAAATTAAATATTATATTTTCTAAACGAGGAATGGAAAGAAGTATTGCGAGGACGGCGAGCAAGTAGCAGAGTTCTGATTACTCAGCTCTCATCTCCATCTCGACTGAGGTTCACTGGAATAAATGCGGTTCCCCGCCGCCACCGGGGGGCGATCCTCTCCCGAGTACTTCGGGAAAGAGGCGCAAGTTTCACATTCCTGGCTATCCCGGGGAGATGTTAGCATGAGCTTGAGTCTCTTTAAAGAGTTTTCTAGAAGTAAATTTTAAAAGGTAAGAATATTTTTGCAGCTAACTTTTAGCCACATTTCTGGAATTCTTGAATCTTTGACTAAATTAAATTTAAAAATAAATTTAGAAATTACTGTGTCTTAAGGAACTGGAATGTTTAATGTATTCTCCTTGATTTCACTTAATGAAGATTATTATTAAATATCTTATTCCTACTTAGAGCTCAAAGATACTCTCAGAAGTCTGTCATGTTCTTAATCTTCATTGTCAGTTTGCAACCATTAACCTAACATTAGTTAATACTTCCCTATTTATTTTCCATATACTTTTGACAAAATTCATAATTTACTACTCTTTGACTTAAAGGAAAAAGAGATAAAAGCTTTCTGAATGTTCAGAGTATATATGCTGTTAGCCACTACTATTCTTCAGACCTTTAACCCAAACATGTACTTCATTCCCTGTGAGTGCATTGGCACTGTATACAGGACCAAACAACTTCATTTCCAGCTGCATAATTAGTGAGTATGTCTGAATAGGATCAGAGAAATGGAGAAATGAAAAGAAAAGAGAAATATCTGCTGTTCAAAAAGTGAAAAAAAATTTAAGAGGCAGTAGTGGCAGGGAGTAGTGGCACTATAAAACACAAACCTGTTATAAATCAAAACCCCAAAGATTTCACCATTTACCTTTCAGTTTCATTTACTGTAGCCTCTTAAAAACCTCACTCAAAAAATCTAATAAGGGATTAGAACAACAGGCATTTTAATCAATATGTACACACACTTTTTCGCATTGGTAAAAACACTTTGAACAAGTTATGGAATGGAGAATTCTATTTTAAATACCCAGTTTATTATTAAGAGAAAAGCATTCATTGCATGCTTTATAACTCTCTGTCTTTTTATATTATCTGTGTACATGGCCTAGGATCAGGAATAATCAGGTTCAAACACAATTTCAAATCTTTAGTGATTAGAACAGACTTCTGGCATTCATAATGTGACTTGATGTATATTGATCAGTGCAGCCTATTCATTTAATGTGAAAGATATAATTTGCTTCTGTAGTTCTAATTCTATTCATCATTTTCAGAATAATCTCTGAGAGGAGGTATCAAGATGATTTCTAGGCACAAGTTTTAAGACACTGTCTAAAAATGCTTGTGCCATGTCTCAAAATATTACCTATCCCCACAGCTTCTGTTTTGGTCTGAGAACTATGGTTTATCTTGGAGCTTATTTTCATACTACCAAGATAGTTACAGGTTGATATCAAAAATCAGAAAGCTCTATGTCATTCAGTGCTGGTTTTCAAACTTCTCTTGGTGCATGATTCTCTCCCTCTTCCAGGGGTACTTTAGGTGAAAATGTGATAGTCTATTGTGAGTCTCTCTCAAAAAGAAAGCATTGGGTAACCCCAGCATCATTACTCTGATATGTGGTCACCAAAACAAAAAGTTACAGAGTGCTGAAGAATGGGGACACTCCTCCACCTTGATTAAAAGAAAATCTTCTATCATATGGCTAAAACGGTTCCTGTTCTGTAACTCTGAATTTGAGAGTTCCCTTTTATTGGAATTAGGTGATTCTTTGATATTGTTCTGATAAACATGAGGCTGGATGCTGTGTAGGATTTCGGAAAAACTCGATTTCCTACAAATAGTATGGATTTGCATCCCTTAATGAATGCAATGCAACTCCTCTTTTAAAGGTGTTAACAGTTTGACATTTGGATTCTAAAAGATGCTGGCAAATTTCAGTTCCTATATTCTTGACTCACCCTTTTGCTATTGACTGTGTCATTCAGAGTGATACAAGAAAATTAAATTTCACTATAGAATCCAGAACTGCACTTGTACAAAAGAGTGAAAAAACCTTGAAAGGACCAGCCTTCTTTCTCTCTTATAATTTGAGTGATGACTTATGACACAGTCTCTCCAAATACCAAATATAAGTCATCACTTATAGTATTAGGAGTTTCTCTGAAAAACCTGTACTTAGAGGTATTAGGGTTTTCTCTGAAACACAAGCAGCCTCCATCAAATGAATCTTGGAGCAAGGAAGAAGCATTCTAGGTTATTATCTGCAATACAGGGAAAGTATGTCGCTTGTACAATGTTTGAAGGTAAAAGGAAATTTGGGATTCTTTGTGCTTACCTTGATGATATGAAGGAGAACTATAAAAAATTTTAAAAAAGCAAAGCAAACAAAAAAAACCCCAAAACAAGTAGCAGTGACAGATCAGAATTGCTTGCTGTTGTACTCTCCTGGGTTGGTATATTTAAGATGGGTGTGATATATGTTAATATAGTAAAATTATAAATCATAATTTATTATGGTGACATAGATATTTTGAAAAATGGGTTTTTTTAAATGCAAAGTGCTATGTTGTATATTAACATACCATTATTTTACTCTAATAAACTGTGAAACTATTGGACACAATGTTTTAGGCTAACAAAATATCCCAACAATTATTCTTTGAAGAGCTATTAATTGATGGTCAACTTATGATCTAGTGTGCAGCCTAGCCACATGCAAAGTGAGAGAAAGGGAAGAAGGAAGTTTCATCAGCTGTGTCAATACATTTCTGCATTTCTGTTGAGCTCTGTAGGAGTCTCTGGAGGAATTGAGGTCAACTGGCAGGTTGCTGCTGAATCTAGGGGGTAGCTCAGAGGGTTACCATCAGACAGCAGCTTCACTGCTGTCCACAAAAGCCCCATAGGACAACAAAATACATCGTGGAGAAGCACAGGATCCCTATTCAAGACCAGAAAATTTCAGTAGAAATGTTAAACCTGTGTCCTAACAAATCTATTTAAACCTAGCTGGATTAAATTCTGGGTAAATTACAGATGTTTGAAGTCCTACACTTGTCCAGGTAAGAGCAGTGTCTTCTCCCTGCTTTCCTCTGTTGGTATAGCAATCTGGCATACCATGTGTCTATGCTAGGGAGAAAATGTTTCTTATGGATGCAGAAAAACTGTCTTCTCAGAGGGATTTAGATTTGAGATTGGAAATACGGTAATTCTCCCCATGGTATCTTGTGCTCTTTGAAACAGATCATCCTAATGGAATATCATCTTTAAGTAAGGGGCGTGCAAGTTTTCAATAGATTTGTAAATTGCTTTCCAGACTCCTCACAATGTGTACAACATTTCATTCCTTTCATATTTTCTTCCATGTCAAATTGAGACAAAACATCATGTCCTAAAACTATTTGCAGAATCCTAACTTTAAAAAGGATTTTTTTCTTTCATTTCAGTGTTTTAATTGCCTTGAATTTAAAAATTAGTTTTAATTGAATGTCAAATTGCATCTACTGGTATCTCTAAATTACTTCCTTATTGTCTAAACACGATGTTCCTATTCTCTCCTATGGTCTACTTAAGAAGCCAGATGGTTAGAAATTTCCAGGTCTTCGACCAGGCTCTGTGACAAAACTACATTGTCTGCAACTTGTTACAATCTCCTTTGAGGTTTAGACATACCTGGCCCACAGAGTCTAGGACTCAGAAATTTAGCCTTTGAAATACAGAAACTACAAATTGCAAATTGTGATGGAAACTCCTTTTTAGTAGGTCACCTAGATTTTGACAAAATGAAATCTTTCAATTTGGTTGGATAAAGTGTTAAATTTTTGTGTGAAAGTGCCCACAGAATAAGCAAAATTAGCTTCCTACAGGAAGAAATTATTTTGCACTAACACATTTTAACTGTTTACCTGGATTATTTGTTAATTGGAGTGCCATGGAACTGGAGTTCCTTTCCTGTGTTCCTTGGGCTATTTTCTGGTGGTTTGTGGTTTATTTTGTTTGGCTGTGGGGTTTTTGTTTGTTTGTTTTAGAACTTTTTCCTGATTTTTAATGTATTAAAGAGGATGAAAACAGGACCAAAACAGTTACAAGAATGATCATATGGGAAAATATTTAGTTCCTAGATGTCCTGATTAAGACAAGCTGCCAATTGTGAAACACTGCTGCCAATTCAAAATGTGCAGTTCAATCCAGAGAGATTAAGCTGGAAATTGCAAGAATCTATAAATTAGTATCAATCTGCTCCCAATAGCTTAATCGGTTCTGGTAATCTGGAAGGCCAGCTGTACTCTAGAGCAGTGGTGTTTGTTGTTGTGGTCTTCGTGTTCCACATCAATTTTCCACTGCTGAAATAGACCATATATGTGATTATTATGATAAAATACAGCCAAAGCAATTAACTGGAGAAAGTGAGAGAACAAGGGAGTGATGAAAAAAGATGAAAAGAAGTAGGCAAAAGAGAAACTACATATCTGTATTCTGAAAACCACAGAAAAGGAAACTAATTGGCAAGAAGTGATTTTGAAAGACAGCAAGTGACAGAACGACGAGAAAGGTATTGATGGTTTTAATAAGTGAAATTTCCATGAATAATTGTGTCATTGTGAGGTTTTTTTCCTGTGGTAAATCCGATATTTACTTATTTAAAAATTGGGTAGAAATGTGCAGAGACTCTTCTGAGTTATATCCTAAAAATTCTATCTTATTTTTTTGCAAGATTCGTGATCAATTTAACTTACTTTTATATTACACAGAAGGTTCAATGATTACAGCATATTCATAAGAAAATAAGAAATGTCATTTCAGAGACCTAGACTTTATATGGAGGTTATTTGTAAAGAAATTGTACTTAATTGTGTAGCCTCCTCTCACTTCTGAATGAATTGGTAACAAGGTAAGACATACAGCATGTGTGATAGTGCCTACAGGCCCAAAACAAATTAACGTAATGGGCACAAATGTGTACTCCTGTCAAATTATGTATTTGATTAGGAATGGACTTGGCTTCAACTGTGCATGTGGTTTTGCAGAAGAAAAATAAGCAAGTTAACCCGTGTAGTTCTGTAATGTCTTACACAGATCTAGAAACAGAGCCAAAGAATAGGTATGGTTTGTGATTGAACTGTAAAACTGACTAAGATTACTCTTCTGTTGTAATACAGATTCCTTTAATTCTTACACTGCTCCAAAATCTGTCATGTTAACTGAGCAAAGCCTGACTTTCATAGCAAAATTCTTTTGAATATGTGCAGGCCTCCAGATTAACATCAAGCTGGGTGGGAGTGTTAATCTGCTGGAGGGTTGCAAGCTCTACAGAGGGATCTGGACTGCCTGGATCAATGAGCTGAGGCCAGCTGTCTGAGGCTCAACAAGGCCAAGTACTGGATCTTGCACTTCAGCCACAATCCCGTGCAGCACTGCAGGCCTGGGGAAGAGCAGCTGGAAAGCTGCCTGTTGGAAAAGGACCTGGGGTGCTGGTCCACCAGCAGGGTGCCCAGGTGGCCGAGAAGGCCAGTGACATCCTGGCTTGTATCAGAAATAATGGCATTAGATTGTATCGGCAGGACCACGGCAGTGGTTGTCCCCCTGTACATGGCACTGGTGATGCCACACCTCGAATCCTGCATTCAGTTCTGGGCCACTCACACAGAAAGGACATTGGGGTGCTGGAGCAGGTCCAGAGAAGGGCAACGGGACTGATGAAGGGTCTCAAGCACAGAGCAGCTGGGGTTATTGAGCCTGGAGAAGAGGAGGCTTGGGGGAGGCGTCATTGCTCTCTACAGCTGCCAGAAAGGAGGATGCCACCAGGTGTGGGTTGCTCACTTCTCCCAGGTGATAAGAAGAAACAGCTTCAAGCTGCACCAAGGGAGGTTTAGACTGGATATTAGGAAAAATTTCCTTATGGAACAGGCTGCCCAGGGAAGTGATTGAGTCACTACCCCTGGAGGTATTTAAGACATGTAGATGTGGCACTTACAACCATGGTTTGGGATGGACTTGGCAGTGCTGATTAATGGTTGGACTTGATGATCTTAAATGTCTTTTCTCTCCTAAATGATTCAATGATTCTATAGTAAAGAGATGTTTTGGGTAGAGGTGGCATGGTGAGTTCAACCAAACTCTAACTAATATGACTGTCTCTAGCTAGTTCCACAGGTTAATTCTGCAGCCTACAGTCAGTCAATGAAGTATTGCATGTAAACCTGTAAACCCTATAAAATACAGGATACTTGTGGGGAAAGGCCTTTGCTCTGTTGCTGACAGAAAAAAGGGTCAAGATGGATCTATTTTGTTCAGCTTAACTTTTGCTTTTGTGAAGACTTTTGTGAAGATTTTAAGTAGTAAAAATATCTTTCAGATACATGACATTAGGCCAAATTTGTAGCTACCCATCTTTGATGTCTAAAAACATGAGCCTTGTTTCTTTTATTCCTCATGTAAAACATTTTGAGAAAGGATAGATTTCTTCTTATATGACACCTTATTGTGAACATTTTTAGACATTATTAGAATTATTTAGATTTTATTAAATCCTCTCTAACAGTCTCAGTGGCAATGAATACATTAGAAGTGTCTCATAATATGTGCTCTGTTAAGAAGATGAAGCTTGATAGGATATGATATGTAATAACCAATATAAATCCAAAATATGTCCAGTATATGTCCAGTATGTAACAAGATATGTTATATTGTATCCAATTGCTTTGGATATCATGCATAAAACATTTTACAGGAAAACATTCATTTCTCAATAAACAAGATTCAAAAAAGCCAGAAATATGAACTATTATAAAGCAGAACGTTTCTGTATTGGATAAATTGGATTAAATTGGTTTAAGTATTTGAATAAACCTTGCCATTTTGATCAGTGTTCTGGCAAAACAGAAAAAAAACCTAACCCTGATTTTGCAAAAAAAAGAAAAACCCAAAGAAAAGCAAAGTCTTGTAATGTGTTTTAAAAAAAAATGTCTCAAGGTTAGAAATTTGTCATTACCTAATTTTTGTGCTTGCTACAGTATGTATAGGCTAGAGCCATTGTTAAGAGAAGCATTCAAGAATTTCAAGAGCCCTGTCTCTTCAAAATAAGATGTAAGAATAGACAATGGCTTGTGGTCAGAAAGAGTAAATATTGGGAAGGAGATTAATTAGCATGTCAAAAGAACCTTACTAAGATGAGGAGGCTACAATGAGGCTGAAAATCTCCAGCTGTGCAGAACTCTCAGGAAGGAGGAAAAAAGTGGTAAATGAAGACTCAAAAAGGGTCCCCTACCTGTTTAATCAACCGCAATGATTAGAATAATTAATGTTCTTTNCAGGCCTGGGGAAGAGCAGCTGGAAAGCTGCCTGTTGGAAAAGGACCTGGGGTGCTGGTCCACCAGCAGGGTGCCCAGGTGGCCGAGAAGGCCAGTGACATCCTGGCTTGTATCAGAAATAATGGCATTAGATTGTATCGGCAGGACCACGGCAGTGGTTGTCCCCCTGTACATGGCACTGGTGATGCCACACCTCGAATCCTGCATTCAGTTCTGGGCCACTCACACAGAAAGGACATTGGGGTGCTGGAGCAGGTCCAGAGAAGGGCAACGGGACTGATGAAGGGTCTCAAGCACAGAGCAGCTGGGGTTATTGAGCCTGGAGAAGAGGAGGCTTGGGGGAGGCGTCATTGCTCTCTACAGCTGCCAGAAAGGAGGATGCCACCAGGTGTGGGTTGCTCACTTCTCCCAGGTGATAAGAAGAAACAGCTTCAAGCTGCACCAAGGGAGGTTTAGACTGGATATTAGGAAAAATTTCCTTATGGAACAGGCTGCCCAGGGAAGTGATTGAGTCACTACCCCTGGAGGTATTTAAGACATGTAGATGTGGCACTTACAACCATGGTTTGGGATGGACTTGGCAGTGCTGATTAATGGTTGGACTTGATGATCTTAAATGTCTTTTCTCTCCTAAATGATTCAATGATTCTATAGTAAAGAGATGTTTTGGGTAGAGGTGGCATGGTGAGTTCAACCAAACTCTAACTAATATGACTGTCTCTAGCTAGTTCCACAGGTTAATTCTGCAGCCTACAGTCAGTCAATGAAGTATTGCATGTAAACCTGTAAACCCTATAAAATACAGGATACTTGTGGGGAAAGGCCTTTGCTCTGTTGCTGACAGAAAAAAGGGTCAAGATGGATCTATTTTGTTCAGCTTAACTTTTGCTTTTGTGAAGACTTTTGTGAAGATTTTAAGTAGTAAAAATATCTTTCAGATACATGACATTAGGCCAAATTTGTAGCTACCCATCTTTGATGTCTAAAAACATGAGCCTTGTTTCTTTTGTTCCTCATGTAAAACATTTTGAGAAAGGATAGATTTCTTCTTATATGACACCTTATTGTGAACATTTTTAGACATTATTAGAATTATTTAGATTTTATTAAATCCTCTCTAACAGTCTCAGTGGCAATGAATACATTAGAAGTGTCTCATAATATGTGCTCTGTTAAGAAGATGAAGCTTGATAGGATATGATATGTAATAACCAATATAAATCCAAAATATGTCCAGTATATGTCCAGTATGTAACAAGATATGTTATATTGTATCCAATTGCTTTGGATATCATGCATAAAACATTTTACAGGAAAACATTCATTTCTCAATAAACAAGATTCAAAAAAGCCAGAAATATGAACTATTATAAAGCAGAACGTTTCTGTATTGGATAAATTGGATTAAATTGGTTTAAGTATTTGAATAAACCTTGCCATTTTGATCAGTGTTCTGGCAAAACAGAAAAAAAACCTAACCCTGATTTTGCAAAAAAAAGAAAAACCCAAAGAAAAGCAAAGTCTTGTAATGTGTTTTAAAAAAAAATGTCTCAAGGTTAGAAATTTGTCATTACCTAATTTTTGTGCTTGCTACAGTATGTATAGGCTAGAGCCATTGTTAAGAGAAGCATTCAAGAATTTCAAGAGCCCTGTCTCTTCAAAATAAGATGTAAGAATAGACAATGGCTTGTGGTCAGAGAGAGTAAATATTGGGAAGGAGATTAATTAGCATGTCAAAAGAACCTTACTAAGATGAGGAGGCTACAATGAGGCTGAAAATCTCCAGCTGTGCAGAACTCTCAGGAAGGAGGAAAAAAGTGGTAAATGAAGACTCAAAAAGGGTCCCCTACCTGTTTAATCAACCGCAATGATTAGAATAATTAATGTTCTTTCAAACTGTGTTGCAGAGACATTTCTTAAAAGATGCTGGTGATCTACATAGTAGAGAAAAACAGGAGATTGTGTTTCAGAGAGGTTTTGTCTGCACTAGAACTACTCTCCCAGGTAAGTTATACAAGTGAATTTGCAAAATTATTCTTTTCACTTACTTCAGATTTGAAAAATCCATAGTGAAATAAGGTCCCCTAAACCAAATATACTTTTCATATCATACTATCACCCACAGTACCTTTTGCTGAGCATAACTCAAATTGTACATCTGTATTTCTGACCAATATATTTGAGAAAACAGGAAAATTTCAGTGCATAAAAATAGGAGCAGTATCACATCCACTTGGCTTATTGTTATTTCTCATTTTTGCCTGAGAGCAAAAAACATGTGGAAGATCTTCAATCACATACTTTGGAAAACATAAACTGTAGGGGGTACAAATTAGAAATCTGCTGGCCTACTCCATAAACTTCTAGAATACTCAATTATAGAAAATGGCGAGACAGGCGAGAAAGAAATTTGGAGAAGGCAAAGCTCACAAAGGTCACCTATGTCCTACCCAACTTCTGAATTGCTTCTATTGAGATTTTATGGTGTGAGCTGGTTGAAACACATCACCGTCCAACACACAAATGTCAACTTGATGCCCAACATTTTTTGGTGCTTAAATAAAGCCAGATCTGAAAATTCAGCCACACCTCTTGAAGCTGAGTATTTCTGTAAAATGAGCATGTAAAACAGAGATGTTTAAACTAGGAAAACATTTTTTCAAAGAGATTGTGAATAACACAGGAAGGTCTTAACAGGCATTGGTTTAGAAGCTCCATCAATCCTATGATGTTATGACTGTTTTGTTCACAGAAAATCTGCTGCATACACTGTTTGATTTAAAAGGGTGTGTCTGGGACTAGAACACAAGGAGACATTTGCCTTTTTCTGGAAGCTGTAATGTGTGCCAGATAAAACACTGGGATAGGAAAAGTTTCAGGATTTTTACGATCTACTGAGAACAGTCAGATGAGAAGAGTTCCCAATTTATAGTGAATAAACTGCATCTAAAAGAATTGATATGTAGAGATAGAAGATTGTCCTTGGCATCAAGGCACTGCTTATTATTGTAAGACATAAACTTAATTTTGACAATGACAACCTAAAATATTCTGTAGTCAAAGTGAAAAATGAAGATTTTATCTCTAGACGACAAATTTTTCCTGAATTGGTTTGATCAAATCTGAGTTCCTGAGTTTGGTTGGGGAAGTTCTTCACTCTGTATTATATAAAAATCCAGATCATTCTGTGTATAGCAAATTTGGATAAAGAAGAAATTCTCTTATTTTTGAAGGCCTGAGTTCCAGGATTTATCTTTGTGAATTCCTATTGCATCTGCTGTGGTTGTTGCGGCTATATAGACCATCAGAAAGATTAGATGCAGTGTCGGGCGGAGATGTCACACCATTAAGATGTTTTCTGTTTCTTCTGTCGGCTTGTGAGGACTTTGCTTAGACCTGTCTTGAGATGGTCTTCTCCCTCTGATCTTGGACAGGTCCACATAACAATGCCTCATTCTGAAGTGCATGTAAGCTGTCCATAAAAATAGATGGATGTGTCCTTAATGCTGACCATCTGAGCTACCATCTGAGCTACCATGCTCTCTGGATCTTTATGGTTTCTGTCTTTTTGACAGAACCTTTGTTAGCAGAGATCCACAGGTGTTTAGCAATCCAATGAAATTCATGAAGAATGAGAAATATGAGCACCTTGGAGCATTTATCCTACAGGAAAAATATTAAGGATTAAATTGCAGTAATAGCAGAAGAATAGGGAAAGACATAGAAGACAAAGACATTAAATCTCGAAGTCTGCAGTGGCCTGAAGTAGAAGATGAAAGTCAAAGAAAAAGGAAAGATGAATACTTCAAAGCGGGTCAAGATGCAAGTAACAAAAGTCGAGGAGAAGTTGAGATGCAGCTAGCAAAAGACATTAAAGTTAATAAGAAATAATTGCAAACATAGTATTACTATGAAGAACATGGCACTACTATAAAGAAAATGAAAGGAAAGGACAAGCTCCACTGTGGAGGAAGAATGCAATAAGGAGAGAAATGTAAGAAAAAGTAATTTAAAACCTATGCACCAATCGTGAATGGCATGTAGTTGGTGAACTCAGTCATCACAGAAATAACAAGGAAAAAATAGGGCTTAGATAAGACTTCGTCTGTAATGGATCTATTTTGTAATTTTTGTAAAAATGAGATTGTTGTAATCATCTTATGAATTCTGCCCTGAATATTCACAGAATATTCATAGAATTGTTTGAAAGGGTCTCAGAATTGTTAGTCATCACTTTGGAGAAACTGTAGAGAACCAGATGACTAAAAAACAAAGCAAATTAAAGGGTTTCTTTTAAAAAAGGACCTCCATAAAAGTGAGTGACAAAGGGTCTTGTTGTTCTACCCTCAATTTCTGGAAAATACAGTGACAGGTAATTCAGCACACTATGTCTAAATGTCTGGAAGATACCAAAGAAAATGGAAATCCTATCAAGACAAAATCATTTATGTTTATGAAGTAAATCCTCTGCTTTGTTCAACAGTGTTCTAGTGTTTGAGACACTGACAATGGAAAAACCTCATAGCCGAATTCAGAGGGATAATAAAGTGATCAGAGATCTCAAAATCATGCTATTAGATTAGAAAGAACAGGGTAACAATATGGTAATAAACATATCACTGGGATGAAATACAGAGTGGGGTTACAGTAGTTTGCAATATGGGAAAGACTGCTGATCAGAGGAAAAAAGTCATTCTTTCTTCATGCTTTTGGTGAATAGGATTCACCATAAGTTATAAGCTTAAACCACAGCAAGATCAACTTGTTTCAGGTATTGGAAACCTCTTCTAAAATTAGTCTAGTAAAACCCACTGACACAGATCAGTGTGGAGTTTCTATCACTGACAGACTCCACCAATGGTGATTCTAGAAGTAGATTTGGAACGACATCTGCCAGCAGTGACGAGGTATATCTGGCTTTGCCTGTGGGCAGTGGGATACCTACGTGTTCCCTTGGGATTCCCTTCAACATGAGTTTATTAAAATATAATAACACAGCTCTTACAGTTAAAATAGTCTTAAAAAATGAAATCCATACTTAATTGCCTTAATGAAGATATTCTTCATTTGCAGGAAGCGAGTAAAGCACTTTTGTGACAGTGTTCAGGGCATAAATTTCCTTGCATTTCCTAATAATTTCTCAGCATGTCGCTTCTGTTCCATCAGTAACCTATGCAAACAAACTTTTCTTCCAATATATGTCTTTATGCATACATTACATAATTCCAGTGCTCTTTCATATAGCACACAGATGTGTACACAAAATACATATTGCATGTATACTCCCTCTTTTTTTCTCTTTCCATCCTTTTCCTTGTGCAACAACCATATTACTCATGCCAGTATTGTAACTTGCAGGTATATTACCAACTACACCATCTTCATTGCTACCTCCCTGTAGGATGCATCAGCTCTTCAGAGGGTAGGTATTTAGAATAATAACCTGAACAGTTATTATCCTAAATTAGTAAGTCTTAATATTTAAATACTTGTTACCAAAAATTTGCAAAATAGATCATATTTTGGAACTGAGAAGAAAGAATTTTTTGTTAATAACAACAATGCTTCTTGACTGGACAATGGTGAAGAGCTAGGAGGCAGAGTTTCTAACCTCTCCGTGCAAAGTTATGTTCCTGTTACCACTAGTATTATTCTCTTACCACTGCTGCAGTAACAGATTACCTGTCACATCGTAAGGATGCTATTGTTAAACACATCAGTATGTAACAGTACAGTTACATTTTCTGTAAGAAATGTATGGACATTTAAAATGAAGAATATTTCTGAAGGTACGTTAAGTTTAATCTTTGAAGAGAAGTGAAATTATTGAGAAAAAAAGAAAACTTCTTAGTTTTGTATCTTCAAAATGCCATTTCAATCAAGTATCATTGTGTGCTTGAATAAATGGAATTACCAACTTGTGTAAAGTCCTTGATCAGAATGAGGCTCTTAAACCAATTATGTGGAGATCAGAGTGCTTAAAATTATAAGGAATACATTTAGAATTATTAAAGGTTTCAAATAGCTTGGCTCAGGCAAAATTACATATAATTGATCATTAGTATGTGTTGTCAGTAGAAACTGCAGTCATAGGTGTTGAAGATCACTTTTTAGACAAATTGCAGTGAAACTTTTGTAAAACTTAAACCATAAGAGATTTCCCCCTTCTAAGGGTTTTTACTGAACACAAATCTTAGCCACTTTTATTCCTCTTCTCTAAGCATGGAAAGATGAACAATAACTTTAAAGTACTAACTAAGATCATCTGGATGAAATTTTCAAACACAGATGAAGCAAACCAAAACAAAAATTGATCACTTTCATCACTGCAGAAGTGAAAACACAAATTCAGGAATTGGGATGCAGTTAAAAAAGTTTAAATAAGTAATTTAAAAAACAAAAAACAAAAACCCCAAATGCCAACACACCAGCTTTATAGAGAAATTTCTTCTTTGCCAAAGGGCAAAGCAATTTGTAGGAAATTAACATTAAGACTGACAAATACAAACTGGATTGTCAGAGAATGATTCTATAAAGCACTGACTCTATAACCCACCCTGAGAATAACATGACTGTTTTATTGATTCTTATTTAGCCTCTGTGCAGTCCCTCTATCCTTTTGCTTTGAATTTGATGATTCATTTATTACAGAATATAATATCATTCTGGATAGGTAGCATTTTAAAGTCAGGCACATAAATCCTAATCTGGCAATCATCCTCTCTGTCATATGGGTGACAGGATTTTCATTGATTTTAGTGATACAAGTTTCTGAAAAAAAATGGCCTGTATTATGTACTGTATGATGTAGGTTATTTGATTTAATTAATACTTTACTGTCTTTCTGCAGTTACAGTTTATGACCAAAATCAAAACTTGCTAAAATCAGCAGCAATCTCATAATCACTTCTCTTCCTGCATGAAGTGGCATTTTTCTGCCGTCAGAGAATCTCTAGATGGACTTGACCCTGGACTTCCAAGTCTGAAAGGAACTCATATTTTACTAGAGAAAATACTTTCAGCAACTACACTGGGAGTGTTGTGTACTTGAAATACTTGGCTACCTCGTGGTGGGTTAGTCTTGGCTAACAGCCAAACGTTCACCCAGCAGCTCACAGCCCCTCTCCCCAGCAGGACAAGTGTAGGAAGAACGGAAGTGAGAGACCTCAGGGGTTAATATAAAATCAGGAATACTGTTTATCGATTACTGTTGCAGAAAAAACAAACTTGACTGGGAGAAGATTTATTGCAAATTAAAATAAAAATGTAGTTGCTAGTTTGAGCAGAGGTAAAGAAGACATACGTCAAATCAACAACTTTTCTCCCTTCTTTTCCCAGGCTCAGCTTCATTCCAGACTCCTCTCTCCCTGACCAGCGCAGGGAGAATTGAGGGCAGGTACAGTCAGCATGTAACAATTTCTCTTCACTGCTCTTTCGTTTCTTCTCACACTTTTCCTCTGCTCTGGCACAGCTTTCCCACCGGCAGCAGTTCTTCAGAAAAATGAGCTCTGGTTTGGGCTTGCCACAGTTTCTCTGGCTATATCCCTTTGCTCTGGCATAAGTTTTCCAGGGTCGGCAGTGCTCTGCATGGAGAGCACCTTGTCATCTCTCTCTGGCCCCGGCGTTCCCTGTCGGTTCTCACCGTTTCTGTTCCCACTTCCTCTCTCCACACAGCATTTTCTGCCCTTTCTTAGCGATGCTTTCCCAGAGGCACCGCCAGCTTTGCCGAAGGGCTTAGCTGTGGCCGCAGTGTCTGCACTGTGGAGCTGGTGGGAGCCAGCTGTTCCCAAAACGGGAGAATCCCACGCCTCTTCCCACAGAGGCCACCCCACAGTCTCTGCCCCACTCCCTCTACCGACACCTTGCAACGCGCAGCTAATACAAACTTGAAAAGCAGAGTGTTACTCAAGTCTAGGGAATAAAGCTAACACTAAAAATTAGATTAATTAGGTCAACAGGATGGCAGATAGAACTTAAATATGGAGGCAGTATGCTGGAAAGGTAATTGAACTATTTCTGCACCTTGCTCAATTCTAAATTAAATTTAAGTAATTCGGAAAAGCAACCAAACGTCGTTGAAGACTTTGAGTTAACATTCTGTTGCTGTTCAAAAGACGAAAGCCAGAAGGAGAGGGAAGAGCGCGCGATCCTTAGAAAAGGGAAAACACGGGCAGGCGGCACCACAGCGTGCCTCCATCAGCGCTCAGAGGCGATCCGCCAGCTTGTGTCTCTCCTTGTCCCGAAGGCGCGGGAAGTTCTATCTCGACACGACTGGGAGTTTTGAAGGGTCGTGTCCGCCTAGGGATTTTTGCCCATCTGACTCGGGCTGCGAGGTGCCGGCGCAGCTGTAGCGAAGTTCCAGCGGCATCCACCCCCACCTGGAGGAGGCGGCGGCACCGCGGGGCCGGGCAGGGGTGTGCCGGTGCTGGGGTGTGTGTCGGTGCTGGGGGGTGTGCTAGTGCTGGGGTGTGTGCCTGTGCTGAGGGGTGTGTGCCGGTGTTGGGGGGTGTGCTAGTGCTGGGGTGTGTGCCGGTGCT